>CM042315.1:43485625-43865625 GCA_023566125.1 Zingel zingel
CTTCCTTCTAATCAGTGAGGGATGTCTGTGGCCTTGCAGCCAGAATGACCTGACTCACGCTTTGAGGAACTTTGGCAAATGGATAAACAAACCATCTCCATGCAAAATGAAGAATATATCCAGAAGATAAACACTCTCCCTCCCTCTTTGTGCTTTTGATGCTTCCAATTAAAGTGCTGTATGACAATGTTAGCCCTCCTCCTCCTTTCACTCTCTCTTTTCTTTCAGGGCGGGTGCAGATGGGAAGGAGTGCAGTAACAACAGCTGAATATCTGACTGCACACCATGATCAATAAACACATTTTATACACAGATCTGCTGGAGATGGAAGGAGGGATTTGAACAGCAATAACAGCTCCAAAACTGCACCTCAGGTTGCCAACAGTTGATCACAGCATCACAGATATATTGATGAATGTATCAAAGGAACCAGGGCAGCAGGGGAGGGAGGCAGCACTTCATCTGAGCACGGCTAGGATAATTCCACTCTTTATCTGCTGTAAGGAAGAAGCTGAACAGCCAGGACTAACGCAGATGCTCTGGTTGTGTTTATCAGCCACATCACTGACTGTGCCTTTTGAACTTTGTGAAAAGTAGTCCCACAAGGTGCAGGCTACAGGGTGGGCGACAGGGTTAGCAGGTTATTTTCTCTTGGATGCTCTTATCATGGTGTGTGTGTGTGTGTGTGTGTGTGTGTGTGTGTGTGTGTGTTATTGATTGGTGCTTCTATTTAACAGCATGTTGTTTATCATGCTCCCTGCTCTGTGGGCGCCAGCAGATTGCATTATTGGAATTTGGCCATGTGCGTATGGTTAACAATCTGTCTGTCTGTCTATCTATCCATCTATCCATCCATCCATCCATCCATTAGGGCTGGGCCATATAAGAAAGAGAAACATTTTATTTTTTATTTTACCTTTATTTAACCAGGAAGAGACTCATTGAGATTAAAAATCTCTTTTTCAAGAGTGTCCTGGCCAAGACAGGCAGCAGTACAACCACACATACAGTACATACAAACACAAAATACGCAAAAACACCAAAAACATAAAACAACAGACACAGCAAGTCTTTCAAAGTCAACCACAATCCTAATCACATCAGGCAAAACATCTACAGCCAGGTGTGGCTGCCTCCAAGTCAATCAACATCCTCTTAAAATTGACCAATGAGACCAGCTCAGTAATATATGTTTCATGGATTTCTGTAACTTGTACCAGGCAGAGGGAGCAGCAAACTTAAAGGCCTTTTTTCCCAGCTCAGTTCTAACCTTTGGAACAGACAGAAGGAAAGGATCCTGGGAACAAAGATTGTAAGTTGCGGTACTATTTACACTGATATAGGTTGGAAGGTTGGATGGAAAGAGACCTAAAATAGCCTTGTATATGAAGGTATGCCAATGTTGAAGTCTCCGTGTTGACAGAGAAGGCCATCCAACACGTTCATACAGTTCACAATGGTGAGTGAGGGCTGCCAGTGATGAACCTCAGAGATCCATGGTATACAGTGTCCAGTGCATGTAAAGAGATGAAGCATGCATGTATAAAACATCACCAAAGTCAAGTATAGACATAAAAGCAGGCAGCGACCAGCCTCTTTCTAGATTCGAACGAAAGGCAGGATTTGATTCTGAAATAAAACCCTAGTTTAAGTTTGAATCTTTTTGCTAGCTGCTGAATATGAAGGGTAAAAGAAAGAGATTCATCAATTAAAATACCAAGATATCTGTACTTAGAAACACATTAAATTTTCGTACCCTGGGAAGTGAGGATTGAAGGGAGATTTGATTTATATTTTGAATTTGAAAAAAGCATGACTTTAATTTTTTCTGCATTTAAAACAATTTTTAAATCATAAAGATTCTGTTGAAGCATGTTAAAAGCAAGTTGTAACTGGGAGAGGGCCTGGTCTGCTGTGGGTGCAGAGCAATACAGTACAGTGTCATCAGCATAAAAATGAAATTTTACATTAGACATGTTATGATCAATGTTATTGATATAGAGGATTAATAGCAGTGGCCCCAAGATTGACCCCTGAGGCACGCCTTTTGTTTTTTTGAGATAGCAAGAAGTGCTGCCCTCCGTCTGCACACACTGAGTTCTGTCTGTAAGGTAATTAACAAACCAGCCAACAGTTTTTTCATAAAGCCCCGCCCTATACAATCTCTGCTTAAGCACTATGTGGTCCACTGTATCAAATGCCTTTGAAAGGTCAATAAAAAGGGCTGCACAATGCTGCTTATTATCCATGGATTCAACAAAATCATTTAAAACCTTAAGAGCTGCCGACGTTGTACTATGCCCTTTTCTAAAACCATATTGGAAATCAGACAACACATTACAACTGTTAAAAAAGTTATTCAACTGATCACTGACAAGGGATTCTAGAACCTTGACCAGGGCAGACAGTTTAGAGAGTGGTCTGTAGTTATTTAAGATGGTAGGGTCACCACCCTTTAACAGGGGAACCACAAAGGCTGATTTCCAGATGGGAGGAATAACATTTGTATTCAAACACAGATTAAAAATATTAGTTAAGGGCACGGCAATAACATTTCCTGCTAGCTTTAAAAAGTAGGGATCCAGTTTATCAGGGCCTGCAGATTTTGTTGTGTCCAAATGCTTGAGGGCTTTATTTACGTCTGAAACTATCATAGGACTGAAACTAAAAGACAGACTAGAAGGGTCTAGACCAACAGTCTCAACTGTAGAGGAACACTCATGTTGAGGACTGAATGACTCAAATAAAAATCCTGATGCTATAAAATGTTCATTGAAACAATCAAGCATTTTGGTCTTGTCTGTAACTTTTAGAGAGTCCATCACAATGCTTGAGGGAAGCTCCTGGCCTTTACTGTTTTCTGATAATGATTTGATAGTTTTCCAAAATTTTGATGGATCATTCAGGTTATGAGTGGTTTGAGAAAGAAAATGGTCAGCTTTGGCTTTTCTAATTTTGAGAGTACATGTATTGCGCAGTTGTCTGAAGACCAGCCAGTCAGAGTTCTGATTCGATTTTCTGGCTTTTGCCCATGCCACATTGCGCGCATGAAGGATATTTGCTAAATCAGGCGAAAACCAAGCATTGTTTCGGCCTTTGACTCTGTACTTCTTTAGTGGAGCATACTTATTAATTATATTGATAAACCCTTCATAAAAGAGGTTCCAGGCACTTTCAACATCTATACTGATATACATTTTTTTCCCACTCATAGTTAGATAAATTATTAAGGAATTATTGTTCTGTGAAGTGCTTCATATTACGCTTAACAATAATGTGTGGTTTAGTTTTAGGTATTTTAGTATTTCTAACTGTTGCTACGAAACAGTGGTCAATCGTTTGCAAATATGGAAGCAGTTGAGTACTTATGAGGAACGTTAGTTAGAATCACATCTATTAGCGATGATTTTTCTGTGTTTTTGAAAAAATAGGAAATTCTCACACTTGAGAGGCAGGGACAAGGGAATGTTTGGCATTACTATTACTTAATCGATTATCAAAATGGCTGCAGATTATTTTTCTGCTGATCGACTGATTCAACTCTAAAAGTAGTGCCACACCATCAAGATCTTGTTACCTTATTTATCCACAAAAGTTCTGTACGTTTACGGTTTGACTGTTGAGCTGTTTGAATTAGCATAATTTGTAATAGTACGCAGTGTGTTCAGCTAACTCAACCAACCCTGCTGTGCCCGGTCCTAAAGGACTGCCATATAGTTGCATAAACTTCTTTGATGCCTTTGCCATCATCTGTGCTTGCTTGTTTGTGCTTGCTCCAATTGTGTGCCACATTTGTATGTCTTACTCCCTTTTGCTTCTGCCTGCTCTAATTATAGATGTAATGTCATTTGTTATTTTAATTTTTTTAAACATTGTATTTTACGATGCCTATTGACAACTGGCCGGGGACTACAGCTGGAAATTAGCCGCAGAGGCTAAAGCTGCTCCTTTTACTGTACAGTTAATTAGAGGGGAATGTCAATGACATTATAAACTAATGAACTAAATTACTTAGACTTTGCTTTGTTGTGATGTTTGTGATGTGATTGCTTGTTAGTACATTGTCAAGCAATTTAATGTATTGACAGTGTACCTTAGGAAATCTATCGCAATCAGTATACAGTATATTGTTTATATCGCCCAGCCCTTCTGTCTATCTATCTATGTATCTATCTATCCGTCATCTAATCATAGAAGAGATGAGAAGACAAAGAGCTCACAAGTTGTATCCCTTGCCTCTTGCATCCTCCTTTTTATTCAGTGTCACCAGTGAAATGTGGCAACTGATGACACTTCCACCCACCCTCTGACGACTCTGTGGGTCTGTGGCAGTGATGTAAGCACTGTGGCTAATGCTAGAGACTGAGCAGGGCTCCTGCAAGAGAGACAGCTCATCAAGCTGGGGAGCCAGCCAGCCAAGTGGAGTGTGACAAATCTCCATTTACCATCGGCGCACGGGGGCAAGGGTAAAATTAGAAACTCTGCCGCTTCTAACTCCCTGCTGCTAATTCCATTTCGTGCAAATTAATACGTGTTTTTGTCCTCCTCCCCTCGCTCCACCCACGCCCATCGTTCTCTCACACTCTCGCTCCCTCCCTCATCTGCTCTCCTTGACGAATTGCATTATCTCAAGGGAAAAAAAAGAAGCTCATACACTAGTAATGAGACATTGTTAGGCAAATCCCAAGTCAGTTCCAGCATTGTTTATGGAATAAATGCCTGATTATCAGCGTGAGAAAAGTGTGTGTTTGTGTGCGTGTGTGTGTGTGTGTGTGTGTGTGTGTGTGTGTGTGTGTGTGTGTGTGTGAGAGAGAGAGCGAAAACACTTCACTGCTGTTGGCTGCAGGGCAAGATACAACTTGTTTTATGCTGTTGTTGTTCTTTGGCATCATCATTACCATTTCCTATTTGACAAGAAAAAGCTCCTGATAATTTGGCAATTCATTATAAGAAATGACCCACTGTGAACTGAAGCAAGGCGTGGAATGCAGCAGTATGTTAATGGTCCTCTATTGAAGTGTTCTCTTGTAAATGGATGTATTTTCAGTGATATGTATGCTAATTTACACATTTTGTCCACTAATAATACCTTTTTTTGATGGCGATACATTCAAAAATGTGGCAACCTAAAGATAAGCTTCAAAAGTAAAATTAACATATATTTTTATATTCATATTTGTAACATATCTGTTTCGTCGTTAGCTGAGAAATGGACTTCATACTTTAGCTCCATCCACCATTTCCTGCTGATGGTCATGTATGGTAGTGCTGATGAAAAACAGAGAGCCAAAGTGAAACTGGATCTTTCAAGCTCTGTTCCAGTAGTACTCTAAGATCAAAAATCACACTGATCCATCCTGGTCGCCTAGTGATGAAGACACATACTACTGTACATACGTGCAATGTCCTCTGTTCGATTCATGCCATACCTGTAGACCTTGGTTGCATGTCGTACCCTCCTCTCGCTCCCAATGTTTTCCTGTCTGTAACTATCTAAACTACTACTAAAATAGTCATATAAAGGCAAAAGGCAAAAATACAAAATCTCAACTTGTCTAGTCTAATCAGTGATGCTACTGTTTGTTTTTTTTGTTTGTTTTTTTAAGAAAAAGATGTAAAATTACAGATTAGGTCATTTTTTTGTTTATAGTGCCCTTTAATGAATACAATTTCCCATAAGTCTGAGACCATAGCAGGTTCATCGTCACTGGCTTAACAGAAAAGGTCTGTCTGTCAAGTGGCCACGGCTAGATCAGACATGGCTGTAATTACTGTTATCATAAGGGCCGAGAGAGCTGAACATAGTAAACCGTGCAAAAACGTTAATATGAGGTTCTCCTGTTCTTTCAATTCTCCTGATATTGCAACAACTTCATTGGGAGCTGTAGTATTGCAGGGTTTTGTATGATATATATATATATATATATATATATATATATATATATATATATATATATATATATATATATATATATATATATATATATATTAGAGGTGTTGAAATTAATCAAATAATCGACGCATCGAATCGTGGACATGGACAATGCTGCATTGATAATTGGCCGGGCCATAATTGATTATTTCTGTTTACAATTTAATGTATGCCTAACAACCTTTCTGTTTACATATTCTGTTATGTTTTGCACATTCAGGAAGTGCCATGTGCTCAGTGCTGTAGTTTTATGCATCCAAATTATTTAGTATTAGAGGACTGCAGAATGTTTTGTTTTTGAAGCTTGAAAAGCTATGAATTAAGACATGATAATCGTAATCGAATCGGGAGATCAGTGGAGATTCACACCTCATATATATATATATATATATATATACATACATATATACACATATATATATACACATATATATATATACACATATATATATACACATATATATATATATACACATATATATATACACATATATATATATATACACATATATATACACATATATATATATATACACATATATATATATACATATATATATATATACACATATATATATATATACACATATATATACACATATATATATATATACACATATATATACACATATATATATATACACATATATATACACATATATATATATACACATATATATACACACACATATATATACACATATATATACACACACATATATATACACATACATATATATATATATATATATATATATATATATATATATATATATATATATATATATATATATATATATATATATATATATATACACATACACACACACACACAGAGACATACATACTGTATACTGTATAGTAGTAAACCCCAGGAACACAACAGATTTTTCTTTTTCAAAAAGACAAACAAAAGTAATGCTCAATGAGAGATTACATTGAGTTACAGAAGCTAGTGCCATTAGCTTCTGTAACTCAATGCAATCTCTCATTAGTCCTTTGACTCTCTAAATAACGTTACAGTACAAATAACTGTTACAGCCGCACCAGGTTGTGCGACTGATTTTCCACCTCAGTTCAGTTTTCTGCTGCACTTCATTCCATGCTAGCTTTCTTATGTTGAACACTCAACACAGAAGAGAGTTAGGAGTAACCAATAAAATCTTAAGAAACATGTAATTATCAATCATCGCAGCCTAAGCACCTACTCATATGAGTGCCCAGAGATTTACAGTAGTGCTTGAACCCATCTCCCTAATAAGCCAGCGATTAGCAGGCTGCAGTGGAAAGAAAACATGCTGGATCAATAGAGCACCCGAGAGAATCAATGGGCTTCTCCATAGTTGGTCTCTATGACTACTGCCTCCCATCAGCCTCTTTTATAGCTTTGCTACCATTAACTATTATCATAAAACATGCATTTCTGCGCTGTCACAGAAAGTGATGTGTTAATGTTAGATTGCTAATGAATTTAAATCTGCCGACCATGAATGTGGTTCTGTCTCATTACACAGTTTTTTACGTCAAGTGAAGAAAAGGTTATTCCTGATGAAATGTAAATCAGCAGGCAGGGAGACTTTGAGCACTGTTGCTAAACTGGAACTTACTGCTGCCACCGGATAAGAAGGGAATAGAGGTACAAATGGAAATAATATGCCGATTTAATGTTTTTTTCACTGGTCTGTATAATAGGATAATGTCATGGTGTGTGGCTCCAGAAAGGTTGAAACAAGTATGCCATTTGTATTTGAGTGTTTGAATTTTGATTGTCAATCTATAAAAATGCCATAAAGTTTAGTTTCTGCTATCAACTTGCTGTCATGCTTATCACGGTGGGAAAAAGACTTTTGAAATCACATAGATTTTTAATAACGTAGGCAACTCAGAGAATCAAACAGACATACTGCGTCAGTCTTTTCCGGTGGGAAGCACAGGAAGCACCATGGGAAAGACTTTTTATTTAGATCTTTATTTCAAGTCCTGTTCAGACCGCACTGCAACATGACCACATCTACTAGGGTAATATTTACCACCAACGATTAAAAACATGATGAAAATCTCAATTGTTTCACGGTTTAAATCATCACATCACCCTGTGTTTAGGGTTGGCCTAGTTTATATCGACAACGTTTCACTTCCGGGACTGTTCGGGTGCCGCCGGAAATTCGGCCAGATGTCCGTCACCTTCCGCTTTCTTTATGTTGGAATTTTAAACTCCGGTGGATTTATGAGGACTATGGTTGACTGCTCCTCAGATCTCTGCAGGGTAAATCCAGACAGCTAGTTAGACTATCTGTCCAATCTGAGTTTTCTGTTGGATGACCAAAACAACCTTTGAATGTACACGTTCTGCCAAAACAAGTTCCTTCCTGAGGCTATTTTGCAGAAGCACCGATGCTCCATCCGGCGCATAGCGCCGCCAAAGATGATTGTGATTGGTTTAAAGAAATGCCAATCAACCAGAGAACGTTTTTCTCCTATCCCGGAAGATCGATAGTGTTTTTTGCCCCCAACTGCTCCTTCCAGGCAGCGCTGCGACCGCTGCCTCCAAGGCACCTAACCCTAACCTTAAACCTAATCAGTGCCTAATCCTAGTGCCTTCCAGGCAGCGCTGCCTGGAAAGAGCCGTTGGGGGCAAAAAACACTGATAAACATCCCGGAATGCTGTGTGGACTAGCCAGGCCCTCCTCCGCAGCGATGTGGAGGAAGGTCTGGCAATGCGAGACTAGGGTTGGCCAAACATGACAGAATTGCATTTTTTTAAATTGTGTTTGGGGGAATTTTAGGATATATAATTCAAACAGAAAAAGTCTTCACAGTTGAGATGCTGGAACCAGACTGTGTTATTTTTGCTTGAAAAATGTCTTAAACAAATAATAGATAATAAAAATTGCTGCTTTTTCACCCCATGTCCACTATTCATATTCAGCAGTCAGTGTCATTCTTTTTTTCTTTGTACATTTTTTTTTTGTAGTTGAACCTCCTGGCTCTTAATTTCCCTGCGGTGAAAAAAGACATTTAAATGTAACCCCAGGGTCCAGAACAGGTGTCAATGGACAGCAGAGCTGATCACCTGACTAGAGAGATACCAGTCTGCAGGTGACTTAATAATTCAATAGGAGTTCTATTTGCAATCACAATATCAGTGCTCGCTGAGCCGTTTGTAGACTATCCCTCAGGCCTCAATAGTTATTAAAGACAGAAATTATATATTCATAACACAGGATATTGCTGCTTGTTTATTTATAGCTTGCTTCCATTTTTCAGTGGTATTTTGTCAGTCGACTTCCAAGCTATCTACCTTGCTTTGCCTCAGGCCAAATATATACCTCTCTCTCCTCCCTAAAAAGGGGGAAAAAACCTTAGGAATGGCTAAATTGAAAGTGCGCTTTTTCCATTATTTTCAGGTTCGACCACAGCCAAGCTATTTCCTTGTTTGCTTGTGCCCAGACTTTGCAATGAGGATGTCTCTCTTTCTCCCACTGCCTTACAGACGGCTTGTTTGGTTCAGCTGCTGTCAAGGGACTGCAGAGGATGCTAGAGAGAGCGCGGGTCTGACATTGTTCGCTGTAGTCAGGGGCTCCCAAGGACAAGATGATATTATCCCACTCAGACCGATGTGATTGCATGTGTGCAAGCAACAGCAACTTTATGTTTGCTATTATCCTTTTCTCTTTTTTTTGTGATTATGTTTGGACTTTTTTGGCCTTTATTTGATAAGAAAGCAGAAGACTGGAACGGGGGGGAGCAAAGGGGCAGCAAAGGGGCAGCAAAGGGGCGAGGGTCAGACTCAAACCCAGGCCACTGCGGTAAGGACTGGGCCTTAGTATTTGGGGCACACGCTCAACCAGGTGAGCTACCAGGTTGCCTTTAAACTGAAAGTATGTTAAAAAAATGTTTTGTTGAAGCAGCAAACATGTTACATACTATATATGAAAAATGATTACAAATAAAGGGACACACAGTCATGTGGTTCACCAAAAACGAGTGTAATTTCTTGTTTCATTTGGTTATGAAATTTACTTTGCATCTCTGTACTCTGTCCTTTGCTGTGTTTTTTGCTTTGTTAACCCCACTGCAACACAGGCATCCTGCTGGACACGCAGTCGGTCTATCATCCTAAAATGTTGGCGCCAGCTGTGGTAATAAGCTTTATGCAAGCCAACAACCAGAATCCCCAATGAGCCAAAAAGAGACTTTCACACATTTAATAGAACCCCCCCCCCCCCCCACATCACAAATATTCTATCTCCTTTCCCTTTCCAAAAAGCTGTTGTCACAGCACATTTGCTCCCACTTAGCAATCAACAATCACATAGAGACAGTGGAATCCTTGTTGGTCAGAGTGATTAACAGGAGGGGAAGGATAGAAGAAGAAAAAAACATTTCCTGAAAAAAAAAAAAAAAAAAGAAGGGCTGCCTTCCAAAAGACATTTGTCTTCATTTGTCAAAGGTGAGCCACTGTGTTCTGCTGTGCAGGGTAGTTTGACTCCTAAAGCAGCAAATTGGCTCAGTATTGACGAGTTAATCAGCAAAGGTCAGCAGGTTTCGGTGAAGTGGGACACCTGAGCGGGACTTAATCTCCTTCGTCCTTTAAGTGAAGGATTTTGGATGAATAAGCAGGTGCTGGAAAGCTATTACCTACCCACCTTCCTAGTTTGTCATCAGCCAAGGGCAGAAGGGCCTGGAGAAAAGCCAACTGCATCAACAAACACTCACATTTGCAAGGGAGCAAGAAGTTGGCACCTACCATTTTGACTCTCTGATAGGCATCTAATGTAACCTGCTCCTTTACCTCTCCTCTCCTATTCACTCCCTCTCCCCAGAGACATGAACAAATCAAAGTAATGGGTTTACAGCTGCAGCCTGTGTCCTCTGCTGGATAGCTGACATAATTGTTCCCCCCTCTGCTGCTTAATGGAGACAGTGTGCACATCTGACATCTGGGTAAGTGCACCAATTCCCTAAGTGACATGACAGTGTTTACGACTCAACGGGCCTCAAGAGTGTTGGAAGTTTCCAAATTTGTGGTCAATTGAACAGTAGTTTACAGATGATTGCACTGTGTCCAGTAACATCTATGAGATGTCTGCATTGATGAGGCAAAGCAAAGGGCTTGAATGTCTGAAAGAGGGTTACAAGTTAGGCAGAGTCCACATTGTCGAAAGTTGTGGACTTTATAAATTGGTATAATCAATTACAGAGATGTAAGAATCTGAAATACCATGACTGGCCAAGATTTAACATCATTCAAAATGGGGAACATGGAAGAACAGAATAGGATGATGTGTGTTTGTTTAAACCAAAATGTTCCAAGTGAAATGTGACAGCAGGAGAGATCTCATTAAGTGTCTCCAATATGGCTGCCAGTGGCAAAAAGTTAACAAAAACATGGGTTCAACTCTGTATGACTGAAGCTGTTCACTTGAACTGCAAGACAAATAGCTTACACACACACACACACACACACACACACACACACACACACACACACACACACACACACACACACACACACACACACACACACACACACACACATACACACACATTTTCTTGGCTGTCACAGATGAGGTCAGGAGAGCCAGGGTCACAATGAGAGTCTGAAGAGAGGGTTTGTTTTCCACTTGGCAGTCTAACCTTGGTGATATCAGTTCATCCCTAGCGGATACTTGACTATCAAAAGTCCCAAGAATAACAGTACTAGATCGCACCATGGAAGCCCAAACATCATGACAGTGAAGCATGTCCTAATCCTGGCAATCAACCTTTAAAAATCTAGTTTTTCAGATTTTGTTATGAGCTGTGTCCCAATTCAGGGGTTGCATCCTTCGGAGGCTGCAGCCTCCGAATTGGGACATAGATGTAGATTCCAATAAAACCCCAAATTTGATATTTGATAATATCAAATTTACTTTCTTATAATAGTTATGCTCTTCAGCGCAACAGAAAATCATACACTTTCCACCATACACCTCATCTACTAGTACAGTGGTGCTTAGAGCTAACATGCTCACACTGACAATGCAAAATGTTTACCACGTTCACAATATTAGTGTAGCATGTTAGCATGCTAACATTTGCTAATTAGCGCTAAACACAAAGTAAAGCTGATGGGAATGTCATTAGTTCTGCAGGCATGCGGTCATAAACCAAAGTATTTGACACAATTTGGCCTGATGGTGGTGCTAGAGGAAAAGTCAGGTGATCACCAAAGTTATTGTAATTTATCCTGAGGGGCAATCCAAATGTTATAGCAATCCATCCACAACCACAAGTGCTAACCTTTGGTAGTTGGTAGGATACATCATCTAGGAGTCATGAATGCATCTTACAGCTGTTAAGATATTTTGCTGGACAAGTTAAAACTTGCTGGTGGAGCTAGAGGAAAAGTCTGTGTATATCCAAAGTCATTAGGATTCATTTTCTGGCCTCTATAGATATAATGTACAACATTTCATGGAAATACAAACCAGCAGTTGTTGCGAGCACATACAACTCTCCCATTAGCTTCCTATTGAACAAGCGCTCATCGGATAAGAGAAAGAAAATGCTGAATGAATTAGCAATGTTGCCAAAGCAATATCTATAATTACGATGAGGTGCCAGTAGAGAATTAACCCTGAGCTTGGCTCCTTCTGGCAAGCAATTAGGATTGAGGCAGACAAATCACTGTGACTGAAGACGTGGCCAAACGCACAGCTGATGATGTTATGGCTTTTAAGCGGAGTGTGTTTTACTGAGCTGACGAAATAGTTTTGTCAGCGACTTTTGTTTGTTTTACAGATTTAGCCGTTTAGTATCACTTAGCGTACTCCAATGGCAGATGTTTGCAATTAGGAGGCAAATTTATGTAAAATGTTGCTTTACGCAAACATTAGCAGTCATGAGCCAGGAAATTAGGTTTAGAAAATGGACTTTAAAAAGAGCTGTTCTCTCCAAGTTGTAGTTTTCTTATAGTGAATTGTCCTTCTGTTCACTTCAACTGCCCTTTCTTTGTCTACAAAGTACGCTAACTTTTACAATTACTAATAAAGCCGCCCATGTTTCCAAGTGTTCTCTTAAAATGTTATTGTTACAGGATTTAGTCACGGATCTGCATAACCTAATTTTGATTATTACATTAAGTTGTGTCAAAGGATTTGATGCTTGTTTCTTTTTCAATTAGATAAAAGAAAAGGAGTTTGCAATGTATGAAGGAAGATTTTGGGGAGCTAACTCCATGTTTCCTGGAAATAGGGCTGTACCCGACATTTACACTATTTGGCAATCAGAAAATCTATTGCCATGAGCTACAGTCATGATTTCGACCACATTAACATAGTCTACCTGGGGGATTCAACTTGGCGGGATCAGGGACAGCCACCTTGGTGTTGGAGGATCCCCTCCCCACATTTCCTCCGTGGTAGTGTGCCGCAACCGGCACTACGTCCACTTGGAAAGTCTCGGGGTAAAGGTGGCTTGATGCGCTGTCCACGAGTTATACAGCACCCCGCGCTCGGACCTCGCCACTTTATGTGGCCGTGGACTTAACTCTCACGGAGAGAGACAGCTGGCAGGTCGGACTGTCCTCAGTGTGTCAGGGGTCTGCGGCCATGCCAGCAACACACCTGACCCGTCTTAAAACACTGACCCCGTCTTGTTCACCATGCTTTATTGGTGTGACTTTTTTGCCATGTCATCATTATTTATATCTATAGATCACTTGTGGAAAACACTGTTCAGCACTCGCCCTGCTAGAATATACATTTTAAAAAACCCGACGGCTCAACTTGGATTATTTTAAGTCGCCTGAGAGGTCACTGACAGATGATTCGACTCATTGACTTTTAGGTTACAGCTCTACCTGGAAATGCATGTTACTTATGGATGTTTAGTTGTTATTAAGTTGGATGTTAGTTAACAACCTAACTGGCCGCAATAACTTTTTATTAAATGAAATGGTGCGCATTGTTGAACAAATACCACTACCTCTGACTATCTATTAGTTTGCCAGCTACAGCAGTTCACCACTTCGCCCATCACTATGTCCCCAAGCTTCTGGCCCCACCTAGTTAACATGGACCAGCAAATGTCACTTTGTGGTGTGACCGTCGCTTTATAGACCCTTTCCAAGGCAAATATATAGACATGTCATAGCAGGAAAACCCGTGTAAATAATATGACTAATTGCTGTTGTCCATTTAGGTCTCCTTGTTGCAGGGCTCTAGTTTAGAGCATGCTGGCTTACTGGGGCAAATTAAATGAAGAAAAGCCATCAATAATGTTATTAGTTGCATGTTTAATTGACCTGCTATTACAAGTCAAAATGTCTGCCGTGAATAAGGTCTATTAGTGCATGGAGTTTGGTACCAACAAAGCTCCACCTAACTTCAACCCGCATCTTGCTCTGAAAGAAAGTGTGTTCAAGGTTTGTTTGGGATGTCTCTGGAAAGGGGATTTAGCTGACCGTCTCTGGTGGTCTTCCTTGCTGCAGTTTACTTGACCTTGTCAAAGACTAAAGCAGAATACCACAGGTGGTTGTCAGGCCTGGATACACATGAAGACTAATCAAAACACAAGCCACCTCCGCCCGGTGAAATAAAATGTCCAATAATATACATAATGACCATAATTATACAACTACCTTGAGCAGGTTAGTGTCATTTTTTGTTTTGTTGTATTTTTACAGAAATATGGGAAGCATTACTCAAAGTAACATCAAAAGAACATTATTTATAAGGTGATGATTGTGATAGGAATACCAAATACCAGATAAAACCCAAACAGGACCAAATATATCATTGGTATAAACTATACATAGTGGACAACACTTACTTGATCAATCCAGCACCGTTTCCTTTGAAACATGCTTTTAAGAATAGAATTACAGACTTCCGCAGCATCCTGTTAGCTCGCCTGGTGGAGCGTGCACCCCATGTGCCGGGGCTCAGTCCTTACCGCGGCGGCCCAGGGTTCGGTTCCGGCCTTCGACCTTTTTCTGCATGTCTCCCCCCCCCTCTCTCCCCTCTTTCATGTCTACAATTGTCCTATCAATTAAGGGCCAAAATGCCCCCCAAAAAAGAATTACAAACTTCCTACATGACATTTAGATATGCTCAGTAAAACTATTGGACTACTTGAGGTTGTTTTATTATCATTATTTTTTTTCAAATAACTGCTCACTTTCCTTTAATGGAGAAAGGAGTGAAGATGAATAAGTAGTTGCTTGAATAAATGGATGAATAATGCACGAGTTAAAAAGCACACACAGACAAATGCAGTATGTGCTCATACAGGCAAGGCTACACGTCTTAAGATCGGCTCAGTGTGTATGTGTGCATATGTGCGTGTTAATCTTATATGCGAAGCTATTGAGATTCAATTTAATAAGGAATATGCATTTCAGATAGAGAGCACGTCTTAGTAGAATGTGTTTATCCACAAACCACAATTTTCTCTCTAAGTGTTGAACATGTACGCAAATGTAAACCTCAGTGCAGATTTCCACTGAAAGGAATAAAGTGTTAAAAATCTTCAGGCACTCTGCCTAATTGGTCCCTCTACAATATATTCGTACATATCCCTTAAAGATTTCTTGATATTAATATTTTATGAGCAAGACTCTGGCCAATTTTTTGGAAATAAATGAGCTGAAATGAGGTTCCCCAGATCCCCTGCCAGCATTCACAGCTGATGTACTACTGCAGTATGCATCACTAGTATGACCTGTATATCGTGCGAGTATAGTTTGGGTGGATAATCTCAGTATGTGTTTGTCTATTTTCATTATGTTTCATGTTTTTTTTCAAGCAGTCCTTGAATAAACTCACTCAGCTGTAGGGCTGGGCGATATGGAGAAAATCAAATGTGACGATTTTTTGTCCCAATACCTCGATATCGATATTGCGGCAATATTCTAGGGTTGACATTTGGTGCTTTAACAAAATATTCACACAAAGAGATTTGTGATAAATAATCATCAATAATGTATATTTAATAACTAAGAGGCTAAAGGCAAATAATAGAACAGCCAGAACATTCAGGTAAGGACATCACTTTCCTACAAAGTGCCTTAAAAACAGAAGACAACACCTTATGCCATATTACCATGTTACGATATCCAAAATCTAAGACAATATCTAGTCTCCTATCACGATACCGATATAATATCGATATATTGCCCTGCCCTATTCAGCTGTTCCCTTATCTGCACATTGCACAGAGAGAAAGATTTAAAGTCAGATAGTTTTACAAGATCAATGAAAGGCAAGTTCATGCTGCCCTGGTGACAGAAATAGGGGATTCATATTATGTATTATGTATGCCTGTCCTCCCTCAAAACTGGAAAAGACCAGATTCACTGGCTTGAAGTGGGTAATAGGCAGCTGACTAGAGACTAGGGACAGAGTAGATCACTCAAATAATTAAAAGGGATTAAGAGAAAGATTCTGTCTGAGGTAGATTCTTTCTTTGTGTATCCACTAAAACATTAATATGACTCTGGAAGGTAGGTTTTGTCCAAACCGAGCATGCCAGGATTTTCTTAAACCGTAAAATAAAACCCCAGCCAAAATAGACAAGTGTCTTCTATTACTACAATTATATTCAGGCTCCATTGTGATTTATGTTACCTCAATCCTGGGCACCATTCTAGTAGGTTTCACCACTTCACAGTGATCAATAGCAGTTTAGAACTTAAGGCGTTATTATATATTTCTATAGAGATTTTCTGCAAACACACAATATGAGGCAACCCATTGTTTCAGGTTACCCACCATCTGCACCACTGCAATCTGCCATTTCAGGTTTCTTTGATCAATAATCTGTAAGAATCAAAAGGTGAAGGTGCCTGTCAACGCATGGAGCTGTTGTCAGATATGTGGTAAGCTCAACTCCGGGCACCTCCTGGTAACAATAAAGCCATTCAGTGTTACTTCTAAAATTACCAACATCATGAGCCAATTATCAATTTCCTGACAACCTCAGATAAAACATGCGTCATCTGGAGAGGGTTTATGAAAAAAACCACCATGTTAGGTTAGATTACATTCAGTGATTGTTTCTTGACAATCTAAAGGGGGTTTCTCTGACACAGATTGGATTTGTCCATTTAATACAGACTGAGTTAAGAAACCAGCATTAAAAAAACAAAAACAACAACATTGATAATAATAATAATAAACTTTATTTATATAGCACTTTTCTAAACAAAGTTACAAAGTGCTGCACATCAAGACGAAATACAATAAAATAACAGAATACAGCATAAATGAATACGATAAAGAAAAAAAAGTAAGATTCACAGAGCGATGAAAGCCCTTTCTATTTTTTTTTAAAGAGATTTAAAAGCAGTGATGAATTTAGCCGGCCTAATCTCAGCAGGTAAGTCATTCAAGAGTTTGGGATGAAATCAAAACATAAATCTAATATGATTGTGGTGAGAGCATAATTTAGCCAGCCTTGTGCAGCATGTTCAGAATGGTGACAAACACTGCATTTTGTATGTTAAAACTGTATACAGTAGGATGTTTTGGGAACATGCTATCCTGCTACTCTAAAACTCTTCTTAACCCCCTCACTTACTCTCCATTTTATAAGGTCAACAGTCACAGGTGGAAGAAGCTGTGGCTACAATTATAGCTGAAAGGTGAAGGGGGGAGTCAACATTTAAATCGTGTGATAAGAAAGGCCTCATTTTTATTTGGTAAAGGTAATGGAAAACTTTGGTTTATTACAACTTGGGTAGTATGTTCGTAGCTTTGCCCATTGCTTCTGTTATGATAACAGTGTACTTTCCTAAGTAGTTGATGAAATCTTGGAACTTGGCAACTCACTAAAAACAGATCCAATAGGGCAACAAGGTCAGGCGATCAGGTTATAAACAAACTCTCAGGTCAGTCAAACTCTTTTGGAAGAGAAACCGCAAGCAAACGGTAGAATTACAACCAAAACGGTCTGTTGTTAAAGTGCTCATATTATCTCCAACAGAAAACACTGTTCACAAACTGCTCCAAACAGCTCTATTGTAGTCCAGCCTTTACTTCCGTGACGAACGTACGTCACTTTGTAACACACATTATAATGCTTGCCTAGCTGCTAGCGTGCCACACCCTCATACTCTGCTTCTGACTAGCTAGCAGTGCTTAAATAGCTACTGCACAGCAATGTGCAGTACAACAAAAATATGGTGTTTTTGGAAAATTAAACCATGTGAACCTATTCTAATATAACCTCTAAATACAATTATGAACCTGAAAATGAGCATAATATGAGCACTTTAACATCCATTACAGTTTACAGCCTGATTTTCTGTTTCAACATTGACCTACTGTACTTGCAATAGCTGTGCATACTCACAGAGACCATTAGCGACATTATGCGTATACTCACTTTTGGTTTTACCACAGAATGAAGTGAATGCTAATCTGGCTAAACTGTTTGCTTGTTTTACAACCCGTCTTATCAGATGACTGCTCTTGTTTGTTGCCCTGTAAAATCCATTTTTACCCATGATCCGAGTTCTCAAAAACTACTTATGTGAGTACAATCTTATCATAACTGCTAAAATGTCATTAATAACAAGATAATAGACAATACAGTCATGCCCCTGCAGTTAACTTACACCTGATATGCATTCTTGTAGTCTGCAGTCTTACTACCTCATGACTGGGTCTTGTTTTTCACAGAAAGAATAGATAAGTCTGTCTTTTATCAAAAACAATCAGCATGTATGTGGCATTACGAGGTGACATTCAAAGGTTACAAAGTTCAGAGGTTACTGTATATACTTTTCCTTTACTGAACAAAGGATCAACTTTCCAGCGGGAGGTGCAGTGATTTGAACTGGCACAATGAGATTTCTACCCCAAGGGTGGGCACCATGTCAAAAATGTAAACAGTGTATAGATTGCAGTTAAATATGGCTGGCATTACTTGAATCAGAATCATGAATTTCTGATTGCAGTGTGAATTGTGTGGAAGACACCATCACCACTTTTAAGAGTAAACTTAAAACTCTCCTCTTCGATAAAGCTTATAGTTAGGGAGTGAGGAGTTGCAGTATTTTTCCTAGACCGGCGGGGGAGGGTGTGTAGCCACAGTCACGGGACAGCCCCTCCCTATCTCTGCTTCTCTTCATAGAAAGCTTACGTATATTTAGGGAATGAGGAGTTGCAGCGTTCGCCTAGACCGGCAGGAGTGGGTGTGTAGCCACAGTCATGGCGCACCCCCACCCTATCTCTGCTTCTCCCCATAGAAAGCTTACGTATATTTAGGGAGTAAGGAGTCGCAGCGTTCACCTAAACCAGCGGGGGAGGGTGTGTAGCCACAGTCATGGCGCGCAGCCTCCCTTAGTTATGCGGTTATAGTTTTAGACTGCCGGGATACCTCCTTTGACACACTGAGCTTTCCTCTCCTCTCTCTTTCCATCTGTGTGTATCCATGTCCCAAGAAATGCTTGTTACCAACCTAGCTCTGGGGAGCTTATTCCTCGGAGTCCTTATGTTTTTTTTTAGCCCAGCATGTTTCCTGGGATCAGGATGGTACCTAAATCATGGTGGGAGCTGTCGCCTTGGTCCTGCTCTACGCCCTGCTGTGCCCTATTACACCCTGCAACGCTCTGCAATGCCCAGCTACGATTTGCTACGTCCTGCCACGTCCTGTCAAGCCCTGCTGTGCCCTGCTACACCCTGTAGCACCCTGCAGCGCCCTGCAACACCCTGCAGCACCCTGCAACACCATGAACTACTACAACTACTATTTCTAGCCATTATCTTTATTGTGACTATTATTGCCATTGTCCATCACACCCCCAACCGGCACCGTCAGACACCGCCTACCAAGAGCCTGGGTCTGTCCGAGGTTTCTTCCTAAAAGGGAGTTTTTCCTTGCCACTGTCGCATTTACGCACTTATGCATGCTCTTGGGGGAAATCACTGGAATTGTTGGGTCTTTGTAAATTATAGAGTGTGGTCTAGACCTATTCTATCTGTAAAGTGTCCTGAGATAACTTTTGTTATGATTTGATACTATAAATAAAATTGAATTGAAGACATTGTACTACTATATTTACCTGACAGAGAACGCTGCAGATTCAGAATGTAATCACAAAATATCACAATGACAATGTGGAGTAATCAGACATTAGCCTCATGGACTCATGGCAGTGTGCTACCCACCCGACCCGTTATGAGAGAGAGCTAGCAGCACACATCTGCGTTATCAACCACCAGAACCGGACCGTTTGTGTGTGTGTGTGCGCGCAGAAAGAGAGAGAGAGACAGAGAGAGAGAGAGAGAGACACGTCTTATGTCGTATGAACGTTAATGAATTTGAAGTATGGATTTGATTTGCGTGGGTATTTTGGCGATGGTAATGTTATTAGTGTTGTAAGTTAGCAGTAGACTTAATTAACCCGACCCTGGGTGAGTCTGATGAAAACTGATGTGTCTGCCCGGTTCAACTCTGAGATTTTCTTGCATTGCACAGAGCTGTGAAGGAATAATCTCTGAGTTTTGTTACGTTTTATTACGTTATTTTTATTACGTTAGGTTCTGCCAGCTCACAGCAACTTAATACAATAGCAGGAAAAGAGTCAAAGACTGTAACACCCCCTGGGCAAACATCATGCAGGCAGACTTCCAACGCATACGGTTCCTTGTACAAGCAGTCTACGATGCCCTACCAAGCCCAGCTAACCTCCACACCTGGGGGAAAAGTGAAACACCTTCCTGCCTACTTTGTTCTGGAAGAGGCTCTCTAGAATATCTCCTCAGTAGCTGCCCAAAGGCCCTTGCAGATGGCCGCTATTGTTGGCGCCACGACCAGGTGCTAAAAGCAGTCGCTGAGAGTGTAGCCGCAGCCATCAGCACCAGCAAACACCACCACCACGCTCCAAAGAAGGGAATCTCCTTGGTCAAAGCCGGAGAGAAAACCCGGCCAAGACCACTTCATCAGCAGGTCTCCTCTACACAGCCTCTGACTGGCAGCTGCAGGCTGACCGGGAAAGCAGCTAAAGTTTCCACAACACATCACAACAACATCACCTCCGAGGCTTCAAAACAACTCATCATACTGGAACTCACAGTACGTACAAAGTAAGAGCTGGTGTGGCTGTAAGACTTTCTATGAGCCTATAGAAATCGGCTGTAGAGGCTTTGCAGGGCGCTCACTATGCAAAGTCCTCAACCGGTTGGGCTTTACAGGAGCGGCCAGGAAAAGGGCCATTAAGTCCGCAAGTGATGCCACAGAGAAAGCCAGAAGTTGGCTTTGGTTGAAAAGGGCTGATCCATGGGTTGCTGCTAGGACGCAAGTCAGGGCCTGATCAACCCCAGCTGGGTCGCATGGGAGAGGGTGTCTGATGTTGCGAGACCCGAAACACCTGATGACCCCATTTCACATCACTGAGGATGCGTCCCAGTGCATCCAAGGGTTGTTTCTTGCATATGACCAACTCAAGAATGTTGTTATGGCAAATAAATATAAAAAATATATTCAAATGTTTCAGTAATGATTACAAGTGATCATCTAGGTAAAAGGGAGACAAAAGTGAAAAGATGGAGGAGAGAAATCTGCATTAGAAATGGAAGAAAGCCAATAGGGAAATATAGCAACTCAGGGGGCAAAGAAAGCATAAACACAGACAATTATTCATAGACTGAAAGTTGTGTTATTCGCAGGCTTGGCACAAACACTGAACGACCCTGACTGAACACACACACATTTGCGATACAATACACACTTTGTGCACCGTGTTTGGGAGACACATCTCTGGAGTGCAGTGCAGTCTTCCACTCTGCTCAATATTGCATGAGCCTCCACTAAAGTTGAACCCTGCCTTTTGTTTTAGTTAAGTAGCAAAATAAATAGAGCATATCCGCGGCATCATAGGGACAATTAAATAAACAGCAGCACAGGGCTTTAGAAGACACTGTCGTGCTAATCACTCGCTGCACTGAGAGCAGTGTGCTGTAGTACAATTAAATCACAGCCATTTATTAAAGCCTGGAAAGAAAGAGAGGAGGATTAGGGAAATATTTTCTTTCGTAATGTGTAATATTGGCACTGAACATGCTTCACTGTAAAATGGCAAAAGATATTTTGTGTGTGTGTGTGTGTGTGTGTAATGGAGGCACTTCTAAAGCTCAAGACTTTAAAACAGCACAAGGGATATTTGAAATAATAACTAATTCAAAACAGCAGATTTGAAAAGGGATTTATTCAGTTCTGCATCACAACTGGTGAGTCAGCCTTTATTCCATAAACCAAAGCGTATCTGTCTGTTCGGAATGGGTATGATAATACTGTACCAAAGAATAGATAGGATTGGACGCACGCACGCACGCACGCACACACGCATCTAGGTGGGTGTCATGTTTGAACGTTTTTCTGGAGGTATACATATTCTGCATGCAGCAAACTAGGAGCAAGCATGATAAAATGGAACGCAGCTTATCATCTGCGATATGATTAAGGCTAGATGACCTCTTTTGAATGGAGCATAATGTGCACAGTGCTCCAAAATTGCATTAGACAGCAGAGAAAATTGGTGATTAGCTACTAATCGACACAACTATTAACTGTAATGCGATGGAATACCAAGTTGTTGTAAAATGCTAAAAGGGTTGCCAGCATGCTAATATGCTCCAATGACAATGCTAACATGCTAATGTAAAGCAGGTATAATGGTACCATTGTCAACTATCTTAGTTTAGCATGTTAGCATGCAAACATTTGCTAATTAGCACTAAACACGAAGTACAGCTAAGGCTGACAGGAATGCCATTAGGTTTGCAGGTATTTGTTCCTAACCCAAAGAATTGGACTAATTCAAGTTTTTACCTGATGACGGCGCTAGAGAAAATGTCAGGGAATCTCTAAAGTTATTACAAGTCATGAGGTGATCAAATAGTTGATGAAACATTTCACTCAAAACCACAAATGTCCACCTCATGGTGGCGCTACAAAAAAGTCACGGTACAACCAAAGCCAGTAGGACAGTCTATGGCAGTGGTTCCCAAACCCTTTTCTGCAGGGACCTTCTTTTGTAGATAAAAAAATAAAATAAAAAAGATAATTTAATCAGGGTAATACAGAAGGTCAAATAACCAATTATTGGTGACACCTACTTATTAAGAAGTTCTTGCTCTGTTGTGTACAGAAATATGTGTTAATCTGCATTAATATTCCAGGTCTTCAGAAAGCAGCCTCAATTACAGTGATAGCAGGGCATGTGTCTTTGGTTAATAACTCAAACAAGTGACACTCCACCACAATTAGCCATCCATCCACCCAGATATATATATCATTTCCATTATTTGATTGTATTTGCTTCAAAGCAGATGCAACAAGTACATAATTATGGCTGTAATTAAGCTGCAAAAAACACAAGCCATGCCACATGAGCACCTTTGAAACAATGAGTGCTTGACTCATTAGCATCTGCTGTAAGCTTATTAATCATCTAACAGGCAATTAGCAAGCTGTTACCATTGGCGGCTGGTATGTAAATATATTCCTGGGTTAATTTCTTCCTCAGATAATAAAGGAAACATTATGAAAATGAGCTCTGCCACTATGTAAATGATCTAGGCTGTTAATTGCACTGCACTGTTTCAACTTGGATCGGCAAATGGCAGTGTGATGGGCTGGCACTGAGGTTATATGCCCGGCTGCCGGGGGTTTGAAACTGGTAGGCATCACACTGCAGCCTGCATGACAATTTATGGGGTGTTCAAATGCCTTCCGCCAGCCCTTCTGTCAAATAGATAATAAACCTTGGCTAGCAGAGGTGGGCCCAGAGGGACTGGCCATGTGTGTGAAAGAGTGGGGGAGTAAAAGCAATATATGGAAAAAGTGTGTGTGTGTTTGTGTGTATATATATGTGTGTGTGTTTGTGTGTGTGTATATATATATATATATATATATATATATATATATGTGTGTGTGTGTGTGTGTGTGTGTGTGTGTGTAGTACTAATACGCACCGAATGAGATCACTCCACATGCTTACATCAGCAGCATATATTACACCCAAGATAGATATTTGGAAAATGACAGGAACAGCTAAAAAAAAAACTAAAAGTGGTAACTCACACAAATACACACATTAGCAAATTAGTCTTCACTGCACATGTGCACATGTCCCCTGCCATGGCTACACTAACAGGATATCAAGCCATGCTGAGAGGATTTTCTGGCAATCTACTGCTGAATTCACAGCACAACAGCACTAATGACACTCGGGCCCCGACATCCATCATGGCAATGTTCATAAAGCCTGTGCCAACATGTAGCTTCCCTTCAGCCCTTGGTGCTAATCTATGCAGTGCAGGCGCGGAAAAGCCATTACAACTCTGAATACGTGATGAGGCTCACAGCTAATACTCCTCTCCAAACCAGGGGGAGGTTGGAGGACGAGAGGCAATATAATTGAGGCCAGGAGGCAGATTGTGATCTATTGACATTAAGCTAGGGCTCTTAATCTGACAGTTGTCCCCTCAGAGACAGACAGCTGGGTGGGCCGCCGAAGCCTTTTACATGGATGCACGCCACGTAGCATGAACTGTAAGATCCACAACACCAACCCCCACCCCAACGTCAGTAGTCTTTCTGTTTACCTTGAATACATCAGGAGACTGTTGACTGTGCAGCTAAGAACAAAAGACAAACTGATGAGCAAAAACCTTCACATATATTAGCTTTTAGTGCTACAGAGATAAGTAAAAATATGCTCAAGCTCAAAACTCTTACTAGAAAATGCTGTCCCTTTTTATTTTAAATGTATTACTACTATACTTTCATTTTAATGGGTAAAAAAAACTGTAGTGACCTTTTCAGATTCTAAATTTACAGTTACAGCACAGTTTGAAGAAGTTTGCCTTGTGGCCCAGCAGAGGGCGTTCTTAAAATTCACTATCAGCTTGACCTATTGACGAGGGCTTAAATCCCAGAGGAGTCGGGGGTCAGGACCCCCCCCTTCTCAGGGTTGTCCCCCCCCCTAGAAATATGATTAAAACAATGCTGTGTATTGTAAATCACATAATGTTGTATACTTAAAATATCTGTGTAAGTAGTAAAACAATACAAACCCCCCTAAAAATGCTTTTTAAGTTTAGAAACATTTTGAGTCCCCCCTCCCTTGCCTCACAGTGGTTTGGTCCACTGCCTGCTGTACGTTACCCATCTTCACTAGACTCAGTCACATCGGTAGTGACAGGAATGTAGCTTGTGTAGGCGGTTCAAGGCTATTTTCTTCACATTAAACATCGGATGAAGTTGTTCTTTTCTGAAATAGAAATGATGCTGAGTAATTAATGAATTAGTTATGACAAAAAGTTCGCTATGTTAGTGTAATATAATGTAATGTTAGCTAGCTTGTTTAATAGCTTGTTGGATAGAAATGCACCCACTACAACTAACATTACCATGGCGGTAAGCCTAACGTTATGTGTGTGAACTGACATTAGGGTTAATGTTGAAGATCTACAGTTGTGTTTGAAGTGGCTGGTCAGTGGGTTTGCTGCAGTTAAATATATATCCTCTGTCCCAGATGAAACCTAATATTTATGCGGAGGACGCAAGTATTTTTGTGGCTTGTGTACACATGTCCTCTACGAGTATAATTGTGGCTGTATTATTTGTGTCCCCTTCAAAAATTGCTCTTCAGAAATTTTATGTTTATTGTCCCCCCCTATTGTTAGATCAGATTTACGCCCATGCATATTGACCTTTCAGTAAACTAAGCTAACAAATAAAAATGGAGGACACTAGCAAGCACAGCACAATTAGCCCAGAAGCAGCCGGTGTTTCAGCTAGAATATATGAATAGAGTACAATTAGATGATTAATTGATTAATCGAACAGTCAATCAGCAGATATTAAGTGCCAGCTATTTTTATAACGGTAATGTTTAAGATTTCATGCAGTAAAAATGCCCAAAAAAATGCATTCATTCTAGCTTCTCAAATGTGAATATTTGTCATATTTCTAAGCCTTATTATCTTACACCTAATATCTTTTGGTTTGGGAATGTTGGATGCACACACAAACATTTGATTAGTTGATCAACAAACAAATTATCTGCATTAATTAATCAGCATAGGATAATTAATTATTTGGCAATTTTTCAAGTTGAAAACACCAAACAAACATTATGTGGTTCCTGCTTCTCAGATATACATTTTTTCTTTGTCTTATACAACGGTAAATCAAATATGTAATAAAATGGCTACATTACACTGACCGGCTACTAATCACTTTGCACACACATACACAGACTTACTGTACAGTGTGAAATTATTTCGTTCCTAAATTTCACACAATGATCTGTGTAAGACAAACACTTTCACACACACACACACACACTGCTCTCCTGTCTGTAGTGTGCAGCCAATTAGATCATGTCTGTGAGTCACACGATAAATGGCTTCACCACTTAAGTGTTCTCGAATGGCAGCCATTTTTTCCACTGTCTTGGGTGCGTTGGGCAGTGATGTGTGGCCCAATCAGCAGCAACACGGAGCCCTTGTATATTTAAAAATCTGTGACTACAGGGCATGTTATTCTCCCCACATGTTCCCTGGGCTGCTTGTAGAGCGAACTGATTTATTGACGCTCAGTGACATGGGAAGGAGATAGCAAATAGTGTAACGGGAATCCAATGCACCACAACTGATGTGAAAAGCAGCCCAGCGTCTGAAATAATTTGCAGTTGCACTCCCAAGGCCCCAGTGATTTAAAGAGACATACTTCAGAGGGTCTCGGTGCCTGGCATGGAAATGTAGTCACATCACATTAGAACCAAAGACATGCAAATAAATGCTGGGCCAGTGGAATCAATCCAGGCACATCACTGTTTCAAGGTTTCATTTTGAGTCCAAGATACTTCATAGTGTGCTATTGAGTTTTCATATTGCACAGCCCTCACGTCTACATCACAGCGTGTTCGAACATCATTTAATGGCACGAGTACCTTGAACTGTCAGACTGAACGAGTCCACAGGAAGAATTCCCAATGTATCTAAAAACAGCCTCATTTGTGACAGCCACATTGACGGAAACTTCGACCTCTCCCTTTAAAATCCTCTACTGCGCAATCAATGTGTAGTTTGAGTAATGCCAGGCCCATTAGAGCCAACCAAATTGCTGCGGGAAGCAGGGAAAGAGTGTCATCTTTTGTGGGAAACGATTGCTTAATATAGCAGCAGGGGCTTGAAGGAGTGCTTACCAGAGCACAATCCACTAAAATCAATAGCAACAGTCAGGCTATATTGTTTCAAACGAGGAAAAAGTGCGGCTACGATAAAAAGCACTCAATATTGGTGTCTGGGCTGGTGAGACGCTGAGTCAGGAGTCAGAAGTAAGTAATGCAGTGCTGGAGAGAAAGATGGAGGGACTGAGGAGGGAAGGGATGAAGGGATAGGGGGGGAGAAATACAATCCAGTCTTTCTTGATGGGAGGGCGTGCACAATCACTCCTGTGTGATTTTTTTTTGTTATGGTATTTTAAAGAAGTACTTATTCTGTGTCTTAAGGTTGCCTGGGATTTTGGAAGTGCACTGACGGAAGCAATTAGCCTCTACTCATCTGTACTGAAATCCCAGAAAATATATGAATTTTTTTCCCACCTGTATCTCCAGCACTAGTTTAACCCATAAGAGCCTCTATAAAAATGAATTTTTGTTTTGGAGCCACAAAGAATCTGAAGAGTTTTGAAAAGTCTTTGTATTTAAATGACAAAATAGGTTGTTTGTCAGCCCCTTTCACAACAACCCTAAACCAATGCTATACCCTGCATGAATTATTTTTTTTGGGCCACTTTGGGGCATTAAACAAGCTGTAAACACAACAATGTCATATTTGGCCCTATTTTAACAATCTGAAATGCAAGTATCATCCGCCAAACACAAGTAGCTTTGTGGGCGTATCTCGGGCGCTGTTGCTATTATAACGGCGAGATTAATGACTCTTGAGCCCGACGCAAATCTACTGTAAAATGGGTTGGTCTGAAGTAGCTACATTACTCATAGGTGTGGTGCAACGTGCACTAAACCAATCAGAGCGTTATCTCACATTCCCTTTAAAAGCAGGTGCGCTTGTTCCATGGCGGATTGCTATTGTAATGGCGGATTTGCTAGGTGCACGCTCTTAATACATCCATGGGCGCACGCCAGGAGCGGTTCACAGCCGAGGAGACCAACGTTTTCTTTTTGACAAAATGTGAATAAAGAAATGTCACAAAAACATACTTCCCGATGTTTTGGGCTCACTCTCACTGAATCACGAGGTTATGAACGCATGGTGATATTTTTGCAATGTAGTCTAACATTAGACCGAGATGACCTCACTATAGACGATGCAGCTCTTCTGTCTGTCCCGTGCTGCTGCTGGGGCATTTGGGTTTAAGTGGCATCGGCACATGCAGTTCAACATCAAATCTCCTTAAGTCCTCTAATATTTCCTCATTTATGTCATCAACACATCCATGATTCGTGGAAATGTTGTGTAAAACAAGGTCATATTTGTCCTTGTATTTATGTATGGTTTGCAAAAATGGGAACTGCTGGGTCTGTGAGATGAGAGAAGCAAAGTGTATGCGTGGTGTGCACCCTCTACATTACGGCCAAGCATGTGCCCTTGTTGAGGGAAAAGTCCACTGTGCGTCGGGTGCAAAATCGGAATGATACATGCGTTGGTGTACAAAGTCAATTGCGCTTAGGGTTGGGTACCTTTTGCATCTGAACCAATACCATACCGGTACCTGGAATTCGGTTCCGGTACCCTACAGTACTTTTTTCGGTACTTTCCCTCTGTAATTACAAAAAAAATATTTCAGTTGTAAAAATAATTCCTAACCTATTTATTTATAACAATGTTATTTATTTAGAATATATAACATCATATTTTAAACTGACATAAATTAAACCCCTCTACTCCCAAACCCATCCCTACAACCTATTCAATTGAATAATTAGTCAACTTTTATTCTTGTATTTGTATATTATTCTATTTTAGCCCGTTTTATTTTCATAATAATCGTTTTTAATTGCTCTTTAATGTTTTATGTAAAAAACTTTAAATTGCCTTGTTGCTGAAAGCTGCTGTAGAAGTAAAGTTGCCTTGCCTTACAGCCTCAGCCTGTCAGTCAGTCACCAGGGCACAGAAACCACCGTTGTGCCTGCTCAGAGGAAGTGTAATGTCAACAGCACCGCGAAACAGCAACGCGAAACAGCACCGCGACCGCTTTCGCCTCTCCACTAATATCATATCGCAGCAAACGCTGTCTGCGTGAAGTTTTGAAAAACTGTAACCACACTTGAAACCACTTTATCGGCATTTCCGTGACTCACTGTGACTTCAACAAAACTGCAGAGCCGACGTAGTTCGCTCCGTCCGCACCACTGTGTGTGTGTGTTGCACCTCTGCTCTCTGTCAACATGCAGAGAGGACAGATAAGCTTGCGCTTACTCTCAGGTACCGAAATTAGGCACTGTTTGATTTTATGTGAACCAATACTCGGTAGTACCGACGCGATTTGGTCGGTATCGGTAAAATTACCGGGTTCGGTACCCAACCCTAATTGCGCTGGGTGCAAGATAGGACCCATTATCACCTCATAAAAAACAGTTTACTATTTACACACACAGTAGAGACAGAATAGACGGGTTTCTGGCCACCTGTCAAATGCAATATTCACTCTCCTTTTAGCTCTGGTCTGGTCTCCACCAACTCCTGAGGGAAATATGTCACCCTTTAGTTCTTTAAATTCTCCATTATATTCCAAGGCCAGTAGCTTACTTTGTCTGCTGTGTGGTGCTAGGTAGGTACTAGTGTGCAGTTGGTTTATCAGAGCTTTTTCGCCAAAAACAACTAGGAACTAGGCGCACAGTGACTTATCATTAATATAGAGATATTGATGAGAGCTGCTTTAAGTTTAAGCACCCAAACCACTTGATCATGGTTGAAAGAAACACCTACTGCTGAAAGAGGATGGGACACATGCTGCAATTTATGAGACCATTTCCCAAAGAGGTTTTGCTGTAATATCACTACTTCCTCATTAGCTACTGAAAGAGGATAATTATTGCTAGCACCAGCACAACAGGTTTCTTACCAGAAAAACATAAGTTGTTTACAATCTTTAAACAAACAATACCAATAAAAACGTACATTTTAATGGTATAAAACTAGCATTCCACCCAAAAACCACACTCAGCCTGGTTTTTGTGTTTAGACTGAAGGATAATGTCTCTTTGAGCCTTATCCTGGAGTCCAGCTCACCTCATCAGTATGTATGTGCCCTCTTCATCGCCCTCACAACAACAGAGGCAGCAGGATGAGAGAGCGAACGGGATCCCTCAATAAAATAGAGCCTTGTGAAGCCACATTCCCTTCATTCTGGACCTGATATTTGTTGAGTGCAGACGGCAGACTCTTCAAAGGCAGGGAACATCCCTGCAGGCCTCCTCAGATCTGAGACTAGGCTGCCCTCGCTGCACCCACCATACATATTCACATACGCATGCACAAACACACTCTCTCACTCACTTAGGTAGCTTTCATGTCAAGTATCACACCTTCAATCCCTTATTTCTTATACTGATCTTTCAGAAAAAAAGTTAGTGCACTTCATGCATGTTTGTCTGTACCAATATGTTAATCCCTGAATGATTGAGTATTAAAAGTAAATATATTTTGTAATTGTGCAACTGTGCATCTTTACACAGCTGTTAATTAACTAGTTACTGACAGTTTTTCCTACCCTGAAGCAACAAACACGATGCTTTCAGTAGGTGCAGTGTTACATCAGTCACAGGTCTCTAATCCAACAGCTATTGGTCAGGAAAAAAAAAATATATGTATATATATATATATATATATATATATATATATATATATATATATATATATATATATATATATATATATATATATATATATTAGCATCCCTAATATAGAAAGATAATTGTTTCACCACTTAGCCGCAGTATTTATATATAGTAGTAGTATTATATAGGTTTTTATTTTCTTCATGTTTATTTGAATAGGGACAGATGCTACGACATAGACATTTGTGCAACACATCTCCAATGTACAGCATCACAGCATTCAGAGCTATTGCTAATTTACAATGCCTTTTCCTAAAAACAAACATTAAACATTGCCACATGAAGATACATAAATCACATAAACATACAAGACACATCCATTTGATTTTTTTTCCAGTAAATAACAATTTGCACTTTCATAAAAAGACTGAGTATTAGGGAGACACAATGTACTGAATACAAAAGTAAAGTCACTCTGTTTGAGAGCTGACATCATTAGTTGATAGTAGTCAACTGACATAAGATTAATTTAGACACTTTTTTGATGATCCAGAAATCGTTATATCGTCATATCGTATAATAATCGTCATATTTTACCAAATATGACATTGTTCTCTTTGTCTTATTTTATAATAAACTGAATATCTTTGGATTTTAGACTGTTGGTTAGACACGACAGACAAGACTGTGAGGGGAAATTATATAACAAATTATTATTCATGAAAATAATTGACAGATTAACTGAGAATACAAATAATTGTTATTTACGTCCATGTTTAATGAATAAAGCACATTAAATAAACACAAGTTACCTAAAGTGGTGGACAAAATTTGATGCATAAAAATAAAATGTCAAAAAATCATTTGAAATTCCATATTTTCAACGTGGATTACAAAACATTAATTGTTGGATATTAAGACTTAAAACCTGCGTATGTGTGATAGGGCAAAGAGACTAACAACAAACAAATACACTAACAAATGCACTAGAACAAGATGAATGAACATCAGTAGAACAAAGTGATCTATAAGACTAAAATTATATAAAAATGTAAATATTTGTTTACCCGGGATACCCTTTTTAAGGATTGATTTCCTTACAGGAGGTGCTGGCAGCCTGCGTCTCCCACGGGTGTTAAATGACATCAGCTTTCACAACGACCAAATTCTTCCTTGTTGAGTAAGACAACATTCTTGACTGTCATCTGAGTCATTTATTCACTTTTCATCCATTTCAATCCTCACTGAGTAATTAATATCTAACTGTAGCTGTTCAGTAACAGTGACAGAAATATATATTTTTTTACCCAGGTAAGTCAATTGAGAACAAATTCTCATTTGCAATGACGACCTGATCACATTCACACAGTTCCACATTCATACCTGGAAGCTGCCCAGTACAACCACAGTCTGAACTGCTGGCCACTGAGCAGCTCCACTGGAGCGGTTGGGGTTAAGGGCCTTGCTCAAGGGTGGTGATGAGGGAGGGACAAGCACTGCTCTTTCACTTTCCCCACCCAGATTTTATCCTGTCGGTCTGAGGATTGAATCGGCGACCTCCAGATCACAAGCTCGCTTTTTTAACCTCTAGGCCACCACTGAGAGAAAATCATTGTGTGCTGCTCACTGTAAGCAGGGTAGCAGTAGTTCCGTCGGTGCATGGACATGGCACTAACAACACATTAGCCCTGTTGTTTACCTCAGGGCTCCGCTTTCCTGGAGGCTACTAAATTAGCATTAGCCAGTGCGGCAATATGCAATTAAGCCCAGTCTGCACCATGTCCCAGGCAGATCAACACCGTGCAAAGTCATGCTAATTGGCTTAGCACTAAGCCTGTTTGAAGTGTGCTAGGTAGTGGCACTGGCTTGTGACTGATACACAAATCTGGCCTCATCAAAGGGATGCCCAGGCAGCCTAACCTTCGCTTTAGTCGTACATCAATGATTCATTCATTCAGGAGCTACTCCACAGTTGATTACTGAGGTCTCTTAAAGAGACAGCAAGATTGTGGCGGGGGGAGCGCTGTTTCAAATCACACCTAAAGGAATCGGTGTGAGGGAAGTCAATGAGAAACACCCTTCCCTCCCTGAACAACAACTGCCAACGTATCTTTAAGCAAGGCACAAAACCTCTGATCACTGCGGTGGAGCTACCAACAGAGAGACATAAAACAGGTTACACTGAGGTGTTTACTGCACTAGTATAAAGCAGAAATAAAATGATCAACCAGTCAGTAATTTTATTTTGCTGGCATACATTCCAGATATAATGCAGCATGAAATGAATGCACCACATCCTTCAAATCCAGGCAGCTTGTGGGGTATTTCTCACTTTTCCCTCCTCATTTGGTTAAAATATTTCAAGAAGACTTTCAAGGACATGAATTTGGTTCTGCTTCTGTATGCCTGCCTCTTCACCTGCCACATTTGGATATTATAGTTAGCCTTTTCAGGGTCAGCAATCAATCAGAATCTATTTGAAAGGGATGATGTGTACAGGTGTGAATATGGAGAGAAGAAACTCTTACTTGATCTTCTTTTTGTGCCAACAGGCTGACAGCGTCTCCCTTTCTAGGAACATATTAGCATTCCTGCAGCGCACACCAATCCCAACACTCCTTGTTGGGTCAGAGAAATCAAAGCGGGGAACATCTGAGGAATATCAGAGAGGGGGCACATAGATTAGTGCCCACAGGTTGTCTCGCTAATTAAAGTATAAGAGGGAAAACTGTGCTTGGCTGCTCTCTGAGGATATGCTGCTGTCAAATGATTGGCTTCAGGTAATCAATAGGCTCCCTGGGTGGGAGAGACTGCGGGATGAGACCCTCACTTTTGAATAAAAAATAAATTTGCTTCACACTGAATGAAATGAAATACTGGGGAGTATGAAATATGGCATGAGCACGGTAACGTTAAAAAAACTTAAAAACAATGAGCGAGCTTGTTTACTTCATAAATGAAATGGCATTCAATCTTAAAACAACATTCTTGAAGTTTTGTCAATTTATTCTTAAGTAATCAAGAAGTTAATGCACACCATCTCTGAGCTTATCTTTCATGCCAACAGCCAATATTAACAATACTTAAAGCTGCACTGATCAATATTTTGTATACTACCAATAGATAAAATGGTATTGTGAAAGTTGTTGCTCATAGTGACAAACTCACAGATTATCATCGCCTGACTCTCTTTTACCTTTTTGTATGTTTAAGCTTTAAGTTTTTTGGTTTTCTGGCCAGCAACAACTGTTATCTAGCTGTTAACTCTTACCGCTCTCATCAGCTTTGTTTCCAGATGTAGCAGGCAGCTGTTTTCAGCTAAAAGCTTAGGTAAATCCACTGTACACTACCTGCTCAGCACCAAACGACAGGTAGACAAAGTTAGCAACTACCTGATGAAGATAGTGCAGCATTTAACAGAGCAGTGATATTTTTCTCAGGAGTTGGTGGAGAACAAAAACAGAGCTTAAAAAGGAGTTTACATAATGGGACTTACATTCATCAGGTGGCCTGAAACAGGACTTTAAACCTTTATTTATCCAGGTAAGTCGATTGAGAGCAAATTCTCATTTGCAACGACGACCTATCACATTCACACAGTTCTACATTCATACCTGGAAGCTGCCCAGTACAACCACAGTCTGATCTGCTGGCCACTGAGCAGCTCCATTGGAGTGGTTGGGATTAATGGCCTTGCTCAAGGGCACCTCAGTGGTGGTAATGAGGGAGGGACAAGCGCTGCTCTTTCACTTTCCCCACCCAGATTTTCTCCTGTCGGTCTGGGGATTGAACCAACAACCTCCTTTAGGCCACCACTGCCTAAATTAATGATAATGTTGCTCTGTGTCTGACGGATGTGTAAAGAGTTTTCCATATTAACTAAATAATGACTTAAAATGTAAATGTTGTGTTTTCTACCACTGCCCCCAAGTGGCCTTAAAAATAACTTAACTTAACTAATAGTGTCTCCAGCAGGCTGAGTAGGTTAGTCTCTCCAGAAAAACGTGATTATGCGATCGCATAATTCAATGCATAATCGGCCAAAGTCCACATATTTATGCGGGGGCATTTTTTCAAATACGCCGCACTTTCGCTGCATAAATTTCCGATTTCCACGCAAAATATGCGGGGCGTGCATGATTTCATAATCCCCGCATTTTTGTTGCAAAAAAGTCACATATATCTTTGAAAGTTGAAAAACGTTGCGTTTACTTCACACAAGAGCAGCCATTTTCCCCTGTTGCCATGGAAACATTATGAAGTGACGTAATTACGCGACGTGAACATCATCGAAAAGCTGCAAACCCTGTGATGAAGCCATGATGAAACTGCAGTTTTTGCAAGATCCCACAATATCATTGCATACAATTGCAAAATATCCTGCATATTCCATCGCATTTTTTAAGAAAACGTGCCGCATAATCAAGGATTTTTGCCCACAACAATCACAAAAAAACTCAACAACAGGCTAATTACAGTGGGTATGCTCTTCTAAATCAGGCACCTCAAAACAGTTCTTCCATTATTTGATATATTTCCCACAACTATTCATAAAAATAAAAATAAAATATGCAGACAGTCTAATAGCTGTGAGATGGAAGTAAACAGTTTTGGCAGCTAAACCTGCGGATGATGACAGGAATGTTTTGTTTACAGACCACCTACTGCAACCCTCCCATGTCAGAAATGTCTGAATCCTGTCTGCAGGCATAACAAAGCCCCTCAGACACACAAGCCAGTGCCGAGGTAATACAATGGGAGCAGAAACAGGAATCCTCATAACGTCTTCCCTCTCCTATTTATCCCACAAACCCCTTGCTGTGATCAGTGAATGTGTCCTCAGGGACGCCAGCAACAACAGAGCAGGTAATTCTCCCTCACCCCCTCCTGAGTACATCACGTCCACAGTGCAAAACAAGCCAGTGTCTCAACAGAATTGACCCTGGTTTAAACCCAACACATCAACCTTTTCTATCCTCTGTAGAAAGGCTCCCGTTTATGACCTAACATGCACTGATGGCTCTGCACGAAGGAGGGAATGCTATGCAAGGCTAGACAGGAGACGAAGGAAAAGGATTAGAGCACACGCAAGGATCGGATACAGCCTTATTTACAACTGACAATGTTTTTCAGTGGAGAAGCCAGCCTTAATTTGCTGCTTAATAACTGACTTCCACCACCATGTTCAAATCCCCCTGAGAGGCTTTTGTGGTTTGTTTGCAAGATGTCTCTGCTGCCTGCACTGCAAATTAGCCTTTCAGAAAGGCACCTCACCTTCTTGCCACAGCTTGCAAGCAACACACAAGGTTGTTCTTTTGGGTTGTTTTTTTTTAATTTCGTCTTACCCTGTGCCTTTCTACTTCTATCTGGCAGTAGAAGCAACCTTCAACTAACCTTTAAACCACTGTGAATAATTTAAATCCTATTTTCATATCAATGGAGGAGTCAAGCCAGGCAATTATCTTTTATCTGTGTACTTTGCTGTCGGAGCAAAGCATAATAAAGTCTTCCCAAGAGAGAAAGAGACACAGAGAGAGGAAGAAAAAGACAAGGCGTAGATAGTGTAGAAAAGCCATAGGCCATAAGGGCTTACTGAAGGAAAGATAGGGGAGAAGGTTGATGAGAAAGAAAGACAGTGGGAGAATAAGATAAAGACTAGAAATAGTGTGTGGACGCTTGCGATGCTATCTGGAAGACTAATGAAAAGAATGAATAATTCACTAATGAGGAACAGATCTGTCATGGAAAGAAACACTGCTTGTATGCACTGGTTTCCGAGGATGTGGTGGGTGCTGCATGTGTGGTTTGGGTGGCTGGTGGAAGACAGTATAGATAAACATGACACATTGGCAGTTCAATTAGGACTTTTGGGTCGCTGTTTTCTCGGTGCGTAGCCGATGGCTTCATTCTGTAACGCGCTGATGTCCAGGCCAGAGACAGACTGTGTTAAAGCTCATTTGTGTGACAGTGATTTCAAGCAATGTAGGAGATGGATACATCCCGGGGGGGGGAGAGAAAGAAAAAAAGTAAAGGGAGCACGAAAAAAAATGTGAAGAAGAAATTCCCCCTGGTACTCATTAAAATTCAGCAGTACAGCAACACCCCCTTTTGCTTTGCTCTTCTTTCCCCTCCCTCTCTCATTTTTCCTCTTCCCTCCATCTGTTCCAACAGCCATCGTCTCGCCTTGTTGCCTCCCTGCATGCCTCCCTGGACTGTCCATGATCACCATGATGAATTCATAAAACTTGCTGCATTCTTGATTGAGATGGGGCAGTGGAGAAAACAAGAGTGACGTAGAGAAGAAAAGCAATATCCACAACTGGAGAGGTAGGCAGTGGGGGAGGTGAAGAAGTGAATGTGTTTGGGAGTGATGGCACGCAGAGATAACAAGAGAAAGAAGAAAGAGGATGAGGGTAGGAGCTATAGGCATTGCAATATTAATCTATGGCGCAGAGATAAAACAGACAGGTGAGCCCTGCAAGCGAAGGCAGGATTTCCTTTATACGAGAGTGAATGCAGGGCACGTTATTGAAAGAGCTGCCATTTTTGAACCAAGACCAAACTTTCTTTGACTTGCATCTGTTTGCTTCACCAAAAGCCCTCACGGGTAGACCAGAGTCAGAGCTCACAACACCCAGGATCAGATCACACAAGGGTATTCAGAAGCCACATAATGGAGAGATTCAATAACAAACAGCCTAGTGTCATTTGAAGTTATTCTGTGTTTACATGCATGCTAACAATTCAATTATAACCATATGAGGGCAGTAATGCCATTACAAAACAATTTGACTGGGTTACCTTGTTCAAACATAGAACAATGAAATCAACCTCATTTTTGGGGAGACAATGAAAGATACTGGTGGTGTTGTAGAGGAGACAAACGATATTGGGGGTGTCTTTTGGTAAATTGACTGGATGCTCTCGCTGTTTCACTTCCTGCACGGCTGTCCGAACTCCCCGCGGCTCGCGTGAAAATAGACCTGGCGCGTATCTTTAGCAGAGTGGAGCGGAGAGACGCTTCATGCACGCTTCTGGTACACGCCGTTGCGCAGCTGGTGGATTATCAAACATTGACTTGAATGGCCACGATTGCTCGCGGGGCACACAACGCGCCCTGAACGCAGCGCAGACGCGCCTGGTGGAAATTAGGGGTTAGCATTACAGACTGTTGTAACTGTTCTATTATTTGCCTTTAACCACTCAGTCATTATATCCAGATTACTGATGATTATTTATCTAAAATCTCATTGTGTAAATATTTAGTGAAAACACAGTAGTCAACACTACAATATCGTTGCGGTATCGATATCGAGGTATTTGATTTTCTCCATATCGCCCAGCCCTACATTATATTCTTCATCACTTGAAAGTGTGCATCTTTTTTAAGGTGTGTAGATCTCCAGACTAAGTACATGTTAGGACAGGAAATAGAACATCCACACTTGGCTGAAATTGCATATTATAAATTAAAGCTGCAAGCAGAGATGGACGGGCCCTCGCGCCTCTTCGCGTGTCGGGGTTACTGGCGGACACCGCTCCTTGTGATCATGCGATCATTGCGTGACACTCAGACACTGCAAATCACCAATGAAAAGGGAACTCCCTGCTGCGTTCAACAATACCTCACACAAGACTCTACGTCATACAGTTCATTAGCTGTGAAAAGAGGCGTGGCTAAATTATAGGGGGCGGGTCAAACCATCACCAATTAAAAAGGAACTCTCTTCTGAGTTCAATGATACCTCACATAAGACTCAACCTTAGATGGGTCAGCATTTATGAAAGGGGCACGGCTTAAACATAGGGGGCGGGCCAAAACATCACCAATAAAGAAGGGAGTCTCTGCTGACTTCAATGATACCTCACACAAGGGTCTACCTTAAACGGTTCAAATGTTATGAAAGGGGGCATGGCTTAAGCATAGGGGGCAGGCCAAACCATCACCAGTGAAGAAGGAACTCTCTGCTGAGTTCAATGACACCTCACACAAGACTCTACCTTAAACCTTCAAATGTTATGAAAGGGGGCGTGGCCTGAGTAAGTGGCTGTGGTTAAAGTATAGGGGGCGGCTCAGAATCACATGTCGACCACAAATTATAAGTTTCATGTAAATCAGATGATGTTTGTCATATAAGGCACATTTCCTGTTGCCAGCGGGGGGCGTTATGACCAAAAGTAAATATTGGCTTGTATATGTCCTCAGACCTGGACCCTTGTCAATCGTGAGAAATTTCGGGCAGATATGACAACGTACACTCAAGTGACAACAATTTCTTTGTTCATCGCTAAACACTGAAAATGGCCGCCACGCCACGCCACGCCCACACCGTTTGACTTTAACGTCTTAAGATGGCACAGACCGAATTTGAAGTTTATCGGATGAAATCTCTAGGAGGAGTTCGTTAAAGTATGACTTGGAAATGGCCAAAATCGCACTAATTTTGAACTTTGAAATCAAAATGACAGACTTCCTGTTGGGTTTAGGGTATGGCTCCAATGACGTTTTTTGTACATCTTGACATGTTACATATGTCTACCAACTCTAGTGAGTCTACGTTAAACGCACTGCAGGGGCTCAATGTTTTTAACTTTGTAGGGGGCGCTAGCGAGCCATTTTTGCGTGCCTTTTCCCGAAACCCTTAAAATACGTAGATTTTCAAAAGACTTGATGTGACCGCCAATTTTGGTGAGTTTTTGAATATGGTAAGCCCCTCAAAAAGGCAATTCATTTGCAGAAAATAATAATTCCTTCAGTTTCAATAGGGCCTTCGCCGCTGTCGGCGCTCGGGCCCTTATAAACAGTAGTCGAGAAGCATTTACTTGTACAGGATGTTTATAAATTGCAAAAGACAAATGTCATCAGCCGTCCATCCATCTTCACTATTCCACCCACATATAACTTAATGTTATTTTGTCATATAAATGTACAGAAAATCCTCTAACAGATACATAGTGGATAGTAATAGTCATATTCTGGTGTGTTGCTGTGTGTAGATATTTTGTTCATGTTGATATATGATATCAATGATGTCAGAAATGTTGCATATTTCAAGAGGCCAGATGAATACCTTCAAGGCCAAGCATCCATTAATCCCAATCTTTTTCGATTTGCTGCCCCTTTACCACAACTATCCTCACTCATACAAACACACGCACAGAGCAGAAAACACAAAGTCTCCATTTCCCCCTGGTCGTTTCTCAGCCTTTGAATTACACACACTGACTAATTGACCAACAGCTTGGTGCAGAATGTATCCCCAGAGAGAGAGAGAGAGAGACAGCAGTGAGAAGGAGAGAGGAGGCTGGTTAGGCACAAGCACAATAGGAGCGGACCTAATGATGTGCTGAACATCACAAATAAAAAAAAATCCTTAATAAGCTGAAATATTCTCTCTCTTGCAAACAACTTGTCTTCTAAAACATACTGCATACATTTCTTTGGAAAAGCACAATTAGACAATTACACTAAAAAGTATAAATATCATTAGGACATTCAGAGTTGATTAATTCAGAGGATGTAGCATTTGTATGTTGGGGAAAAGAGATGGAAAATACAGAAGGAATATTCTTTTTGTTAATTTGCAGACTTCCCACTGGGAGAGGTAAAATAACCCCCAGCCAGACTTTTGTCTTTTGCTGTTAATAATAATAATAATAGAGTTGCTTTTTCAAGCTAGGTAAATACTGAGCCTGATTTGCATAGCTTAAGATGTGCATCGCTGCAGAAAAAAGGCCAAAGTGTCCTTAAAAGCTGCACCAGCTACGGTGCGTTTTTGTTTTGTTTCCCCTTTTTCACTTTAATGTGCTAATACGTTGTCAGAGGCAGTTCTCTGGATTTTGGCACAGGCACATACACATTTCCAAATTATTCTTTTATAAACAATCCTTTTCACAACTTCTCTCTTTCAGTGCCATTCTCACCTGTCTCTCACCCACAGCCCCCTCTCGTCTCCCACTCCATCTCACAAGGGAAAGATGCCCACACTTCTCTCATGACAGATCTGTTCCCTGCAGATTTGAACTGCACATCCTGCCTCTCTTCAAGGTGACAGACTGCTGTATGCCCAATTCGCCCCTAAAGCACTTCCCAATGGCTCTCTCACACTCTCTTCAGCACAAAGCACACACACACACACGATTCCCACAGATCAAACAACATCTTATCTTATAAACTTCATCTCTATTTGTATATGTCAATGAATTTTGAATAAACCGTTTTTATTCAAGTCTCTTCTACACCCACAGCTCTGTGAGTACTTAGGCAAAGAAGTGCTTTGAGCTAAATGCTAACATCAACATGTTTACATGCTTACAATGACAACGCTAACATGCTGATCATCGTCATCTTAGTTTACCGTGATAACATGCCAACAATCGCTAATTATAACTATTCCAAGAGTACAGCTAAGGCTGATGAGAATGTCATTCGTTTTTCAAGTGTTTTTTCCTAAACAATGGTATTAAAACCAGACCTGATGATAGCGCCGGATGAAAAGCTAAATGGATCACCAAATTTATTACAAGCCTTCTGTTCCCCCTAATGGCAATCCATCCAATAGTTGTTGAGATATTTCAGTCTAGACCAAATTGGTGGACTGACTGACCAATCAACAATGTGACATTGCCATCCCTGGAGCCATGCCGCTAGCATGGCTAAAAGTTAGTTTGAAAGAGTGCAGAATTTGCTATTGCTAATTTTCTATTTTTGTCCATTGACAGGTTAAGATTAAATAATGTGTTTTGTGGCGCTCAACCGGTAGCTCACCTGGTTGAGCGTGCGCCCCATATACTAAGGCTCAGTCCTTACCGCTGTTGCCTGGGTTTGAGTCGGACCCGTGACCGTTTGCTGCATGTCGTCCCCCCTTTCCTGTCTTTTAGATATCCTATCAATTAAAGGCCAAAAAAGCCCAAATAAATCCAGCAGAATTTCAGAAGAGAAAAAGTCTAATTAATGTGCAAATTAGACACATTTATGTGCTAAATGAGGCACTCTGAAAGCAGCACGATCCTCAGGCTGCGCTTTAGGTTTCAGAGGGTTTTAAGAAGACACATGAAAGTAGCCAAGATGTCCACTCTTCCTCTCATCCATCGCATTCAATAAAAGTTTAAGCAGCAAAAGCTCAGGATGAGACTTATTTTCTGCCTTTTTCTCTCTTTTCACCTCAAGCTAGTCAGAGCGAGTTAGCGTCTCAGCCAATGTGATCGTAATTGAAATGGCGATGCTGTTTGCCGCAGTGATGAGCCATGCATTATTCAGCACAATGCTTCCCACCCGCAAACAGACAAATAGAGCACTATTATGGCGACACTAAGGCAAAAAGCAAACAATCAAAATGGCAGACATTAATTGCTTAATTAGGAGACAAAACAAATTGATGTTGACAAAGAGGAAGCAGTCACTGTGAGCAGCTGTGCATCATTTTAAACTGGCTCTGGTTATCTTACAGGTACATGAACAACAAGTGCATGTCATGGTTGAACAAATACTGACATGTTTCTGATGTACTGTATTTGGATGTGTATGACTAGTTCTCTATTTCTGACTCTAAAATAGCAACAAAAAAAGTGCAGAAGGGGTTCTGAAAAATGACTGAACCAATAAACACATTGTCAAAAAAAGCCAGGGTTCGGGGTGGTGGTTGAAACACAGGTCATTCAAATTAAAGTAAACGTTACAGAACAAACAGAGCTCAGTCAAGTTCAGCGTCACATGGGTAACCGGAAGTGAAGTAACTTCTGATTTTAAAAGGGGAACTATGCAGTTTCTGTAGCTTAACCCTTGTGTTGACTTCGTTTTCAATTTTTGTTTTATATCAGAAAATATGGGATGTAGAAATAAGTGCTGAAAATGTGTAGAAGAAAATTTTAACAATTTAAAACGTTGGAAAAAACAAACTGTGAAAAAAGGAGTCAAAAACATCGAAAAAAGTGTTTTTTTCAAGGTTGACGGGAAGACAACACAAGCAATTTGCTCAATATATCTGAAATAATCGCACCGATGTAAAACATAACTTGTCTAGTGTACTTACTCAGTGGATAACTGTCCATCTGGTCCCTCCGGTCTGGGTCGCCGTCTCCAATTTATTTTCGGGACATAGATAAACGTTTCAAGTACAGCCCTGTTTATCAGAGATGGGAAATCTTCAGACTGTACAAAACACTGCATCTCACGGGTGTCGCAACGCAACAGGTCCCACTCCGTGCAACACAGACACTCCTGTTCGGTGGCCATAGCTTCACAATGTCCGCAGGTACACCACCAGTTTCCCGAAGTACAAGGCTGCGTTGCGGCATTGACTACCGGTAGCTCTCTCTCTCTCTCTCTCTCGTAGACCTTTCACGGCGCTCCCGCAGCTCTGTCTGTACACTTACAATGTTCTCAATGCTTTGGTTAACATTTAGGGACCCTCATTATGCTACCGTTGAAGTTTGATGATATTTTGAGCCTTTTTAGTGGTATAAATAGCGATTTGTTTTTACTTTCACTGTGCCCCAAATACTAGCGTTGTAAGCTAATCAGCGGTCCGCGCTAGCGTCTTTTAAGCTACAAAACATTAGATTAGCATGAAAACATGTCCCAGAGAGTGACAGAGTGGGTACACATCTGTTAATAACCCCTAGGTTTGTTTTGAGCCGGAATTGTCCTTTAACTGAACAGCTTCGGAGTCATTGGAATGGTTATATGACTTTTTCTGAGTTGAATGGTGGTCGTCTCGCTTCCCCCTAGCGCCTGTGAGCGGAAAAACCACCCTTGCAACTTTCGGCCTCAGCGTCAGGAAGTATCACATGATATCAGGTCTCGCGATTTAACGGATTGGGACAAAAAGAAATCAAGGATTTAGAATAGATAAAAATGTGCGATTAATTGCGAGTTAACTGTGACATTAATGCCATTAATTGCAATTAAATATTTTAATCGTTTGACAGCACTAGCCTAAACATGCGACGACTGCAAAAAAGTGTTTAAAACCGCGACTGTTCCGTTCTCTGGATTAGATACGAGGACAGAAAACACTCCTGTGGGTCGTATTTCAGAATAGGAATAAACGACCGATATCGTCGTATGGTTCGAAAGACGTGTTGCTTAACCTGTAAACATGGTTATTGGGAATCCTAAAGACTCAGGCCATGAACACATTTGTTTCTTTAGTGTAAACTCAATCTATTGATTCAATCTGATTTACCGCTTTGAGGTCAGCGAAGATCAAATAATGTAATGGCCTGGGCGTGTGTATGGACCTTTTGTTTGATAACCTGGGTCAATACTGCCGATACAATCATGGGTAAAGGTATGAGGTGAGGCAGCAGGACGTGACCTCTGCTCCAGGTTGATTAAAGGCTGACTATGATCCAAGACAGATTCTAAAAGTCTCAGTGGACAAACACCAGAGAGTCACCGTTTCTATGATCAGTTGCCCAATTTACTCCACAGTAATCGATCAAATAACGATCAAAGACGGTGGCAGGGGATATTATTCTGCTCCCAGAAAACAGGAAGCTGCCATCTTTTTCAGTGTAATTTCCAAACTTTTGATCAGCCACAACCTGTTACTCTCCTTCTATTCAAAGCAGACCCTTTTATTTTTTTTGTTAAATCCCACACTGCATAAACCAAAGCAGTTGAGCGAGAGCTTCGTGCATGATCAACTGGTAAGCATGTCAGTTCATACCCAGTGATGTGTGTGTGAAAGCCAGTAGAAGGGGAGGGGATGTTGTTCCACCTGACACAGCTCCTCCGCCCCCCTGACAAAACGCTAATATGGGGAGCGGTTGTACCTTTTGTTTCTCAGAGGAACAGAGCCACCAGGTGGCCGCTGAACCTTTCTGTCTTGTCACACAAAACACAACACAGCATGGACGCACTAGAGCATCTGCACTAACACACACCCCTACCAATGCAATGCTTTTGCCATCACAGATACATTTTTGTACTTGCACGCACAGACAAAAACACAAAGGCAACGCACGCCACACGTGGAGCGAAAAAAAGCCACATAAAAAAAGAAGACAGACTTGTTCTAAATCGACACTGATTTATATTCCAAAGTGCTCATGTCAAAGCCTGCCATGCAAAAAGGGTTCTATTACTAATAAATGAACATACCATAAAAAAAGAAAAGACTCCCTTCAAATCTGCCTGTGTAACGTGAATCTTTTATGCAAATGGAATTTCAAATGAGGAGGAGCTATCTTCAGAGACCCTGGCTGGTTTTCCACAGCCCTGTATTAAAATGTATGCCACCGCTGATTTATACATTTTATTAATAGCTCGCTGCTGAGGAAAGGGCAGCAAAAGTGATGAAACAGCTTCACTCCTGTCTTTCTTCTACACGGTCCCGCTTTCCCATCACTGGTCCAGCAGGTCCCTCGTTACTCTCTCACTCTTTTATGCTCCCTCTGTTTCTCTCTCTCTTTTTCTCTCTCACTGTACTCCTCTGTGGTGTCTCATAGTGATTTTATAATTGGGCTCTGCTCATTGTTATTCAAAACCCTGTAGAACCAATTAGTGGCAGACCTCCCGACCTGCAGTTGCTATGTAATGGTGGTAACTAAAGACTCTAAGTGAGGCAGCGGAGAGCAAAGGTCTGGATTTTCTTTAGTTCCTGATTAATAATTCTGTCAACCCTATCACATGCAGGCATTAAACAGAATTGCTACTTTTAGGCCCCCTTCTTTTTTTTCCACAGATTTCTTTTCTCTTTTTTACTGCCTTTTATTAATCTTTAAAGTTGCCCTGGATGCTCCCTCCCTGCTCTCTTGACAGATAAATGTTGAGATAAAAGGATAATGAGACTTTGCAGGGAACCTGGTACAGGCAGGGAGGGGTGCCAACTAAGTGACCTCAGCCAACAAGTGGACCGTCAGAAACTGAGAAATTATTATTGCTGGTACTGTTAGGAAGCCTGCACTTTTCATCACATTTTAGTCTTTTATCACTGAGGTTGAATTTTATTAAAACCTATAACACACAACTATTGGCAGTGACAGATCTTTCTGCTTGTCTGCTGTCAGACAGCTGCATAACCACAAACATGTGACCAGATTCAGGGTCACAGATTGCTGACAGACCAGGCATTATGATTAAATGTTGTGACAAAAGGAATATCTGATTACAACATATTAAAAAATAAATAAATTAAAAAAAGCCAATTGCTGTGTACTACGGAGACCTCCAGGGATCAAGCAGACATTTTTCTGTGCGCAAATTAGTCATTTGTACCCTACCATTTCTTCTTTTTTTTATAAATGATTCTAGTTATAGGAACTGACGTAGGTAGTTATGGCTGGTTAGTCAGGCTAGTTAGGGCAGCCTACCATTTGGCTGGTAGATGTGGACCGATGTGTAATAAAGTACAAAATAAAAAAGGTGGATACACTTCAGGTCTGGGCTGTTAAAGCGGCACTAATCAACATTGTTAACTTAAAAATGGATTAAACGACCGTGTGTAGAGTGAAAGGTGTTGCTCATAAAGACAAACCCACAGAGAACTATCATGCAACCCTGCAGCTCTACAGAGCATTTTAGCATCTTTCAGCTCATTGGTCAATTCTTGGGCCCTGCACCGTGTTCAACCACACCGCTCTCTTAGCATCGTCTCAGCCGTTTTCAAAAACACTCTGATAAACCCACTTCACGCTACCTGCCCTGTTCCAAACAGCAGACAGATAAAGTTAGCGACTAGTTGGTGAACAGAGTGGAGCACAGAGCAGCTAAAGAGCCAGATATTTCCCTAAAGAGTTTGTGTAGAGCAAAACAGAGCTAAAAAGGAGACTAAATATATTTAAACATGACACGCATCTGAGCCTTATAACAGAAACTTCATATCTTACGTTTAACTTAAGATCTCCTGAGCCGACAGACACTTTATAAATTCTTCATACTTTCATATTTTATAACTTGCTAAATCAGGTCAGAACTTGATTACTAAACCAATAAGAACGTATTTCAGAGTTATAGGTATTGGTTCCCTGATTCTTATCTCTGTAAGGAATTTCCTCAATTCAAAAGTACTAAGCTGTAATGAATATTAGATAATGTACAAACGTAGGGAAAAAAAAGCAGGGATAAAAGAGAGGAAATGAGAAGGACAGAGGAAGAACATAAAGAATTCAACTTCACCTGAACACGTCTGGGAAGTTGTTCTTTGACATCCACAGGGAAATGACCCGTTATCAGCCAAGCCTAAACAAAGACAACCTGCCACAGTCCATACATGTCTGACTGGGCCCTGGCCATGCTCCCAACAAACACAAGGTGAACTTTCTGCAACCTTGTCAACACTGAGTCACGGTCGGGAAGAGAAGTCTTTGTTCACCTACAAGAGTAAATACTGACAAAATGTCATCAGACAGTCCACAGTCACAACAGATAACTCAGTTGTTACATTATGCTCAGCCAGATGTCACCCAGTAATACTAAAGGCAGCACCTGACAGTAAGGAAACATCTACATGTAGAAAGAAAGCCTCAGGAAATTCCTATAAATATATCAGCAGAGAGACACACTAACAGATGTAATGTTGACTTATTGATGGACATGCAGAGAGATAGAGGATGCCAGACTGCAATTTTACACAGACTGAAGGTTGCACACAGACCCTGCCAGTTATGCTTCATTGATAAATAAGGACTGATATTTTACTTTAGACTCATGGATGTGTACTCAACTTTAAAGACATATAGCCTAAGGTTTTTCAAATATGAAGAAGGGTCTATAATTGACTCGCAGAACTGCAGAGTTTTAGCCTATGTACTATGTAGTTTGCAAAACTATAACCAATGCCAGTATGCATTGCCAAGAGCTGCGGCATATAGACCTACATTAGCAGCCTGTTCACCATCAGCCACATTTTCAGTGCCGTTTTTACTTTTAACATGTCTACCTGCAAATAAACTCCCCAATATCAACTAAATTACAAAACAGAAATTGTTACTTGTTTTTTTTAGAGAACCCAAAAATATGTTTTGAATATGTTTGGGTCCTATTAAAGGTGCAATATGTAATACTGACAGCTAGTGTTTAAAATAGTTACTGCAGTACAAATTCAAAATACTGGAGAGAGCCGTCTCACCCGCCCCCTCCTCCCCAGACTCAAAGTTTACGTTGGTTGCCAGGCTGATACCGGAGCATCCACAACAATGTTGCTAGACACTTGTCTCACATAGCCAGACATTACTCCACAGCACAGCGGAGTAGCTAACGTTAGATGCTGGCTATATTGACAGTCATGGAGCTTGGTACCCAACTGACAGAAACACTTTTTCGGCTTAGAATTACCGTAGGAACTTCTAAAAATCCCACAACCTCGCCATCCTCTCCACACGCCAGACAGACACACTTCCTTGGCTTAGAATTACAATAGGAACCGCTAAAAATAACACTTCCTTGCCAACCTTTTCCACCCGACTGAAGACACTTTATTGGCTTAGAATTACGGCAACAATCGCTAAACACACTGCAAACTCAAGGTTCTCTCTTTCCGATTTACAGCCCCCCTCTCTTGGCTTGGTGGCGTTAGCCAGGACCAGTCGGGATCACTTCACTGGCTGTGTCTCAATTGTTTTTGCGAGTAACCAACTCGGGTACTCTAGCTATATAATTCAATGTGAGTAGCTACACAAATGTTGGAATGACATAAAATGCCAATCCCTTGTAGCGTGATAAATTAGCCTGAAACTAATGCTTACCTGTTCAGGAGGAAATTAGCCAACTCTGCGTCCTTTTGGGCTCTAATCTGTCTCCATCTTTCACATACATCTCCAATATTTACCCAGACGCGTTTGTTACATCTCTGGTTACGCAACTATTAGAAACATGCCGTTTTTTTTTGTCGGGTAAAATCAATCTCCATTGATCCTGTTCATTTGTTTGCTGCTTTCATGGCTGTACTAACCTTAAAGCTGTAGCATGCTGGGTTTACATTTTTACAGGTATATCTGGCAACCCGGCCTGGCTGACAAACTGGGCAGTTGATACCAACAAACAGGCCAAAACACAAACAGAAATTCCGTCACGGAACGGAAATTTGAAAAGGAGAAAATACTGGCATTAGCATTGCTGTCAGAAAAGATAGTATTTCAACTTAGCATGTTTCCTTAATATCTGATGATGCATTGGGGTCATTTTTGGATTTATTACAGTAAATATATTACATATTGGACCTTTAATTAGGGGGTTCGAGGTGTACAAATACACACAGGAAAACGTGAGTGCATCTTTGGAGAAATGCATATCCTTTCAGTAGCACAGAGTTTCAGAAAGTAGCAGCCTTATCAGTCTGAAATACCTGACAAACACCAGCAAGTTCTAATTTACACTTCATATTAATCCTGATAGACAGGATGTTGTCAACATGTTGTTGACCAGATTGGTCAGAGAACCTGGATTTCACCGCTGTATGTGCAGTAAACCGCAGGAGTAATATTACCTTGAGCCAGATGGAAAATAAATGCTTTAACTTGCATAATGTGCAATGATTGACATCGAAAAGCAAGGACTGCCATTTCAATAATCTCACTTTAATAAGAATTCATGAGGGCGGTTTGCCTGATTTTCCCCTCTGTGTGTGTGTGTGTGTGTGTGTGTGTGTGTGTGTCTGAAAAAGTGTGTGGGTGCACATTTGTATACATGCATGATTGAGATACCGCAGAGTGTGAAAAAAGTGACGGCGGAGTGGGTGCAGGAAAAAGACAGACAGCAAAACAACATCAAATATGTTATTTTCACTGGTGGGCTGCCAGATGAGAAAAAAATAAATAATAAAAGGAAAGCAGAAAAGGCCTACTTTCAGTATTTCTGCATGTAGACACAAGGGCTGGTATAAGAGGAGCTAATGACACAGATGAGAAAACAGCCCTCTAGTTAGTCTTATTAGCATTACTAATAATAAACGTTGAGACCTTTCACACAGCAGTCGAAAATCTCTTTAGCTCAGGGTGCTAAGGGCCATTTTGCTGTGCATAAAGCTAACCCATTACAAGTCTACAGTTACCCTTAATCAGTACTGATTCCCTGTCTTGTGTGATAAATACTGGATTATCTAAAACCGACGCTCCCTTTAACCAATCAAAACACACACTCAAGTGGATTAATTGATTTAACGAAAGAAGGCACATTAGCACAGGCACAAAAACTAACAAACATGCTCTCACATGTGCACAAAAAAAACCCCACTTTGCCTGCATAAACATGATTCCTCTTAATAGTAGGGGTGGGAATCACCAGAGGTCTCACGATACGATATCATCACAATACGATATTGTTGCGATTTTCAACATATTGCAATATTATATTGCAATTTATTACCTGTTTTCAAACTTCAAATTTTTCCCAATTTCAAATTATGTCCCCAAAAGGAAACTTTGTTTTATCAAAAAAGATACATTTCTCAGTTTGTTCATCTCACTTTATGTTTATTGCTGCAAAGTGGGATTGTAGCAGACAAACTGACCAACACATATATAATAAAAGATCAATACTTGGCGTCTGTGTATCAATACAGTATTGCCACGGAAAATATTGCGATACTATGCTGTATTGATTTCTTTCCCCACCCCTACTTAATAGCTCCAGCAGTAAGGATGTATTGATAATTGGTGGAGGATATTATGTTAAAATGGTTTAACAACAATGGAGGCATCATCTGCATCTCCCAACATATAGTGTATTTATGTATGAGCAGCTCATGCCTGTCACATTCTCAAATAGTTCACTTATTTCTTTGCTGATATCACACCACCCCATCTACTTTGGCCCTGCTTTTATCGTAACCCCATCTGTCACAGAGAGATAGACATCAACAATTCCCCTTTTTTATATTGCAAAACTGCAGCTGGATTCTTCACATGGCAGCCTTGTTTACTCTCTTGTAACACTCCCTCCCTTGTTTCAGTGTCTTCTTTTATCTACATCTGAGTGCTTGTGTAGATAGGGGAGGACGGATGAGCAATTTGTTGGCAGTAGAGGAAATGAAGCTTCCTGCTTTTTATTGGGATGCTGGTGGGATCACATGACACTGGCGGGGATGTGTGGCTTGTGGGAAGAAGAAGTAAACCTTGTTGGTTTCTTCAGACTGCACTCTCTTAGACATGCTTGTTAACCGTACATGCACACCAATGCTGTCACTTTTTCTTAAGCCTGAACAAAAAAGAACAAACATGTAATTCGTTCAAATTAATTGGAATGCAACCTGTGTAGCCTCTCCAAAAATGCTTTGTAGATGCAGAATGTTTTGTTCATTCATGACGCCTCCTATGCCTCAGTAACAAGCTCACGTTACTGTAAGCCAGTTGCATTTCACAAAGTCCGCAAACAGGCTTGCCTTTATTCACAATTTTTCCATCTGTGATGTCAAATGCAAAATGCCTACACACATTACTTGTCCGAGCACGGGGCGCTAGTTTTCTCCATTTTGCATTATAATAAATTGAATTTATATAGCGCTTTTCACGAACTCAAAGTCGCTTTACGGGGCAGGTATAGATAATAAAGACAAACAAAACAAAACAAGATTCAGGCAGAGATGAAAAGGGAAAAAAGGGATTGCAAAATGGAAGAAGAGAGAGAAAATAGTGAGGGGCGAGGAAGAGACAGGCCAGAGAAGACAACAGAAAGTGTCCAAAGTTTGGGATCAAAACAAAAACTCTGGTCAGTGTCTAAAACCAAACTAGCTCACCACAATAGCACAGCGTCAATGCTTCAGCATCTCAGCAGAAAGCATCCTGTCTACCTCACCACCAGTGATGGGAATAACGGTGTTATAAATAATGGTGTTATAAATACCGGTGTTTTAAATAACGGCGTTACTTTTTTCAGTAACGGGTAATCTAATTGATTACTCTTCCCATCTTAATAACGCCGTTACCGTTATTGACAAAAATGATGCGCGTTACTATAATTGAAGTTGTTTTTTTTCATCGGACCAACTAGATCTCTGAGCCAAGAGGCAAATACTTTTTTTTACTGTTCTTCCTTGGTTAGTGGGCAGTGCACGAGACAAGCGCATAAATGCTGACGATTGGCTGAGGTTGAGTAAAATTTCATGGTAAGCCAATCAGAGGTAGAGTTGGGCGGGTGTTCGAAAGCACGCATAGTTGCAGGTGATTGGACGAATGCGTCACGTGGGTCTGGCTGCTCCCAGATGTTACAAATGGGCATTAACGGTTGCTCATTCAGAATACGATCTCATATTTTACGAAGATAGTTCACCGATAGTTTCTGAAAATATTTTAAGCGAGAAATATGCCATGCAGTTGCTGAATCTGCCTTCGTTTCAGATCGACAATGGTCAGTTTAAAAGATTTTGGTCAGATTTTGAGAGGCTGTTCGCCGCGCTCATCCCTCCGACCAAGCATGTCAAGTCAGCCAAAACCCTAATAATTTTGCCCAGTTTGCCCAAGTTCCAAAACATCTATTGTGTTATTTGTATCGATCCACTATATAAACATAATATCTACATACATGGCATTTGATTGGAGGCTAGTCTCACTTTGTCCCACAGCAAACATTAAAATTGTTTCGGTTAATAATGTATTAAGTGTCCATTTCATTATAATGTTCAGATTTATCATAAATAATTGAACATGCACATGGATTTTAAGTTCCGTTAAAGAGGGGTGGAGGTGGGGTCACATTTGAGCATTTAAAAATGTACTTGAAAGTAACGCAATATTACTTTCTGAAGTAACTACTTACTTTTATAATTTGTAACTGAGTAACTAATTAAGTTACTTTTTGGAAGAAGTAACTAGTAACTGTAACTAATTACTTTTTAAAAGTAACTTGCCCAACACTGCTCACCACCTAATCCACGGAGCAGTGCTGACCCAAGATAATGTTATCATTTTACATGAAATCTATACAATTGCTAGTTGAGATGAGAGCTCTAACGCCAAGTCTGGCGGGGCTCCCAGGTTTCTCGTCAGCCGGTGGACTTTGCGGATGAGGGAACTCACAAATACAACTCCAGTGAAATGTAATCCTGTCCGTTCCTTGAATTTGTGCATTTTAAAAGAGCGTGATAATAATAAAAGTGTTTCCCACAGATTAGAAAGCAATTTGTGGCAGAGGGGGGGGGGGAATACTTTTCAATACTCATCTGGATTGAAGCAGCAAACATTCAGTGTAAGAGTAAAAAAATGACATTTATTACGTTTACGTTTATTTGATTCACAGCTGCTACATATAGGCCTGGTGTTTTGACCTCGACAACTCAACTGCATTTTACCACAAACTTGCAACTAGTTAACTTCCTAAAGCAGGCGCAATTGCTTGTTTGCTAAGAGTCAAGTCGGGACATTGTATTCAGAATATTCGCCAGCCGTCTTCTCTCCTTTATGGAGACAGACGCTGTGTGCACGGTGGGCTCGATGGTGTTTTAAGCCTCCAACGTCGCCTTCCAGGCAGCTAGGCTAACCCTCACCTTAACCATAGACTGTATATAAGAATGGACCAACAGATCCCGTGTCTCTGGACGGAGACCAGTGAAGGCCATTAGAAGCACTTTTCCGGTGATAGCTGAGCATTACTGCGCAGCCTCCAACTGAGAGAGACGACGTAAATGTGCCGTGAGCAACGTGTCTGAAAGTTGGAAGTCTTCTAGTAGCTGTGCCAAGAGAAATCTCAATCATTCCGAATATTGCAGAGACGGAAAGTGTAGGTATATGTGTATATAAAGTTATGAACTGTTCAGATACCACATATGTAAGGAGATAACATAGGCACAGGCTAATTATTGCTAACTAAAATGCTAGTTAACATTAGTAATTACACTTAAACAGCTAATGTGAGACGAAACTGCCTGCGCGCTTCTCCTGTACTATACGGTAATTCCTCTGCTATGCGGCAGTAAGTCGCGTGGTTATGACACAATCGTTAGCATATTTTTACAAAAACGTCTGCTACGGAGCCATAACGTGAGATACAAGGTAATGGAGCCTTTTACACATTGTCGTGTTTCTTTAGAAATAAACAATGGACAAATAAAGTCTTTAAATGCTTCAGATGTAAAGTTATTCACTGTCAAAGTGACGTCAAAATGAATGGCAGTCAATGGAATGCTAATGGGAGGTGATGGCTTATTAGCATCAAAATGGCGCCATAGGAGGTTCGCGGTCCGACGAGAAGCTTACCCCCTTGACCTCAACCCTAAACATAACCATTGCCGCGCTGCCTGGAGGCGACGTTGGGGGCTAAAAACACCGCATAGTGGGAGAAGCTGTGTGTGTGTGTGTGTGTGTGTGTGTGTGTGTGTGTGTGTGTGTGTGTGTGTGTGTGTGTGTGTGTGTGTGTGACAGGGCAGGGAAAGGAAATGCAGCTGAACGTGTTTTCGCGGCCTCAAAACACTACCGGCCCACCGGGAAAAGTCCCGACTCCGCCTCTGAACGTAAGTATATGATTATTAATGAAACGGCAAGCAAGTAAGTACTGTTTATTAACTCTTGACAAGTACAATGACTGTCTTTGGATGTTAAACAGGCTACTTAGACTTCGGCAGTAATGTTTTAAACTCCGCCATGCACGCAAGTGTAAACACGAGCAGCTACACACTGCCTGCGTGGTGTGAGCGTAGCGTTTCTGTTGCGTGTCAGCTGCGTGGCGGCTGCGTGGATTTTTCTATGTCTTTGCACACCAGAAACGTATCTGATGCGGTGCTGCTGCTGCTAGCCTTGTCTGTACACATGTATGTTTCCTATTGATTTACTGCACTCAAGCAGTAGTATATGTCATGTTAAACATAAATATATACTGATTTGATTACAGCAAAGACAACGTCGGCAGTATATTGACGGCAAAATAGGCTACAGAATATTTTGTTCTGTATTGACAGGTGCAATATTTGAAAATCGATAATTATTTATTAATTTTTTAAATTACATTTTTTTATTTGGTAACATTTTAGTTATTTATATTGTTTATGGCACAAGTGACATTTTATGTTTTGACCCTTCAATTGAGTTCAAAATAAAATGGATGAAATAACAAACACTTGATTTTTGTCATTAAGATTAGTCGACTAATTTAAAATAAAATAAAAATTAGTCGAAAGATTAATCGTTAGAAAATTAGTTGTTAGTGGCAGCACTAATGGAGAGTTGCACTCTTAGCCATTGTCCTCATTAAGGATCCTAGTGGCCTGAGGGTAGAAGCTCCTCCTGAGCCTCTCAGCGCTGGCCTGGTGTATCCGGTAACTTCTTCATGACGTCAACGGGGAGAAAAGGTAGTTTGGATCTTTAATGATTCTCCTAGCCTCTTTTTTGCAGCGCCTGGTGTAAATACCCTTTAGGCAGGGTAGGGCACAGTCTATTGTATGTTCAGCCAAACAAACCACTATTTACTATTGCTCTTTAATCGATGGAATAAAATACTAAAATAATCGATAGCAGCAGCCATAGATTGTACACATGTATACATATAATTAGCAAACATTAAAACACACACAAACAGAATATGGTACATACTTGCAGTCATTACAGCCTCAGGGAAGTGGCTCAGATTAGACTGAACTTGACTGCCTAGAGGCAGGCTGACAAGCCAGGTCAGTAAAAGCTAGCTTCAGGGTCTTAAGAGTTAATTTTCTAAACTGCCTGCCATTCACTGATAATGGTAAGACCACTCATATTGCACATTGTGACACCAGATTTGCCAGGCAGCACTCAGCATTCAGCTGCTGCAAAAAGGGTTTCCTGATAGCATTCAGAACTATGAGAATAGAGAAAATGTTTTTGGAGAGTACGCCATCTCAGTGACCTTTATTTTGAAATTGCTATTATCTTGGTGTGGTGTGGAGACACCAATGACACATGGGTTTTCAAGGGAGATGGTGCTGTCGCAACAAAGGTTGGTTAGGTGGCTCGGAGTTGTACTAAAATGATACAGCAGCGGGCAAGTGGAGAGAAAAAGAAAATGAGGGAAGCTGAGGTTGCACAGAGACCTCTGGAAAAAAAAATGAAAGGTCAGTGTGAATAAAAGAGAAATACGGCGTACGGAGGAGTATGGGAAGAGAGTGGGGGAGAGCGATTAACTAAATGAATTAGAGGAAAAAGTTGAAGGGGACAAAAAGAGAAATGAGAAAGGGGAAGTAGAAAGATGGTGTGAAATGCAACATGAAGTAGTCATTATGTTGGTATTGGTTAAAACATCATGTGGTTGTGGTGAGTACAGACGGGCATCCGTCCAGCCGTATGGAAAGCAGGTTATGAAAGACAAATATGCTGACCTAAACCCACGATGTTCCGCAAAAGTTAGGAGCGGTTTCGTGTTCACACAAAAAACAAAAAAAAAAAACATACTGAAGCAAGAGCTGAAAATTCAAGTTGACTAACTCATGTTCCTTTTTTAACAATCATACAAAACAACATGTATGTGCTGTGTCTGTTAATTGTTGTTCTTCTCTCAATGCACGTGTATTCCTCTTACATTTAACTCTGCTAAAAAGCATTACTTCTTATATTTTGGAGTTAATGTAATGTGTTTGGCGTTGCATAATTTAAAGTGAGCAGATGTTAAATCATGAAGCCCAAATGCATCAGTATAAAGTTGACTGGATAGACATGACAACCCATTGTCCTGGGGTTTTCCTCCAAAACCTCTTAAAGCACTAACAGATGGCAATCCACAAAATAGTTTTGTTCAAAAAGAGAGAAAGCAATGTTGCACAGTGAAATTGGCCAACAACATGACGCAACAACTCGACACAAATACGAAGCCCTCCAAACACTAAACTTAATTACTTTCACACTCGTGTGGGGTGTTATGTTTGCATCAGGGAATCTTAACACTTATTTCCGTTTCTCAACACCAGCACTGGCCCTTTGAGGAGTCTAGGGCACGCCCTCCCTCAAGTAGGGTCCGACACACTGTTCATAAGCCCCCACCCCCTCCCATGACCACTTCTGCAGCCCGCCATAAATCCTTAACGACAATCTCTATAAACTTCTCTGGGCTTGAATATTTATGGATGCCTGTGGGTCCCCAGAGTGCCGTTTTCTGTCTGGGGCTCAACACACGACAGAAACCTCTCTGGCCTGCTACAGCTCTAATAGTGAAAAGAGCTTACGAATACAGACATGGTGGTCTGTTCGGCTTGGGTCATAAACAAAATGCCCCCCCTGAGGTAAAAGAGGAGTAACATATCAGAGTTTATACAAATCCATAACACGAGCATAAACCAACCTCTCCAGCTGCCTGCGGCTCAGAGTCCCATGGCTCATGCTGCTCAGGCTTCCTGACTTTAATCAAGCTCAAGTCTTTTAATCAAACAAAGAGTTGGCAGGTAGTAAAAAAAATCACTTCAGGCTGTATCAACTCATCATCCGATCTTATTCAGATGTCCAACTTCCTACGTGGTCCAGAGCCAAAACAGCCATTTAAGTCAAATTACTAAGATGAAAACCTGCCAGTATCGGTCTACGTTGCTACGATTAAAATGTAGACACTGCTAAGCATTACATGCTTCTAATCTTTTAAATAGTGTTCTGTTTGAGCCTCTCAGCACTTCATTACCTTTTAAGTTTAACCCACATGAAAAAGGGTTGAATGGTGAAAGCTGCACATACTGTTGCCAAAACTTAATACTTTGTAATTATTGCTGCAACATTAGCCATGATGAAAGAAGAAATGCTGCAAACATCCACCTTATTTTGTTGATGTTTGTTCATGAGAAACTAAACCTTTTGCACACTGGGAATTCCTGACTTCTGAGTTAAAATGCCATGCAAGGAGTATGCATAAAAATCTTTTTTGGTCACATCTGGCTAGATTTTTGATTTATTAGAGAACATGCTTAACGCAAAGATCAAGCCAAAATTACATGTACATAGTCATGCTTACATCCCTAATGCCAATATACAAGTTTGCATTGAGAGGATTAGAAAATGCGTAGTTTTTGCACCTTGCATGATATGTTCAAAGGCAATAAATCACTTCTATATTACTACATACTTTCCCTCATAATTGAGAGGATATGTTGAGAGACTAAAACCATCCTGCGTCCTGTTTTTTTTGCCAGAAATAGTTTTGCATCTGTAATTTACTTGTGGGTCACAACAGGGGTCAGGTCAAGTTTAGACAGGGGCTTCCCCAGGCTATACTTGGCATGCAAATTCACTACAGACACAAACAGAGAGACAGAGCAAGATTAAGTATTACAGAACCTATGCCATATACTGTCGACAGTCGCAGACAAGATGTTTTAGCACACAGTTTTTTAGGATCTTGCTGTAGGGATAGTAACAAGTTGGTGTTAGTGTTGAGATTGGTTTGTAAATCATTTGAGAAACTGCTAAAGGATTAAATAGCCAACATGAATGTTTTTGGCTAACCCAGTAAATTAAATACCTAACAAATCAAAGCACTTTATCACATTGATGGAAATATCATATAAAAATCCAATATTTCCATAGCCTGAATGCCAGCCGAACTTAGCCCCGCCCACAACATTTGAGGTCGGGAAGTTCGGTCTGGACTTGATCCGTTGTGGAGCAACTATGCTCGAACCAGAGCTGTTTGGCCCAATCAAATTGTCAGGGCGGGCTTTATACGATGATGGACAGACGATCAACAGTAATGTAATCAACCATGTCACCAAAGAGCGCTTGGGTTGAATTTGTTTATAACAAAGATGGCTGCCATTGGAGAATTGAGATGTGTAGATTCCGCCATATCGCGTCTGTTATAGAAGATATCGACAGCGTATTCATTTTAAAAGGAGGAACAGAACCGCGATCAAGGCATTTGTCGATCGGAAAGATGTTTTTGCCGTCCTTCTAACGACACACGTGACATACTCCGTTGCTCTGATTGGTTGTAGGTCTATCCAATTGAGCGCAGAGGCATTTACTTTCCTGGTTCGGTTGAAACACGGCCCATAATCACAGCCCAGTGGAGCAGTATCAGACTCATATTCTGACTAGAATCTGATTACGACGACGTCAGGCTAATATTTCCATGAAACAGCCTTGTTAATTGATTTCTAACATTTTTCCACAATTGTCTTGTCCACTCAAGAGATAGCTACCACAGTATAAACAGTCTGCCAAAATCTCTGAAAGTAGGCAAATTTATATTGCCCCATGATATATATTGCTGGTCTGGCGTATCCGGTAACTTATTCCCGACCTCAACAGTCAGGGTAGGGTACCGCCTATTTTATGTTCAGCACAATAATGAAGACAACAACTCCCATGATCCCACGCAACCTCCTGATGTCATCAAAAGTCCATGTTTACATCCATTGTTTCAATTGAGAGGCCGCTAGTGGCAGAAAATTACATATTGTACATTTAATATATGAAGTGGACGCGGAAGCAGACTCTGACAGCTGAAGGGCAGCTAACATTAACATTAGCTGTCTAATGTCATTCTACCGTGGCGCCTTGCCCCAAGATCTCACAATGCCTTGTGTTCCTCACTCCCGCTAAGTTTATTGTTCATCAGGTGTGACGTGACAAAAGCATTTCATTTTCATATTCAAAAAATATATAAACATTTGAATAGAAATTTCAGCATTAGTACTGATTTTCTTTTTTTTTTACTATTCAAATTATATTCACCTTTCAGAATTTGTTCCAACAGCCCTACCAACCACTATACCCACTACTTGTAATAATGTTCTTGGGGGCCTCGGAGGCCTTTAGTGCTTTTGGATCATTTTCAGCGCAGGAAGCAGAAACCTTGCCACACCTCATGAAACTCTGACACAACACAGAACCTACACAGAAATTATATTGTGTTCTGTCATGTGTTTGCAGAGGTGTTAACATGTAGAAAAGTGATGTAGTATAGTGGAGGTGGCACAGCCTGTGCTACTGTCCAAGTTCTGCTGTTAAAAACCTTTGACCTTGGTGAGAAAGCTCAACAGTTTTTATACGTCTCTTAACACCCCTTCACAGCGGTAATGTTTCACTTCTACTTTTTCTAATAACTTTCAGTCTTTCGAATAACAGTGTTTTTTTCTCCCTTTGATTCATAAGTAATACGTCTTTAAGGGGAAAACACTACTCATGGAGGTCTACCAATACCCAGCTGAAAAAAAATAACTTGCGAGTAATTTCCCCCTGGAGTTGTTGGATGTATTAAGCCAATCTGACTGGACTGGAATGGAATGTTTGTTAGATTTTGAGGCCGGTGTTAATGTATTGACGTGGATACAACAACAATCCACTAGATGCTGACAATACTTAGCATTCCTTCCCAATGTAATGCTGTTTTTTTGAGGAAGTATTGAGTGACTGTACTAAACTCTGTTAATTTCTATTTTCCATTTAAAATATTGTGGTAAGCTCAAAGAGTTTATTAACAGGCGGTGTGCCAGTGGACGGGGGGCGGGGGGGGTAAAAGAAATGCAGTGGCCTGCTTTTTTTTGGTGGCAGTTTCAACTTTTGGTGAAATGCAACGCGACATCACCCTGCGGTGGCCAATCATATAACCGGTAAACAGACTTGTCAGTCCATTTTGAGGCGGTTTCAGAGCCCGTACAGTAAACCTCACTGCCTCTATCGCTGCCACAAGAGAGTTTAAAAAAAACGATGAGACTACTGAGACGTCCTTTCCTCTGAAGCGTCACATTAATTTGGGCGGAGATAGCAACTCCTTCAGTTGCATGGTGTTCAGGAAGGGCGGCTCTCGTGTATCCTCGCCTATAGCTCCTCGATGCTTGCTCCTCGGTGCAGAAATAAGAGCTTTGAGACGACCTTCACCAAGCAGGGACAGAACAACTTCCGGTTCAGCCAAGGACCGAGGAGTCAGGGAGCTATCAAATAAGGGCTATGAGATGCAGCCTTGGTGTTCACATGCTTAAAAAGCCCTCCTGACATCATGCTCAGAAAGGGAGATGGTGTGATAGAAGCACCCTCCCATCCATTAACCTGAGGTTACTTCTGCTTCAGCTGTTTTTGCTTGTTGGCTGCTGATGGCAATGATATTAACATTAACACTCAGCACTCACTGCAAACTAACACTGAGCACAGCAGAGATTGGGGAGTTACAATTACTGCAAAACTTTCCCACAAAAAACGCATTAAATACATTAACTACAATGTGAGAAGACAAGGAAAAGATGCAAATTCTCACTTTTGAGAAAACTGTTAAGAAAAATGTTTTTCCGTTTTGCTTGAAAAACAACTTAACTGACAGTCTGTGGACTATTCGCTGCAGCTCTAATAATTATTCACTTACGCATTGAAAATCTCAAACTCATAAAATGTTATGGTGCACGATTATCAGATAATCATCAGTAGGTGCATATAGGTTTAGATTGAGTGTGCCGCCACATAAAGCAAGGAACAATACCTCATTAGTTAAAGAGGTGCTATGCAGTTTTGGCCATTTCTTCGCTGTTTTCTGGCTTGTTGCTCGCAGGTTTCTCTATAGAGCTCCCCCTACAGCTTCGGAATAGATATTTGGCAGCTCCGATGTTTACTCGTGTCTGACTCCTCGCTCGGTCAGTCTGCCGATTCGTCTTTCTCTGTTCCTCCGACAATGCTGTCCTAGCTTTCTGCTTCTTTTTAGCCGGCTCAGCCATGACGATAGTGTGAAAAACTCCATTGCTACCTTGTTAGCCGGTTCCTGAATGGGCGAATGTGTGCAGTGCCGTGAAGCAATTCGTTACATCGCGAGACCTCATATTACGCGATACTTCCTGATGCTGAGGCCGGTGGCTCGCCGGCCAAAAGTTGCAAGGGTGGTTTTTCCGCTCACAGGCGCTAGGGGGAAGCGAGACGACCACCATTCAACTCGAAAAAAAGTCATATAACCATTCCAATGACTCCGAAGCTGTTCAGTTAATTAAGCTAAAAAAAACGGCATAGTTCCCCTTTAAAAGGTCCCATGACATGAAAATGTCTCTTTATGAGGGTTTTTTTTTTTGCCTATGGTCCCCAATTGGCTTGAAATGGTGATAGGTGTAAACCGAGCCCTGGGTATCCTGTTCTGCCTTTGAGAAAAAGTAATCTCAGATGAGCCGTTCTGGAATCTTGCTTGTTATGAGGTCATAACAAGCAAGGTTACCTCCCCTTTCTCTGCTTTGCCTGCCCAGAGAATTTGGCCAACCCATGAGAGAGAGACATCATGGCTTTCAAACGAGCAAAGTGGCAGTTGGTCAAGGACACAACAAGAACAAGAACAGAAAAAGAAAGGAATACAGTGGGGAAAGGAGACAATTAAAAAAAAGCAATATAAATAAGATTTACTGCTGGCACCACTGGTTATAAAACCCTTCAGCAAATGCAGATTCTACTGCCTAACATCCGCACGCTGCAAAGGAGGATGCAGCATGTAAAGCTGGAGCCAGGAGTTTTGGGTGTTAGTGTTTGAGATGCTGAGTGTTTAATAAAACAAATCCTCTCCACATATATCAGGCTGAGGATTGTGGAACAAAAAACAAGTGGAAATTAGCATGAATAAGAGCAACAAAGTAGAGCCAGGGGGTATCAATACATAAAACAAAGTTAGTCATGAGTGGAAAAAGAACAACAAATGTGTGAACAGGTGTGCTGTGTATCTTACTTGAAAAACAAGAACTGAAGAACAAGAAGAGAAGGAACAGGGGGGAATAGTATAAGTGATTAATTAACAAAACAAATCCTCCACATATATCAGGCTGAGGTTAAGGATTCAAGCAAAGTGCACAGATTAAAACAGAAATACTGACACTGTCAAATATAAACATGTGATGACAAGCAAAGTGCATCAGGGCTGAGAGGAAGGTAAACAACCGTGATAAGGGGTACCTTGGCAGCAAGAGTCAGACTAAGAAGGCAATTTCAACACAGCAGACTTCCTCACCTAAGGTCATAACATCTAGTCCACTGCCAAACACCCTACTGGTTGCCATCATAGACAGTATATAATAATGGACCAACAGATCCCGTTGCTCTGGACGGAGACTAGTGAAGGCCATTAGAAGCACTTTTCCGGTGAGCGCCGAGCGTTACTGCGCAGCCTCCAACTGAGAGAGACGACGTAAATGTGCCATGAGCAACCTGTCTGAAATTTGTAAGTCTTCTGGTAGCTGTGCCAAGAGAAATCTCAGTCATTCCCAATCTAGCAGAGACGGAGAGCGTAGGTATATGTAAGGAGATAACATGGACACATGCTAATTATTGCTAACTAAAATGCTAGTTAACATTAGTAATTAAACTTAAACAGCTAATGTGAGTCGAAACTGTCTGCGAGCTTCTCCTGTACTATACGGTAATTCCTCTATTATGCGACTGTAAGTCATGTGGTTATGACACAATCCTATTTTTACAAAGACGTCTGCTACGGAGCCATAACGTGAGCTACAAGGTAAGCCTTTTATACATTGTCGTGTTTCTTTAGAAATAAACAATGGACAAATAAAGTATTTAAACGCTTCAGATGTAAAGTTATTCGCTGTCAAAGTGACGTCAAAATGAATGGCAGTCAATGGAATGCTAACGGGGGTGAGTGCTTATTAGCATCAAAATGGCACAATATGAGGTTCGGGTTGTGAGGAGAAGCTTACCCCCTTGGTTGCCATGGATGTATTTGGCCTCTCCATCCCCGGCACACCGTCTGCAGCCTCCAGTCGCCTCTTATTTCAGCAGCAGCCACCACTACCAGCAGCCGTCGCCAGCACCAGCTAGGGCTGCTCGAATATGGAAAGAAATATGATCATAATTATTTCGGTCAATATTGAACTCACGATAATTTAACACGATTACTCGTTGACTTCTAGAAAGATCTTGCAATTATTGAATTTAAAAAACAGTGGAAAACGATAAATAAATCAACAGTAAAAAAAAAAAAAAAACACAACTGTGAAATTTGCCTTAATACTTTTTCATATTTAAACTTACGTCATTGTCATGTCACTTACTGATATTTTTTGTGTGGAATAATATGTATTCATACATGTAATCCAACAGCCCTTTCAAGGGTATAATTAAACAAATGCAACCTTATTTCTAGACACACAGTACTCAGCTGACTAGCTAACACCGTCAGGTTCAGCAGATAAAACCTAAATAAAATACGTCCTTAATCAACCTTAATGATCCTAGTAATCCAACATCAATAACTCACTAAATAAAAGTTGTCAGAGATTCACTACTGAACTTCGTAATTGTTGGTGTAGCTAGCGATACCTTCACAGCTGGCGAAGTCAAGCTAACAAACAAGCTAACAAGCTAACAAGCTAACAAACTAGCAGGCAATCGGTTGGCTACCAAGATAAAAAATATATATAATTGCGCTGTGCACACATGCAAATAAATATCAGTATATGCATCATAAAGGGCCTCTGATAAAATATAGGCAGTTGACAATTCAAAAGAGGTAGCTATTTAATCAACTTACCTCAGAAGTTACTCGACGGCCAGCAATGAAAATGAATGATGTCCAACGCCGTGAATGGATTGTTTGGAACTTTGTGAGACTGCATATCCCGGCAAAAAGCGTACAACGGAGTCCAATGGGAGTGTCGCCACTCTGTCTTTCTCTATCGCTCTGCGCTGGGTGTACCACAGTACTGGAAGCTTTACATTTTAGGATAGGCCTACTAGCTAAGCCTAAAACAAACCATCACCAACCAAGCCAGCACAAACCACATGTTCATATCAATACCATTGCATATGGATTACAAGTCAGGCATTCAAATTGTACTTAAGTAAAAGTACAAAAGTATACCAAAGTACAAAAAGTAAAAGTACTCATTATGCAGAATTGCCAATTTCATCTGAATAATGTCATTTTGTGAAGTTGTATGTTCATCAAAACTCAATTTCCTCCACGGCTCCACCTTGTATTACTGCTAGCACTGAGAAAGCTAACGCAGCTAGCTCACGTTAACGTTACGCGGCTGCTTCATTTAAATGGCGTAGTTTCTGTGAAGCTTCAGTGCGGCTGTCTTCTTTTCACATAAACATTATCTGTTTCACTTTGACATTGTGGGCACTTTTTTTTTTTTAATTACAAGGATGCACATTTACTTGTCTTCCATTCAGTAGACTTAACCAAAAATAATTATTAATCCTCTACCGTTAGCTAGCTAGTAGTGCAAAACTCCCTTTTACCACACATAATGACATCGAGCGACCGTTACATTCCAGGGGGGCGCTGTTTTACCTATTTAAAAGTAACTCAATGGAAAAGAGATGGCCATGATGTCTTGCATTGCCAGCCCTATCTCCACAGCGCTGTGGAGTACGGTTAGTGCAGCACTCAGGTTTTTACAAATACTCCATTACAAGTAAAAGTTTCTTATTCAAAATATGACTTAAGTACAAGTACAGTACTATCAGCAAAATGTTACAAGTATCAAAAGTATGCAGAATAGCTCCTTTCAAAGTGGTATGTCATTATAGAATATATTATTCTGTTTTAATCACTAACAAATACACGTAAGAGCATTTTAATGTTCGTCAATGTGGAACCTATTTTAGATGCTTTGTATACTACTGGGTAAATTAGTAGTATAGTACTGCATCACATCATAAAAGCATAACATTTGTTTTTTTCTATGTAAAAGTAACTACTGTATAGCCATAAGTAGACATAGTATTTGTATTTGTCTTACTTTCTAGTAAGTAAGAAAGTATTCTGGTTCCTCTGATCCTTCCTGATAGAACTGATTGGCATTGTCAATAATGTAATATATTGCTTATGCAGCATTTAGAAGAAGAAGAATGCCTTTATTTATCCCACAATGGGTTAACTAACTCTGTTAGTACAGTTGCACACACAATGGACACAGGCCTGAATTACAAACATGCTCAGGACCTATACATGCTAAACACGCTAATGAAGAGATGTCAGAGCTCCTTGGAGGAGTGCCCCAAGCAGTTGGGGGTTCGGTGCCTTGCTCAAGAGCACATTGGCAGTGCCCAGGAGGTGAACTGGCTCCTCCAGCTACCAGTCCACACTCCGTACTTGGGTCCATACAGGGACTTGAAGCAGCGACCCTCTGGTTCCTAACCCAACTCCGTACGGACTGAGCTACTGCCACCATTACAACTGACTTGACAATACTGAAGTCAATGATAGTTTTAAACCTCGTTCCCCACTTTAAAAACATTGATTAACCTACACACACGTGCAACATTATGTGGGACTAAGCTTGCGTCTGCAGGACCAGACAACATGCAGTTCAGAACAGATTTTAGTAGCATTGCCTCTCTCCCTTTGTCTTTTTATCTATGATTGGTTTGATAATAGTCTTTTGCAAAAACCTGGTAACTACTAGAAATCAGTATTCACAAACATTCACGTTGTCAGACCCATATATATCCCAAAGCTTTACGCATTCATCGCTTGTATCTGAAGGCTTTATTAACTTTCCAACAAAGCAGACATGCACCAGTTGCCTATACACATCAACAAATAGGCAGAAAATGAAGGAGCTCCTTTGAAATGCAGCTACAGCACAGTACAGTCACAATCAACTATTTTCAGCACGAAGGTACCGAGGAGATCAAACATCGCAGGAGTTTATTAGCATCCAGAGTATCTCTGCTAACAACCAATGGATAAATAATTTATAGCTTTTACCCAAGTGCTGCCAAGAACACAAACAACTTGGCTAGTCTCTGCAAGGCTCTGGAACAGAGAGCTGTTTACGGACTACAAGAGCGAGAAAACAAATTTGCACCAGGACAATTTTAACTATCTAATCATCTGCCATGGTGAGGGAAAGACTGCATCATTATCACATTTTTTTTTTTAATCTTGAACTGGAAAGACTTCCTGATGGCCATTTCAGGAAAAGCAACATCATCTCCCAAACAGTGTTTACTTCCACATATGAATGCTCTAACCACAAGGCACCATGCTGAGTAGTTTTCACAATCAATTGAGCAGATGTTATGGGACAGGAAACAGGCCTTGTGGACGCATTTTGTGGACATGATTCCCTCTCCTTTGCCAAGACTGATGCAACACTGTGCTGATAAATCATCAGTCACCTACAATCCAAAACGATGATTAGTATGTGGCACTAAATTCTACAAATATTTGCGTGGAGATAAGGTGTACGCAGTTGTAGAAACAGAGCTTAGTTTTTCTAGAAATGATATGTAGATGTTTGACGAAATGAAAAAATACTGGTGTATCTGGTCTTTCAATGACTCCTGTTTGGTGCCCTTTGACCCCTTCCCTGTCTTGTTTTGGACTGATGTTTCCAGTATGGATTCAGTCTCTTGTCCAGGGTCCCTGCCTTTTCACAGATGGTCAAACTACTGTTTCCAAGGTCTAGCATAAACTTTCATATTCAAATCTTCCATGAGTTAACTTTTAACAATAATCAATTTAGGGTAGGGTACATACATTTCTAAAGAGCAAATTCATCAGGATGTTATGCATTATCTAACAATATCATTGTCACAGATGGTGATATCACTTTCTAATTAAAAATCATTGTGTTCTACTGCACATAACATTTAATCACTGCAAGTGTCTCAATAAATGAAGTATAATGTACTTACTCACAGGTACTTGTATGTGTGTATATGAAACAAACTATATAAATAACTTCCTAAGTTCTTACTTGCTTAAACCTGCAATAACTTCTTTTTTTGCCACTTGGGGGCAGTGCAAACATAACACTGATTTACTGTACATCACCTTTTAAAGTGCCAGTGTATAGGATTTAAGAGGATCTATTGGCATAAATTGAATATAATAATAATGATTATGTTTTCATTAGTGTATACTGTAATCACCTGAAACTAAGAATTACTGTGTTTTGATTATCTTAGAATGAGCCCTTCATATCAACAGGGAGCAGCAGGTTATGCCATGTTTCTACAGTAGCCCAAAACGGACAAACCAAACACTGGCTCTAGAGAGGGCTTTTTAAGTTTTTACATTACCTAGAGGCCTACGTTCTACGACACGCTTGGAAAGGGAGGGTCAAAGGGAGGGGATATTCATATGGTTGCAATCTGCAGCCTCACTGCTACATGCCACGAAATCCCACACACAGGTCCTTTAAGTTGATATGGTGAACTTGTTAACAGTTGCCTGTTTTCACATCTATCCGATATGGAGCGTCATTAGCATACATTTGAAGTCATGTTTCTATCCACCTGATGAATATAAGTCCAATATTTACTCAACTCTTAGTTTTGTTTTGGTCTCCACCAACTCCTGAAGCAAACATCTAAATGCTCCACTATGTTCTCCAGCTAATCGCTAACTTTGTCTGCCCTGTCATTTGGTGCAGGGCAGGTAGCATACAGTAGGTTTATTAGCAGCCGAGAAAGGGTTTAGAGCAGTGAAACTGATCCAAGACAGTAAAGTCGCAGGCCGGAAAACCAAAACAGTGAGGTGAAAGATGTTGAGATGCTCCATAGAGCTGAGAGGAACTGAGAGTCTGGTGATAATTCTCTGTGGGTTTGTCACTACCAGTGACCCCTTTCACATACACTCATGTGATCCATTGTTAATTTAAAAATGGATTGCTGCTGCTTTAATAAGAATTTAAAAGTAAAATGTGCAAAGTGCAGATGGTCCAACTCTAATTGGTACAAAAGTACAGAGTAACGCCCAGACGTTTAAAAAAATTAAAGAAAAGGATTCACTGCTCCTGGATGACTGCAGTGGTTTTGCAGTAATTTGCTGCTTCCCAGCTCTGCACAGAAGCCTTTAAACACAGAGGTACAACTTCCACAGTTAAACGTTAAAATACAAATGGGGGATTAAAGAGGCTGCGAAACAATGGAGGTGAAAAAAGAGAGCCGATCTAATTAAGATCACAATCACTCAATTAGACCAGAGCAGGAGAAACAAATGGCAAATACATTCTTTCATCATAACAACCGGTTTAATTGCTCCAAGACGAAGCACTGACATCTGGCATGCCCCCACCAGACTGCTGAGTGTGTGTCACACACAGAGCGAAAAGAGAGAATTTGGTACAACAACATGAAGGGATTGGAAGGGCGGGAGTTCAACGATGAGTGTGCTTTCGCTGAGCCCTGACTGCGTTTATGAGCGTGAAACTGCCCCGAGTGCAATGGAGCAGCAGCCTGGTTTATCCATCCACACTTCACCTACTTGCGGACAGCAGTCGAGTAAAAGAGATGAGGGCGATTGAGGGCCTTTTTGTCTCATGAGAGCACGGTTTTCAGACAGAAAATAAGGCCACTCGGTTTTTGAGAAAGAGCAGATGCGGTTTAGGTTGACACAAAAACATGCTGCCTGATCTGATATGATAATCCACGGTGGTGACAGGAGGTGCCGTGCCAATAAAACAGAGACTACCTCAAAGGGAACATAAACTTCTCTCGCCCCTCAGCCTCGGTTTCTCAGTACTCAACTGCACCACGTCTTGTTTTGAGTCTGTCTAACCACTTCCTCCTGCTGGCAGAGAGGTCAGGGTTCAGTAAGGTCCTCCGACAGGCTGCAATTACACGAGAGCTGCCAACGGGAACTCTTGAAATCTCTTTTCATTTTCTTCAATACCTCTTTTAATATTCCCCACAGCCCCTCTATTTTCCTTCCTGTATCCAGAAATCATATTTGTCAGTGAATTTGTCACAGAGGTGGCCTTGTTATGTACACCCACAAAGCATGTCAGTTTCATCCCGACACCGTCTGACGTTTGTCTGAAGCCTATAAAAGGTCAAAAACAACCGTCATCCGAAAGGATTTTCAAAAATGAAACCAAGAAGTCACAGATTTTGAAACAGCAGTCACGCAAGAAGCAGGATATGTTGCACAAAAATTATGAAATGTATGAAAAATAATAAATAAATGAAAGGGTTTAGCGCCTACAGCGGCACTGATGGATGCTGGTTCCCCTGATCTTGACTCACTCACATTAAAACACAATCTTCTCTGAGGGGAGTGGCACTTAGTGAAATCAGCCCACTCATTCTGTTGCTTTAAAAGGGATCTCGCCTCAATCAAGCACTGAACAGATGGGGATACGCTGCCATCTGCTGGTCAAGACTGATGCTGCAGCTATAATACAATATCTACTGAAAACTTATAAACAATAATAACCTCACCTAAACATAACACTAAAGCCACAAATGTAGAGTTAAACTATTTGTATCGTTTTCTATTTGTTCTATTATTTTTATTCATCTTATTTTAGTTATATATATATATATATATATATATATATATATATATATATATATATATATACACACCTCATTGTTACCTTCATCATACCTTATTATTTATTTATTTTACTTTCTCTATTTATTTTCACTATTGCTGTCCCTGTGCTGCAACAACTGAATTTCCCCCTTTGGGAATTATCTTAAATGTGCTAACTTTTAGCATGAATTGTGTTCAGGGGTGCTTCTTCATCATTTTAGTTGAAGAATTTGTAGCTCATTTTACAATGGGAGCATGTGTATGTATATATATATATATATATATATATATATATATATATATATATATATATATATATATATATATATATATATATATATATATATTTATACACTATTTTTTGTGGTTGCACCATAACATCAATTGGTTGCATTTTTACACATTTGTTCATAATTCAACCTGACGTATTAAGTATCTTTCAAAACATTGTGATGAATTGTAGAATTTAAACTGTATAATAAACTGTGATGTATAGTTTTTTTTAAAACATCTTACAAGACTCTATTACACATTTATGAGTTCTACTATGTTGGCAGTTAATGTCATTTTGAAGGTTTCAACTGACTATAGTCTTCAAGCTAGTTATGAAAATGTGTTGAGAACACGCTTTGCAGACATTGTAATTTGCCATATTTCACACCATGGGCTGATCGTCCTTTTCTATGAACTTGTGCTCTCGTAATTGGGTGCATTAAGTGCAACAATATCGAAAGAATATATTAAACATATTGTATTTTTGAACAGATTTACTTCACTATTTAGATATTGTTGCACTGAATGCATAAAATTACAACTCAAACAGGTCCACGTGGACAGCCATACACCCACGAGTGCATACCAATTCCTTCCACGTGTCCACGGCCATGTCAAGCGGTAAATATACTGTGTCTGTAACACATTAGGGTGCGTGTTTCTATAAATCACTAGCATACATTACTTATTATTATCTTGCACAAAGAGGAACAATATGGTAAAGAAGTAAGACTGTGTGCTGGTGCATATTTATTCCCCTCACCAAAACGTTTTCAGCTGGTGTCTGAAGTTGTTTCCAGTTTATTTATATATATATATCGAAACCTTATCATCGTTTTTTTTTAGGTAAATTTTTTATTGTTATTAGCACCATTTATCATTCAGACATATAGAACAAATTCCACAATATGTGCCTGGTAATATCAGATGGTGCACAGAACAGAGAAACACAAATTGAAGAAGAACAAAGACCCTCTCCCACCCACTGCGGTCTCGAGGAAAACAAAACAAACAAACAGAAATCACACCTTGCCTATTCACTGTCCTCTAGTTCTTGTGGCGCTGAGGTCATTAGGTCTGATATTAGGTCTGCTGCGCTTTCCCATAGGCTGATAGTTGATGATTTGGCCTTGCTGTAGAGAGCTCAAGCATAACTATGTCTAGAAAAGACGCTAACCACTGTTCTATACAAAGCGAGTGGGGGGGGCACGCTGAGCTATTATTTTCTTGGTTGCAGTAGAGCCGGCCAGCCAAATCTTCCTCTGTCTCCCAAGCAGGTGTAATTTAGAGTCGTCATTAAGTAACAAAACAATCGGGTCAGTAGAAAGTCGACATCCTATCACATCAGATATTATTGATGTTGTTTTATTCCAGAACTCGTGCACCTGTTCACACTCCCAGACATATGCAGGAAAGTTCCAGTTTGTTCAGGTTGACAGAACTTACAATAGGGAGTAGGAATGACTTTAGAGACGTATCTTTTCTGAGGAGTCCAATACGTCCTATGGCATATGTTGAAGTGGATATGCTGGTTATTTGGGTTCTTGGAACAGTGGAAAATGTTGTCCCAAACTGTCTCCCAATTAAATGCATTCCCCTCAGGGCTCAGCCCTCGTTCCCACTTCTTTACTATTGGGAGTTATCCTATGGATACTAGCAACGGTTTAGCATAAATCTTGGACACAAATCCTCTCACAGGGAACTCAAAGAACCATTTAATGACTGGGTGCGCCTCAAGGCTGTTTCCCCATGGCACTCCATAACATTTTAGGGCTGATCTTCAGCACAGATAAAGTAGAAGGATGTCCTGGGGACCTCAAAACTAGCTCTAACCTTTCTCATTGAATAACTGGTCTAGAGTATAAATACCTGTCCCTCCCCTGCTTACAAGCAAAAGGTTTATTACCAGACATTAATTGTGTATTGTGCCATATTGGGGTATTCACGTGCCACTTATTGGTGTAGCGCAGGTGCTCCTCCACCTGTTTAAAGTTGGTCAATGTGTTGGTGATAATAGGGCCATAGGTTAGCATACACTTTTTTGGACACACACCTGCAAAGGCAAGATCTTGCAGTCTTAGACTTCCAGTGAGGTTTTCTTCTAGTTCTCTCCATGGAACTGTAAATGAGGGGTCCATCCACACTCTGAGGGCCCGTAGCTGAAAGGCCTTGTGATACATTTTAAAGTTGGGGAGGGCCAGGCCTCCAGTGTTCGTCATACATTGTAAGGTAGAGTAGTTTAGCCTAGGTTGTTTATTGTTCCAAATATACTGCCGAATTAGAGCATCAAATTTCTTCCAGAAATTTATTGGTGGGGGTAAGGGGATCATTGAACTTAAAAAATTCACACGGGGAGCTATGTTCATTTTAACAACATCAATCCTGGAGCGTAGCGATGCCGGCAGAGCAGACCAATTGGCCAGATCCCTTTGAACACTACTTAATATAGTTTCATAGTTGTCCTGGACCACTCGCTGTAGCGATGCGTGTATGATGATTCCCGAAATATGTAATTTTGCTTTGGGTTGGTATTGTACCACTAATAGCTGATGTCACATGTCTGTTGTTCAATAAGTGAAGATTGGATTTATTCCTATTAATTTTATAGCCGGATCATCATTTTAAAAAAAATACAGCTGTAGTTACTGCCAGTGGATACAAAAATGTATATGCGAAACATGTAATATTACAACCATCTTTTTTAGAGTATTCAGCAAATACAATCTTAATCCATCATGTGTGTTTACATTGACATTAGTATCCCAGTGTTGATCATATTTGGGACATGGTGTTTACATGCTCATACACATAAACAGGATACTTATGTCTATGTAAACACACTCAATAAGTAAAAAGACTTCAATACAAAGCAACCAATTCTGTATTTTTAACACCTCATATTTCAAAACACAGTAAACTCAAATCTCTTCCATCTCTTATGGATAACCCAAACACATTTCAAAACCAATCTGCAGTTGACCTTAACACATCCTTCAAAAAAAAAATAACCCTGTTCTTTGAGTACACACATATCTTTTGTACTATCTTTCTAATTTGCTTGATTTAATGCTTGATAGCTTAAAGAAATCCAGAACTTCTGTCAACCTCCCTTCTCAATTCCAGTATATTTAGAAAAAAAACCCACTTTTTTTAGATAATTTTTTGGGCTTTTCCGACTTAAATTTTTGACAGGACAACTAGGTGAGAAAGGGGGAAGACATACAGGAAATTTGTCACAGGTCGGATTCGAACTCTGGACCTCTGCGTCGAGGCATAAAACTCTCAGTATATGTACACCTACTCTACCACTGAACCAACCCTGCCACACCACAGAAAACTCTGAAGTTATTGATGGGCTGCCATAACACAACAGATTTAGGGGAATATTAAGTAACAACTGGCATGTTAAAGTTAAATGTCATGCCCATCTCAAGTAGAACTCACATTAGTGCAGTGATAGTCACATCAAATGGGTCAGACAGCAACAACAAAAAGCAGATGCAGCATGGTGAAGAAAAACTGCTGGAAGTAGTTTTATCGCTGAAGTACCAGATGTTTACATTTGATCTTCCAGCAAGCAGCAGTTAAAAATCCCACAGGGAGCATGTTGGTATTAATAGGGCTGAATGGTGTGTGTGATATAGAAGTGGGCCAGAGATGTGGTTCCAGGGACGCTCTGGTGGGTCAGCAGGAGGACTTAGAGGTGTGTTTGCACATTTCTGGCGAGGGTGTCCATCTGAATGGCTCTGACCTTTCAGGTTGAATTCAATATTTGTTGTGCAGATGATTTATAAATATTTCCCTTTGGTCTCACCAAGGGCAAGATATCTTGCCAAGGGAAAGCTCTCTCTGAAGTGAGGCCATGAAAGTCAGGTCTGTGACAGACAGACAGACAGACAGACAGACAGACAGACAGACAGACAGACAGACAGACTAGATACTGGAATGCCAGAAACCTCCGATCATTGTGAATTTGCATCAAAGACACAAAGAGGCAGTCATCACCCAACAAGGCTGAGATCACAGAAAGGCAAACACTTTGACACACCCACAGTCTGAAGACAACACTGTATTTATACGTGTTTTTACTGTAATGAGGGGAAGAAAAAAGGGGCAGCAATTAAATTAGGCTACTGCACAGCGGGGGTGGACGTTATGACGGGGGAAGTGGCGAGGCTCTTCTTTTTCTGCCTGAATATCAAAAAGTTAGACTAAGGGATTAAAAGAGGATGCCATCCACTGAACATCACAACAACCAATTAGGATTTCATAATTTATTTATTTATTTATGTAGTTTTTTTTCAGGTAGAAAAGCGGATGCTCCTGTACTATATTTGGTCAACTAGGTGCATAATCACCAACAAAAAACACTATAAAAACACAATAACCATCACCAAGAAAGGGTACAATGACAGTTTACTATTCGTTACTGTTAACAAACAATGAAATGATAATGAATATAGAAATTATAAGTAATGCTATTATTTATATCATTTTAACAGTTAATTGTTACAAACATAACATTTGTATATCATATTAAGTATTTGTTAAATAGATGGTTTACAAAATATGTATTAACCATTGAAAAAGTATAAACTATGTGTGGACTAGTTACTATTACACTCAACTGAGTGTAATAGTATTATACTTTCAAGCAAAAGTATGTACGTGTGTGTACAAAGTGTATAGTGAACATGTATCAAAAGTACTCATTATTACTTAATTGTATATATTAATAAATATTTATAAAGCCATCAGTTACAACTTTTAAACTCATGAAGCATGTAGTAAGTGCAATTAGCAAGTCGCACCCGGCATTTTGATGTTGTAGACGGAGTGAATTTGAACTACTTAATATACTGATTGACAGCTGATTCTATAACATTGCATTATGTTTTGTAAGATCATTATATGGTTTGAAAATACAATCTTAATATGCAAAGTATGAAGTAACCTATCATTGCAATACTTAGGTAAAGGCCAAGTACTTGAACTAAATGTTGTTAGTTACTTTACACCACTGAAAATGTCGAAGCACTTTGACACAGAACACATACTAAAGTAGCACAAATGGAAACTTATTTTTTTAATGCACATGCCTCCAACTTGATCAAGTCCAATCAAAACATGGCTTCATTTGAACCTTTACAGCAGATGATTTAAATATGTAATGCATTTGGCTAAATGTACCCTGAATAGTTCTTCATTCTAAGCCATGTTGACTAAATATAACCAAATGTGGAAGAAAGGAAAAAATGAATACAGATGTCCCCGTTTTTACAGCCTGTTTACATCTTGTGAACTCCTGCCCAAAGAAAAGAGTTTCCTTTTAAGTCTAATGAGATGGTGTGACAATATAGCCTTGTATAACTCGTTCAGCTCTGAACCAACGGCTCCGCCCTATAAAGTTGATTTGAAGTCAGACTGAGTTAATATCTACGATCCAACATGACGATAACTCAGCAACCGAACTCACGGCTGAGACGAGAGAGAGGCTTTGAGTGCTTGACCTTTTAACCTCCTGGCTACTGAAATCCCAGCTCCGTCGAGGAAATGAACCCCCTGAACCACTATATCATCAACAAGCCACTACAAAGCACAGCTAAAACCAAATTATGTTGGGCAAGAGGCTGCAAATTAGTCAACGCTCTAAATTAGTCTCCGTTTGTTTTCTGCTAAAACAATCAGTGACTGCTCTGTTCGAGAACACTGAACTTCTATATTGTTTTTGCGTTCTTCAAACACAAAGCAATCTAATTATCCACTGATACATGACTGTGTCATTTCCTGTGAGGATTTGGCAAAAAATGGCAAACAATAGGCTACGTTTTTATCATGGTACATCTTAAGCACCTACTCATTACCACCACTGTGCTCTTTTTGCTAATAATAAAGTAATAGTTTGACACTGAGAAATATGCTCATGTGTTTAATTCCAGAGAGTTAGATGAGAAAATTAATTCCACTTTTAATGTCTGTGGGTTTAGTACAAAGCTGGAGCCAGGAAGTGATTAGCCTAGCTCAGCTTAGATTAGCCGTGGCTCCCAGCTGTTGTTCGCCAAGAAACAGTCCAACACAAATAACCCTAGTAGTAACACCACAACATGACATTTTAACCTTTAGGTTTGTCTACAGATTAAACAAACAATATACTGTATATTGTGGTAGGTGGATGTTATATTACCTTTAGACAGAGCCAGGCTAGCTGTTTCTCCATGTGTCCATGTTGTCTTTATGGTAAGCTAAGATAACCGGCTGCTAGCATTAGCTTCATATTCATCCTACAGACGTTTTGTGTGTTAGTAAAGAGCAGGAGGTGATTAGCTTAGCTTAACATACAGACTGAAAACAGGGATAAACTGCTAGCTTACTGGCACCACTAAATATTGTTTAATCCATACACAAACAGAAATATGGCTTCACAGGGAGTTACATTTCCACACATTTCCAAATATTCAACTGCCACAAACGGTGGGTCTCTGCTAGTTGAAGTGCCCAAAGGTTGTTGAAGTGACACATTAAAATACTGCAGGGACTTTTTTCCAAATAGAGCACTGATGCGGAAAGTCAAATATCCACACCACTCACTTCTCCATTACAATGTTAAGCCTGAGTAATATGTAACAGTTTCACTGTATCACTGAGCCACCCTTTGTGTCAGTGGTCTGTTTCGGCTGAATTGGCTACCCAGCAAGCATGCCATTCCATGATACCACAACTGAAAATGGAGCGGCTCCCAAACGCCAACATCAAATCAGCGTCAGTCCTTCAGACTCATAGCTTTTCATCCAGTCCTCATCATGGAATCAAACACAGCCCTTTCCAACCACACTAACAAGCTCAAGCTAACACCCTCAGGCCTAACCCAATGACTTTAAGATGATTGAAGCAGCCAGAGGTGGCCTCAGCCATGTTTCCAAGCACCAGGCAACCTCAAAAGCCTTATCCTATTAAACCACATACACTGTCTGGTGTGTTGCGCCACGAGCAGACAGGCAAAACTGGGACGATTTTCCGTTTGAAAGCGAGAGATTATTGTAAAAGAAGTGGTGGGAAGGATGACAGTCAGAAGGGAGAGGGAGATGTGGCGGTTTGGGCCCCATCTGTTTCTTGCTAAGTCAATGAAGGGAGGAAGAAAAGCTGAGCAGATACACTAAGCATTAGTGGTTAACCCAATACTAATGAGGGGAAAAAGAAAAACATTGAACTCAGATGAAACCATTTAGCATATGGTGGTGTAAAATGTCCTTACTGGGTTTCAGGGAAAGATGGCCAACACTCACGTAAGCCTCATGTGCAATAACCAAAAGGATATAAAGAAGGGGATGTTGGGCCTGTTTCTAATCCATCTGTGCGTGTGTGTTTTAAACCATCCTCAGAGTATAGGAATCTGTTTCAACGTATGTGTCCCATGCATGTGCAAAGTACTTCCACACCTTTGATGCAGATGTTGAAGTACAAATGTCCGGGACACTCGGCTCTGGTACAGTCTTGGCATGTAATTGGCTCTGGTGTAGTCTTGGGATGTAAAGCTCGATCCTCCTGCCAGGGTTTGAGGCTTGAGGGTTTTCATTCCTCTGATCGCCTCTCTTCCCTCATCTACCCCCACTACCTTCTCCCCTCCAAGCTCTGGAATAAATCCTGGGAAATGAGAGGGCCTCCTGCCCCCTCGCTGCTACTCATTCCCAGGTGTGCAAATCCAAGGTCAACCTAGGATCAGACGGTTACACTGCCAAAATGTTAGAAAGAGGAATAATAAATGACGGTGGATAAAGTAGTAAAGAGTACAGGGGGATGTGAGGTGAGGCGAGATAGAAAGGTGAGAAGTAGGGAAAGAAAAAGAAATAAAAGAAAGAGATGGAAGAGACAGAGCTCGCTTTTGGGAATGTGAGCCATGTTGAAACCATTCAACTCAAATCAGCACCATGTGTCCTCCAGAGCCTTATTATCCCATAAATGAACTTTATTGAAGCAACAAAGTGCTTTGGACCTCTGCAAAAACATTAAAGGGGCCTCGCCTGTCTCGGCCTGGAGCCAAGAGTAGGTTCAATTCCTCAGGGGACTAATGAAAAAACGAGGGGCCCCTGGCCTCGTGTTCGCTGCCCCCAGTGTAGCCTCACAAGTTGGCTGGCTGGCACTGCCTGAGTAATGGCCTATTAGTGACAGAGAAATAGTTAGCAATTACACCAGGGAGACAAATATGGCACAGACCTCTTGACTGACCTGACCTGTGGAATTAACCAGGAAGGAAGGATGACAGACAAAAGGTAAAACAGCAGGAAGGGAGGAAGCAGTGAGAAGGAGGAGGAAAAGAAAATAGATGATGGGATAGCAAGGCTGGATAACTGGGGAAAGCTGCTTCAGTGTCCCGTTTGGTAATTTCGTTACTTGCATTTTTTGGGGGGAATTTGCACCACTGAAATACAACATCAACTTTCAGTTAATATTGTGCTCACATGGTGCATTTTCCTGAATACATTTGTGTAAACTCTGAGTTAGGTAGTATTCGTTCAAAAAGTACTGGTATAACATAATGAAACTGCCATCCACAGTATGCTGTGAACTCTGCTGATTTTACACATCATTGTGTTTACTGTTGTCGCAGAGTACTACTGCATATGTGAAAAAAGTTTTATGACCCTTTTGTAGGTCCAGAGGGAGCTGCAAAGTCAAATAAATAGTTTCAAGAGATGACAGTGTTGGTTGAAGCTGAAGACTACAAGTTTGAAAAAAATCTGTGGAGTTGCAAGAAGTAAGTTTACCATGCAGACCTTGGGGTTACATTAGCTGCTACTAACATGACACACCACAATCTGAGAAATGTTGGTGATTGAGTTGCATTGTGGGTAACGTAGGCTCCAGGTGAGAGTGAATATTCAGCCTGGCGGCCGCCAAGCAGGTCAATCCTGCCATGTAGGAGAGAAAAAGTGAAAACAACCACACAGGTGATAAACATAAAAGGGAGGGCAGAGGAGAAAAAGGAGGTGAGAATGCTATGCCATGTGACAGGTAGTCAAAACAAGAAGTTATCAACAGTTCCTGTAAAACACAAGAAGAAGGCCTCTCAGTTTCTGTATGAAAAACAATGCGAAACAACTCGTCCAGGAAGCGAGTGCTGCAGAGGTGGCAGACTGCTGTGTCGGATAACAAATGTTCGTGACAGCTCAGAGGACTGGAAGCAAAGATGTGGACGTGTATCTGATGTGTATATAACCACCCGCCTGCTTCCTCAGTCAGTTTACCACTCATGAGGCATGCGGTGGACGGCCGAGGCTCATTCCAACATAAATAAAGTCTCTGATCCTTCTCGGGATGACGAATTTCTTATAAAGATGGGATTCTTTGCGGCCGGGAAAGGGGTTACAATGGTAAACCAAATGGCCGCAAGTGGATGTATGGGACTGATTAGGACCCTGGAAATGAGATTAAAGACAGATCTACCAACAGATTGAATTGTATTTGCCATAATTGCTGAGAACAGCTTATTCAGTGCAGACCGCAAAAAAGAGAATCATAAAACCAAGGAAGGAGCAGGAGATGAGAGGAGGGAGGGCTAACTTGAAACCAGCTAGTTTTTTTTCATCAAGGAAATCAAACCCAGGACAAGTCTTGCATCAATTAGAGGGTGTGTGCATGTTGTGTGTTTGTGTGAACAGAGGATGGGATGAGGGATGGATTAGCTCCTACTCATATAGTTCAGCTTGAAGCATGTATTAATGATTCTTTTTTTGGGGGAGGGAAGTATTAGAAATCTTGATTATTTTCAGGCCAATTCAATCTCGCTGTAAAAAGGGAAAATTCCCCTGTGTTCAGTGACTGTGCACCATGCCATGAATTTATCTGAAATGAGAAAACTGAAATAGTCCTGACCTCTGTTCTCAGCATCTCGTTGAAAAGGCCTTTAATGAAATATAAATCTTGTGAAGAGGAAAAAAAGACCAACAGACAAATCAATAGAGGCACAGGCTCAAAGATAAAAGTGAGTGCCGTGTGCCAAAGAGCTACTCGCTCTCATTCCTGGGTTGATTGTACTTAAAGTGAAACCACGTGGAGTGACCCTCTTCCTCGAGCAAGTGAGTGCTTGGAGCTAAGAGCACACATTTACTGTGCAACTTAAAGCTTCTGAACAATTTGGTGCTTCTCTGTAGCATTAAATATTCATGACTAAAGGAGTAACATGAAAACAAACAAACTCAGCTAATCTGCTTCATTGATCAGATTTCACAACTGTGAAACATTATTTATTCAAATAGTGTTGAATCCTGATTGAAGCACAGGAGTTTGTTATCACATTTATTTTCCAGCAGAGCCCCCAACCACTTGGGGGAAAAAAATGAGATAGAGAGATCTCTGATGTAAAATAAACAAATCTGTTCTGACTTTGGCAGGCAGTTCTGTGTTCATGTAGGACTTTATTCCTCATAGTAAGAAGCTGATTGAGAAGATATGTGTTTAGGGCCTTTGATGTAAGAAGGCTGAAGGTCTACACAGCCGCTGACATGCTGGTGGTGGTGCTAGATGAAAAATCAGGTCACCAAATACAGTGGGCTTCAATCTCTGGGTCTGAACACGAATGTCTTTACGAAATATCACAGCAATCCATCCCATAGTTGTTACGGTATTTCAGTCTGGTGTTAAAATGGCAGAAGTCATGACAAAATACACTGACAAAAACAACGTTTTCTATGTTAGGCACTTTTATTGATTTTTGTATTACTGATTCACAAACACAAATGTTATTGTCAAAGACATCAACCAATTTAAATGGATTGGTATACAATATACTATTTATTCAGGGATTTAACGGGATTCAATTTATAGTCTATGTTAATGGTAGAGGGAAGACAGTTAAGTGTTAATTCCTAACATCTGCATAACAAAATGAAAGATGTTTTCTAAACTATCTGTTGATAAAAACAGAGTTTTTGGCCAAAATATTAAAAAAAAAACAAGAGCACGAAAACTTTTCTTGGTAAAGTGTGTTAGCTGGAAGGTAAAGACGGGAGTGCTTCAGATAACTAATCGTTAAGGGCTTCGTTTGTCTACATAAATAAAGGGATCTGTTCTATTCTTATCACATCATGGCGTCCTACAGTGACTGTTACACCTGAACGTGTTTTGTGCCGTTCCACTTCCAGACCTGCTGAATTACAGAATTGTCACACTGTAGTACAGTAATTAAAGTAGTACAAAGCTATGAAAAATATATCAGTGTAAAGGCATGAGAGAGACTCGCTCAACAATCACAACACCACTACACGACACCATCAAGAGTCACAAAGAGCTGGCTCAGGGGTACGCTGCCCTCGCTTTAGGAGAGTTCACTGCTGCAGAAAATACGGTTTTTATATTAAGTCAAGCTTCAGCTGGGACATTTGCTGTCTTTAAAAAGAGGTTTGGTTTAAATGTAATGCAGAGCAACAGATATAAATAGATACAGCTCTGTCATTTAGTGATTTGACGTTCACATTTCACACTTATCTGTAAGATTTATAATACATTTCCCAAGTGTTGCAGATATTACAGCTTCCAAAAACAACAACTGCCTACCCCTGAGCCACACTGATTATTACAATTTCTATCAACTTGGCCTGCCAAGTCTCTCCACTAGAGGACACTCTGGTTTCAACAAAAGGACGACGTGCCACTGCAAAATGTAGGACACAGCAAGAGCTCTCCACTCCACCCCCTCCATGACTCAAATCCTGCCAGCATGTCCAGACTTATGGAACCAGACTGTTATCTATCTACCAAAATGGCGAGTAGTGTTTTTTTAGATTGGGATGGCATATTTTTTAAAGTGCTCATATTATGCTTTTTGGCTTTTTCCCTTTCCTTTATTGTGTTATATATCTTTTTTGTGCATGTTATAAATAGTGAAAAATAGTGTTACAAAGTGAAAAAGCCCAAAGTCCACCCCAAAGGGACTTACCATCTCCAACAGAAAACACTGTTCACAAACTGCTCCAAACAGCTCTATTGTAGTCCAGCCTTTACTTCCGTGATGAACATACGTCACTTTGTAACACACGTTATAATGCTCGCCTAGCTGTTAGCGTGGCACGCCCTCATACTCTGCTTCTGACTGGCTAGCTGTGCTGACCTAGCTACTGCGCATGTGTGACTCCCAACAAAGATTGAACAGAAGTGAGATGTCTCACTCTGGAGCTAAAACAGAGAGCTCAACACACAGGGTGAAAAGAGGAGCTGCAGCAATGTGCAGTACAACAAAAATATGGTGTTTTTTAAAAATTAAACCATGTAAACCTATTCTGATATAACCTCTAAATACAATTATGAACCTGAAAATGAGCATAATATGAGCACTTTAATCTTTGGATTATTCTGAAAACATGTGTGCTAGTTTGGACCTCCAGGAGAAGATAACTGCGCCACAAATTGAGTAAAGAGACCCAAGACGTCAAGAACATCTCAAGAAAGTAGCTGACATGAACGAGGTTAAAGGACAGGTTCACATTTTTTCCCCCCAAAGTCTGTCTTAAAATACTGCCCACATGTGTAATCATTCCTTCTGTCCAAACCGAACGTGAAGGGATTTCCTAATAAGGCTGTGTCAATGTAGGAGACGGGGGACAAAAACCACAGTCCTCTCTGTGTGAGACAGAGTTAGTCAAATCACGTGGGTAACTAAAAATTAAAGACATTTTAGAGCAAAACGTGCTCTTTTTCTTTAGTGATGTCCCTGCGGAGGAGAGGGATTTTTTTTTTTTAAGATTGTAACCTTGAAAGAAACCCACTTGATAGACTTATTCATACTGCTGAAGCCTCGTATTAGCTCTGGTTAAATGTTGAAATGTTTTTTTTGCACGGAGTCATATCTTACATTATAATCATGTAAGGAAGATGTCTCTTCACTGCCAGTTAAATCACAGCGATCAATAACTCTCAATTCTTTTTTAAAGGATTTTTAGACTTTTAGTGTCAAGTATGAACAAGAGGAATAATTACAACAAGCAAAACCTATTTCAGTGTTCAGACTTTTAAAAGGTCCACTTGAGAAAATTTGAACCTATCCCTCAAATTTGAGCAAACATTGCTGTTAAATACGAAAATACACTGTATGAGAGCTGTCAGGTGGGAATGTGAAAAGTGGTCTTTGTGTTGATGTCCATTAAACATTTCAACTGAGAATTTCAAGAGCGAGTAATCTATTAAAAGGGACCTACATGTCAAATAACTCCCCATATCACTGAATATAATGAGTCAAAGCGGCATGAAAATGCAGATTTGCACCATTCAAAATAGATTTGACAGAAATGTATGGCGTTGCACTTTCACATACGGCACTGTAAGATCTTGTGGAAATGTTCCTGCATAAATGTAGATCATTGAGTCAAAATGATTTCACAGGTCAGTTTGACACAGTAATTGATACAATGTCTTTCGTAAATGTAAAATGAGCTTTCTAGTAAAGGTGAAATAACATATTTGTATCTAAAAATCTACAATTATTCACTTTTACCCACAACACAGAGAATTAGATATCTGGGAACCGAGTGCAGCCATACTTAAAAAAAAAAAAACATAAAAAGGATTTCAGAGCAGCCTGTTTGGAGAAATGTTGCCGCACACCGGGCACCCACAGGGGCCACGGCAGGGGAACTCTACAGCGAGAAATGTGAGATTGGTGAATTTGAGTCAGCAGGTAGCATTTTGTTTTGTTGGAGGAAGCTTTAACACACAAACTCCTGTCTCATGCGGATGATCTGCAGTAAGGCGGCCTGGACGTCTTCATCCATGTGGCCCTACGACAGAAACACAGTCAGGATGAGCTTCAGTTAATCCATTTGTACCATATTTCTTCCTCTAAGGCTCGGTTGTCAATTCCTCACACAACAGATCATTCTGCGCTCCAGCTCCTGACCGCTACGGTGCACTTAACACCTTCATATTTTTTAATAATTTGAGCTGAGCCATATTTTGTTTGTATCATTTTCCCCCCCGTTTTGATGAATTCATTTGCAGGATTTCCAACTATAGGAGTTACCATTACATGTGCCCAACCCATCTGCAATGGCTTCCTCAAATAATTAGCAGGCTTTCACACGACATTTTACCGCCGTGTAAACATATGAAGTACCTCATGCTTTTGGATGGTGACAAAGTGCTAACAGTTGGTTGATCTTGATTTTACAATAACACAGCCGTGATTCAATAAGACGGACGCAATTTCAAAAACATCTTTACGATTATTATTTTTTTCAGTCAATGTTTGCAAGTATGACCGTTTATTCTTTTAATCTGCACTGCCAGTGTGTCATACAAGTATTCCCCGATCTGTTTTACCTCTCTATCACGTCGACTGCATGCTAACTAGAGCCGTGCTGCAGCGGCTGTGACAGCGCCCAATTCTTCTCTTAATTACTTTCTGTTGCCATTTGCAGAAATGTATGACTAGCCAATAACATTTGTAAAGGGAGGTTTTTAGAACAAGTTTAGTTATCAAAATCAGAAAAGTGTTGGCCTGGGATGACCAAGGATTGCCACAAAAGCTTTTATCTCTTCTCCAAAACATCTATCGGTTCAATTATTCTTTCACGCGTCCTGCTCTCAATTCTAAACCCTGGATCTCTGTGAGCGAGCGTTGTTGTCAGGGTTCTATAAGGTTATCAAGATGCTGTCTGAACAACGGACCCTACATTATTTTAATTAAGACCATTCTTATGTTCAATAGAGATTAATGAGAGGAACTTACCTGTGCTGCGCTGAGAAGATGAGTTCGATAAATTGAAACCACCTCCCTGTGTTGCCTCTCAGCATCCTTAGGGAGCACAAGAGAAAGACGTGAAGTGGTTACGGTTTCGGACAAACTGGCCAGTGGAACTGGTAAATACTGTCGTTATGCTGTCGCTAAATTCTAATTCCATATTATTATTAGGGGTGGGAATCACCAGAGGCCTCACGATACGATACCATCACGATACTTGTGTCACAATACGATATTATTGCAATTTTAAAGATATTGCAATATTCTGTGATATATTGCAATTTATTACCTTTTTTCCAACTTCAAATTTTTCCCAATTTCAAATGATGTCCCCAAATGAAAACTTTGTCAACATCTGTTTTATCTAAAAAGATACATTTCTCTGTTTGTTCACCTCACTTCAATTTTATTGCTGCAAAATGGTATTGTCAAGCAGACAAACTGACCAACACATATATAATAAAAGATTGATACTTGGCGTCTGTGTATCGATACAGTATTGCCACGGAAAATATTGCCATACTATGCTGTATCGATTTTTTCCCCCCACCTCTAATTATTATAAATCTTCCAGCTACCCACATCCCCTCTCTGCCCTTTTTGGTATTCCATCCAACAATACCCTATCAGCTAAGGTACGACATGCCAGCCTACTGGCCAGGCGATTGATTCTTCTAAATTGGAAGCAAACTTTGCCCCCATCCCATGATCGTTAGATCAAGGAAGTTTTATATAATCTAAAAGTTGGAAAGGCTGAGGTTTTCCCTCAAGGGCTCTCTGAAGAGCTTTGATTGAATTTGGAACCCCTTACTGTCCATCATGGAGTCTTTAGACATCGTTCCTGAGGAGCCAGATATCAGAGTTTTATGTCATTCTGCGGTCCCATTGTGAATGTCTTGTATTATTATTGATGCTCAATAAAGATATATTGAAAATAAATCTTCCAGCTACACATAAATCTTAGGATGTTTTTCTACAGTTTATTTTTTGTAATTTTGAGTCATGTTTGCTGGCAAGATTCAACTACAGCACTTATTTTCACCTCTATCAAATAAAGGATACCTCCTGTGCGGTAAATATAAAAAATATAAAACAGATTATGCACATGTTAATAATAATATTGTGTATGTCCACTCACAGCCAGCTGTTGCTGTAGGCTCTTGATCTGGCCGTGGAGTGTGTCGATGTGCTGCGTCTGTCTCTTGTTGGGCGCGTTGCTTGTGTATGCCAGCTGGGACAGACCGTTCAGTGCCTGCTTCAATCGCTCAACATCTGTTAGCAACTCTGTGATCTGACACACACACACACACACACACACACACACACACACACACACACACACACACACACACACACACACACACACACACACACACACACACACACACACACACACACACACACACACACACACACACACACACACGTTAATATTCATACATTAACAACATATTTTCATTACAATAACCATGTAAAACTCTTTCAAAATCTACACGTACATAAAGCCAAAACAGACACACAAATACTTTTCAGTGGAGTATATTATCACAATTGTTATATCTATAGTCAAACACACATTCTAGTTTATATATTAAACCCATGACTGACAGCAAAGTTGAAAACATTTTACTACCTTCTTGTCTTTGGCTTCAGTCTGCTGAGCTGATGTCTGAATCCTCCTCTGAAGATCACAGATGGTGCTGAGCGACTCATCGTATCTCTCTTTCAGCTCCCTAATTTCTCTCTCGATTGCACGCCCCTTCTCCTGGACAGCCTCCATCTCGGCCCGGGCCCTGCTCTCACCCTCCCTTGCTTGCGATGTCTCCCAATGGGCCTCCTCACTCTCCTTAGCCAAGCTCAGTAGCTTGTTGCTCAGGTTGGCAGCCTCCTCCTCCAGCTGCTGCTTCTCCTTTTTCAGCTGGTTCATTTGGTCTTCCTTGTAGCGGATTTCCTCCAGAGCCTGTGTGGCCTGAAGGAGCTCAGATTGCAGGGCAGATACGTCTTCAGCCCTCTGGGCGTTGTTCTCCTCCTCTTCACGGAGAGCCAATCGAAGCTTGGCGACCTCAGCCTCCAGGGCATCCTTGGCCTTGGCCTGTTGTTGCAGCAGAGATGCCTCTACCCCACAGCGTTCCTGAACTTCTTTCTGTAAAGCACAAACCCTCTGGGCCTCCTCCTGCTGAGCCTCTCTTGCTTTCTTGCAGTCGGCCTGGGCTTGCTGCATGGCGTCATGGAGGGCTTTAAGCTCCGTGTCGTATGTTGCTATCCGAGTCAACTCCGATTTCAGACGCTCCTGGAGATTCTGGATCTGAGCGTTGCTGAGGGCGTTCTGGTTTTGAAGCTCAGCATTCTGAAGTGTTGCCTCCTTGTGCTGCTGCTCTACCCTGACCAACTTCCGAGTTAATTCCTCAAATTTACCCTTGAGCTCTTCCTCCACATTCTTGTGCTTTTCACTGGTAACAACAGCAGAGTCAAGTCTCTGTTGAACCGATTCAATCTCAACTTTTAGTTGATCTTTCTCCTGTCTGTTGCTCTCTCTGGCAGACCTTTCTGTGTTATACTTCTCTTCCATTTCCAACAATTTGACGGTCAACTCCTTCACCTGGGCACTGTGAGAGTGTTCTTTTTCCTCAGCCGCTGTCAGTGGGATAAACTTGGACTGAATAGCTTCCTGTATGGTATCAAGTTCTTTCTTCTGCGCCTCCAGTTCTTGGGTAAGCTTTACCGATTCCTCCCGAGCCGACGCATACATCCCAGACACTTCGTTTGCTCTCTTCTCTGCTTTGACAACAGCAGCATTCAACTTGTCTGTGATAGCTTTGTGGTCTTTTACGCTAATATATTCCTTTTTCATCTCCGACAGGACTTTTTCCAACTTTTCTTTCAACGTGTCATTTGCTTCTTTCACATTCTTCAATTCTCCCACACTTTCTTTCCCCTTGGTCTCCAACTTCAACATCTCCGCTTTAACACTCTCTAAGGTGGAACTTAACTCCATCTTCACTTGCTCGTGCTGCTGTCTGGGAACATACTCTACCTCCAAGCTTTGTTTCAGAGCCTGGCTCTGCGCGGTCAGCTGTGCACACTCTTTATCTTTGTCTTCACATTTCCTCTGCAAAAGTTCATGTTTCTTCGTCAGGTCGGCATTCTGAGATCTCAGAGTGTCCATTTCACTCAGGTGTCTCTCACGTGCGCTTTGGAGACTGCTGATGTTCTCCTGCAGCGTGGGCCTCTCGGTTAGAAGCTGCTGGAGTTGTGCCTCTGCTTTTCCGTAACGTTCGCTTGCTTCCACCAGTTTGTCCTCCAGCTCCTCCAAAGCTGTCACCATGTTCGCCCGGGCTTCATCGTGCACCTTCATGGGTATGAAGTCGCTCTCGATCCTGCTGTTAATCTCATCCAGCTGCTCTCGTAGTATCTCTCTTTCCTCCTCGCTCTCGCCGACCTCCTTAATTAGAGCCTGGCTTTTGTTAGTCACGTCGACCAGTTTCCTTTTCAATGACTCATTCTGCTCTTCGAGGGCTGCCCGTATCCTCTGTTGCTCCTCAGCAGACATCGCTCCCGATCCTCCCTGGGATGACGGAGTGTCCAGCTTTCGATGGAGCTCTGCCACCTCCTCCAGAACGCGATCATAGTCTTCCCTCAGCTCAGCGATCTGCCGTTCCTTCTCGTCTACCGCGTTTGTCAGCAGGTTTTTCATGTTGTCAAACTTCTCAGCTGGCACTGTGTTGCCATGTTTAGTCTGGGTCTCCTTCAAATGGGTTTCCATTTCTAAAAGGTTTTCTGCTAGTTCGTCTCTTTCTGCAGTCAGAGCTTCCAGCTCTTGGTTCAGCTTTTCTGCCTCCGTTGCTAGCTGGTTCTCACTGCTCTTGTACTCCTCCAAGGCCTTCTCGCTCTGTTTGAGGCAGTTACGAACGCGGCACACTTCGGCCGAAGCACCTTCATACTTGGCCTTGATGTCCTGGAGCTGGGCACGCAGTTCTTCTGTCGCCTGGCCTCCTAAGTGTTCCTTAACGGCGACTACATGGGCTTGCAGCTGTTTGACCTTACACTCAGAATCCAGCATCCTCTTCTGGACGTCCCCCAAGGCGTCCTCCAGTTCTTGAACCTGCTGGTCGGCCTGTTTCTGGATGGTGTCTCGGCTCTGAGCCAGCTCTTGGCACTCTCGGTTTTTACGGTTTAGGGCAGATTGAAGGCGTGCCGTATCGTCCTCTGCTGCCTGTTGTTTTCGCTTGACTGCCTCAAGTTCACGCCGGAGTGCATCCAGTTCAGCAGAGACGTCCCAGCCTACAGTGGGCTGACTTTTCTCTGGAGGTCTGGACAGTGAACGTGATACGACAGCATTCTGGAGCATCTGCAGAGAAAGAGGAAAAACTTATTAAATTATCATTATTAGTCATTTTCATGGAAAGTCAGCTACTTTATTTGCAAGTACAGAATAGGTCTTGACTGCTTTGTGATGCATTCACAAAGAGGTTCCTTAGTTTTCTTTCCTTTGATTAGTAATCCTTCAGAACAGACTGACTAGTTCTTAGTTATAATTTAAGAAGAAAGAAAGAAAACCAATCAGCATCTGAATTATGTATAAGCAGTTTAATTTTTATGCGCATGTCCTGCTGTAAGCCCACTATTGCAGGGCTTACGGCCTCACCACCAGTGTATGAATGTGTGTGAATGGTTCCTGTACTTTGTAAAAGTGCTTTGAGTAGTTGTTAAGACTAGAAAAGCGCTGTATAAGTGCAGTCCATTTACATTGTTGACACGGACTGCTTTGATACAAACTTACTAACGCTGCATTTTAAACATTTGCAGGTGATGTGAAACCGTTCCACAGATGAAAACGTACCAGATCAGAATCCAGGCTGTGAGCTTGTTTGACCAAAATGTTTTCTTTACCTGCAAGACAACAATGTAAAAACATACCATTCAAAGCTCCTCATGCTCTGCAGGCGACGGTTTGAAATAATGATATCAAATGCTTCTTTAGGATTCAAGAAATGGAAGGAAGCTTACCTTTGATAACAGACTGCCCCGAGTAGTCCCCCTGTGAATACAGACAGATAAATATTCTCATTACAAATGGTTGAACTGAGACTTTTTAGATTTGAAATATATATTTATTTACAACACATTGTAGAACGTTTTAGCAGCGCTGATTTATTTCAAAAACTTGCTTGTTTATTAGGGACACTTGGCTAAAACGAATGGAGACGAATACACCAGTCCTGCAATATATCCTCTCTCCATGAAGGTTACAATGATATTTTTTTGTTTTAGAGACGTTTGATTCACTTGTGTGATCATTTTTGGAGAAGAGGTGCTTCTGTTATTTAGCCTATCCTCCTTGATATAAACGGGATGGACAAAATAATAGAAAACAAAAATGTCAGTATAATGCTAAACAGTTCAATAGCACCACAAGAACTCGAGGTTCCAAATAAACCATAAACTGAATCGATACAAAAACTTATACTTGTACTTAAACAATACAACCTTCATGTTTTTTTGTTTTTTGCAGGCCTGTTGTATTAGACTGCATTAGTTTTAGCTGGGTGTCCCTAATACACTGGCAACTGAATGTTGGTTTACTAACACACAACGTCAATTTAGACTTTCAGACTTCAGATATTGTCAGGACAACAACAACATGTAAATTACAGCTTGAGAAGCACCTAACACCAAATATAGATATACAAAGGTATACAAATTAAAAAAAAAATCTTCACTGTATTAATTTCCTTAAGGATTAAAGGCTCAAAGTAGAAATCAGATAAGAATAAAGTCACTGACCATTGTACTCCGGAGCTGGACCTTGACAGTCTCCAGGCCTCGAGCTCCTTCTTCTCTTTCTTTGGCACTGAGTAACACCTTCAACTGCTCCTTCTGATTCAATAGAGAGAAAAACAAAGGCCCTTTCAGATCAATACATGACTGATGATTAAGTGATGGCAAATACAGTTAAATATACCAAAAAATATATATACAAAAGAAGTATACAAATGCTTCAATTGCAATTATGCTGACTATTCAAAATACATATTTTTTTCACATCTTTGAGAAATGCAGATAATTCCTGCCACACACCAGCGTGAACCGTTTGTGCTATGATTTTGTCACTTCTGCAGGTACTTCAAGTAAAAGAAAAAAAAACAGTATCAAAGTAGCTTAGTGAAGGCGTTTGGACCAAAATAGACTTTACTACTTTTTTTTGACTCATTTAGTGCTGTTTAGCAAAAAGTGAATTTGTTTTCATTGTTGATAAAATATGAAGAGAGTTACTGGTAGTCAAATCTGACTTCCAGATCTCTCTGTACACATCCATCATTCAACAAGTAGCAACTTTCAGGAGAACGGGCCTCATTCATGTAACATACAAGAGCATACATCGCAACTTGTGTACATGCATGATGACATTTGAGATTCATAGATTTTTTTTTTCCCTTAGTCTTTCTTTCCTTACTTTCCGACTGAAACAACGGAACCAACATTTCCTTTTAGATTTCTTTAAGGAAACTACAAAATGGTGAATTGCTACATCACTTGACCTTACATCCTGAATGTGTGGCCCGGGTAGGGTGTTATTTAGTGCTCTTAAGTAACAATTGAGTGGCATTTCAGATTGTGCTACCTTCCTTTTCCCTTCCCTTCACTTCCACATGTACAGTTCTTTGTTGATACAGCACCAGCAACATCCTCCAGTTTTTCAGAGGTCATACAGTAACTTCACACTGTCTCCACATTGCACTCATGGCTGATACTACTGTATATTAAATGTTATGTTGATTATAACGTGCATCCAGTGTAAGGTTCTTTCAAACAAATGTAACCAGTAAAACTATTGAGAAAATTGTGAAAAAGGCCCACAATGTTCAATAAATAATTGTTGTTCATACCTCTTTTTGAGTGTCTTCCACAGTGATCTTTTCCTGCAGATGAATAAAACAGATGTTACATATTAGATTAGATTCAACTTTATTGTCATTGTGCAGAGTACAAGTACAAAGATAATGAAATGCAGTTTGCGTCCAACCAGAAGTGCAAAAAAAGCAAGTATAGACAGGTGGTGCATAGGCAGGACAAGAAATATATTACAGTATCATAAGAGCAGAATAAATATGAACAGTGTATATACATTCAATTGTGTAATTAACAACTGACAATACGGCACTAAAATTCCTTTGATCATGAATAATTTACATTAGCATTCAGTATTAAAAGCCTGCTCAGCCTCCTCTGTGATTAGAACATCTTTACACAATCCCTGATATTAAGATGATGACATTAAGCCAAGAGAGCTTGACTCAACTCTTTTATTATGTATATTTGCTTATATTTGGCACCCAAACCTCTAGTTTGGGACCCTCAGATCTACTTACCCACAGAAAAAAACAAAAAACAAGCCAGAGGTAAAGGACAAGCGTGTCTGGAGGGTTTTACTCTACTGTACTGTATTCTCTAGCTAAGTTGCTCTTGTTGTGTTGCTGTATTGTTTACCTGTGTGAGCTGTTGCTGTAGCATGTTGACCTTATCTAACAGGGCTCTCTGATCCTGGTGGTACTTCCTGAGATTTTCCTGCATGGTCTCGTTCTGCCTCTCCAAGTCCTGAAACAAACACCCACAAATAAAACCATAACGCTTACAAACTTACAACCAAAATACTATTACTAAATGCTAAAAAAAAGAAAAAGAAAAAAAAGAAGAAGTAATAATTCATCAGTACTTTATGGATATGGATGTCTTGATCATCGATTTTGACTTTTGATGAAGTGAATTCCAGCATTCGCAACACTCGCACGTAAACGGCTTGTGTGTTTGTGAGGAATAGGGAGGCTGAAGTTAAACAGCACTTACGTGTATGATCTGATCCCTTTTGTTAACCTCAGCTGCCTCCGATCTCTCCGCTGAATGCTGAGAATGAGACAGGATCTTTTTTACAACCAGGTTTTGAAGATATAACATTACCATAGGCTATGAAAGCGTATGGAACAACGCTCACTTATAATCACTAGATGGCAGTCCTGTACATGTGAGCGGCAGTGAGTACCTTATAGGTTCAGCTATATGAAAAGGCTGTACCAAGTCAAAGAAAGTGATTTGAAATGTGGAACAACTGGACGAAAATGCAGAATCGGGAGGCTTCAAAGTGTTTTAGCATTTGGATGCTGGACAGGAAGGATTCGGAATTATTAATGTCAACAATGGCTTTGGGATGCAAGCACCCTTGACCTTTGTCATCTTTTAACAAAAGAGACTGTGGAAACAAAATGGCTCCGCCAAATTTCAGTTCATAGTTATTCCCATCATGCCACATGAGCACATGAAGGTCTTCCGAAAAATGTAAAGCAGTTTGAAGAACAACAACTGCTCCTCGCTATATGTGGGGTTTAATAGATGATGTGAGCCAGAAGAGTAAATGCATACAGAATATCCATATTTATTCTGTTTTTCTTATTATATATTCTGCTAATACACTGCCTATATCTATATTATTCTTACTATTATAATGTCACTGCTACTACATTGCACATATCTGTACATGTTGTTCATACATTGCTCATATTACATAGCCATATTTATTGCGCTCTTATAACACAAAAATATATTTCTTGTGTACCACCTGTCTATACTTTTTATATCACATTGCACTTTTCTGCTTTTTTGCACTTCTGGTTGGACGCAAACTGCATTTCGTTGTCTTTGTACTTGTACTGTGCACAATGACAATAAAGTTGAATCTAATCTAAAAAAAACCTACCTGTCGCTTCCACTGTTCCATCTTTGCAGCCTCCTTATCTGGAACAAAATGAGAAAACAGCAAGTTCAGACTTCTTCCCATATGTTATCAAGATTTGCCAAAAACAGGTATGTTTGCAGTACACGGTTTCTTTAAAACATGATCCACGAAAGAAATGCACACAAGAAGCACAACAGATAGATCAGAGAATAATATGGATTCAGGAAATAACCGTGAAAGTCAATATTATGGCTGAAGATATTGTAAGAAGTGGTGAAAAACACTTACTGGCATGAAGATTAGAAAATAAAAATCATACAGAATATTTACGTTCTGCAATGACAATAATTCGAGGTTCTATAGCAGATCTAAAACAGTGTAAAACTATGTTAACAAACAGCATCAGGGTATTGGCTGTTTTTGCCTGCATGTATTATGGTTTTGACATATTTTTCAAAGTGTAGCCAAAATGTGCCACACTTTGCCGTTGCATTTGACAGTCAATACTTAAAATATTTTCATGCAGCTTAAACAAAGCGAGCTTGTTGCTCTTCATCAAAATTTCCTTCTTCATGGTCTGATGGGTGATTGTTGCTATCGACGACCATGCTAATCATGCTCTCCTTGTATTTATTTCAAACAAGCTGCTACTTTTATTTTCGGTCCGTTTTGCCGTCTGACCTCTGGTGGCTTTCTCGAGGTAACTTTTGACCAGCGCAACAAGCTCCAGGTTCTTGCTGAGGCGAGCGTAGTGAAATGCATCGTGACCCAAGCCGTCAACTGCCTTGATGTCGGCGCCGCTCTTCAGCAACACCTCCACTGCATCCTTACAGCCGTACTCGCAGCCCAGAATCAGCGCCGTCCTGGAGGGGGTCGACAAACACAGTTTACGAGCAAGAACATGCACGTACTAGCAATGAAACAATTGTGTCACTGAAAATGAGGCTGTCAAATTAAAAATTGTGGCCAAAACAACAATTTACTGTGCATTGTGTTCAACTGCTGCTGAAAAATTCAGGGCTGTGGTAGCTGAGCTGAGTTGTCTTGTTCTTGTCACCTTTACCCTTGAACTTGTCAAATCTAGTTCTTTTTTATTAAATGCATAAGGACTGTCATTGCTTTGTGTTATAAAGCTAAGCTTTGTTAAAATGTTTCATAGTCCTCTTTGCCCTTTCAGGAATACTTCTTTTCTGATAAATGTCCTTAGCTAGCACAGAATGTACTGTTTTCTCTTTGACTTTATGTTAATGTGAGAAAGACTGTCACTGCAGGGATTAGAATTTGAAAGTTTTCTGTCTTGCACTTCCTTATTTATTGACTTGTGGATGTGTGAAACACAATTTTGTTTTTCATGTGGTGCATAAAAATGATAAATAAAAGTAATCTACAGAAATACAAACAGCACGACTTGTTTCAACCTCTGCAATCTGTCAAAAGCTGCCTTTTGTAAGCAACACAGACTTCCAATTATTAAAAATGGAGATTTGCCAACCCTACCAAAAGGTAAACACCACGAGGGCAGGTGTCTCTTACTTGTTTTGTTTGTCCCGAATGGTGATGTCTGCCCCTCGCTCCAGCAGCACCTCACAGATACGTGGATGACACATCTGGGTTGCCAGCACCAGAGGTGTCTTGCCATCCTGGAGATGAACAAAAGACATTGTACATCCATCCACAAAATTGGAAAAACAAATCTATTTGTATCTCACCTCAAATAAATATAGAACACTGCTTAAATATAGAGGGCGCTCATTCAAGAGAACTAAAGATTTAGTGAATACCTTTTTGTGCTGCTCTACCTTATATGACATGAACGACTGCTATTGGCAAGGTAACAGCCTTTAATAAGCAAGCAGATTGAAATGCTTTTCTACAATGATAACATGAAAAATGAAAACAATTATCTTTGAAGAGACCATTACAACACATTGTGTGAAATGAAGTGAAAAAAAATAAAATTCTCACGAAATCAGTGGTATTCACAGAAGCTCCGCTGTCACAGAGAAGTTTCACGCTGGAGGAGCAGCCAGCCATGACTGGGAAGTAAAAAAGTAGAAACGACTGCAATCATTCCATCCCATTTATCACTGAAATACACGTGTGCGTCCAACAGCTCAAGCATCAGCACGGAGCTGGTTTAAATGCTGAAAGGGTGAAAAGCTAAAGAAATATTCTCTTTAAAATCAAGACAGATGCCAGGTTTTCATTATTGCACTGCAATATTTTATATATTGTGGAATCTCTGCTGATGCTGACTATAAATATATAGTTAAAGCACTATACTACAGTACTAGAGCAGAGTACAGTCAGTATTGGAGTAGAGTACAGTTACTAGAGTAGAACAGAGTCAGCTTTAGACTAAGCACTATACTTAGGGCTGTGCAACTAATCAAATGTTTTAATTAATTGTGATTACGATTTCGGCTCCTATTGATCACAAAAACAGAGTAATCCAGAAAAAACGATTATTTTGCACTCCTATTTTGTCTTGTGTTCTGAATGAGAAAAAAAGTATTAAAAGGGAAATTTAACAGTACAAGGTGTTTTTACTGTTGATTTGTTTCACTGGTTTTGTTTTTAGTCAATAATTGCAAAATCTTTCCAAAAGTCAATGAGTAATCGTGTTAAATAATGGTGATTATGATTTTTCCCATAATTGAGCAGCCCTAACTATACTACAGTACTAGAGTACAGCCAGTACTTCTATATAACAGAATAGAAGAGAAGTCTTACCAGCGTCATGCAGAGCTGTTCGTCCTTGTAGGTCCACATTTCCAACTGGACTGTTGTGCTGTAAATGAACACAAACACAAGTTGGAACAACAGAATCAAGTGAAGCAAATTATCTCACTAGTGCTGAAATATTTCTGGATCCCTGTCGAGTAAAGTATATCTGTAAAATAATCAAGTACAACACTGAATACATATCTAAGAGCCCCACTTCAGAAAAACCTTTAAAAAAAATATGCAGCAATGGTTGAAATTATAAGGAAGGACGGAACATGGAATGATTCTTATACAGTAAAGTATCATGGCATAGTGTCACTAAGTGGCCTCAAAAGCTTAATAGAAATAAAAAGAATCTGAATTAACACCTCAATCAAGTTGTTGATGGGAAGCAGATGGGTTAGTTTACAAAGATGCTACAGTTGGACAATTACTCCAACAGAGGAAAGACCACTGGTTGTTTTTTTTTTAAATTTCAAATCTATGCCTGAGTGCAAATAATCCTTTTAAGTAATGGTTTGATTATGTTACAATATTGTAGTTGTGGTAGAAAATTGTTTGTCCACTGGTTGGCAGTGGAACCTGAGGGGCAACAGCAGGCAGGTCAAATTAGGCCAAGTGGCGCTGTGCTGATATGCATGTGACATCTCTACCTAGTAAGTCAGCTGGTTGGAGTGTACCACTGTGGTGATGAGGGCCTGCTATGAAAGCCTTGAGGACTCAATGCTAACAGGGGCCTGATGTTGCTGGGTAAGCTTGCCAGCGAGCACTCTGGCCCCCACTATAAAAACCCAACTCTCTCTAGCAACAAGGGCCAAAAATTAGCAGCAAGCTCAAATGACAAAGCGAAGAGGAGGAGGGGGTAAGTAGAACGGCAATGGGAGCTGACGGTGGAGCATAGAGGGGGGATATCCTATACCTTGAGGGTTTGGGCTGACGGAGGGAGATAGTGGAGGTGGTGGAGGTGGTGGGTGTTGGTGTCCAGCTGCTATGTCTGGTGTGATGACGGCACCAAGAATGGATGGCAGGTTTGCAGGAGGGTATGCTTGTCAACACCACTGACAACCCCCTGCCAACAGCCGCACCCTCCGTTAGATCACTGCCATGAAAGAGGTGGGGGCAGGGGGAAGAGCTACAACGCGCACAATATTGCAGAGATAGCCTCCTGATTGTAAACACATAAATCCCCCAGTGGGGCACGGTGACTCAACAGGGCCTTCTGTTGACCGATACAGAGTGGGCTCGGCTGCCAGAGCTGTTGGGCAATAATTATTTAAAGGAGCTGAGAGGGGAACTGCTCTGACTGGCCAGTGACTGGGAAGCTGATCTGTGGATCATAGATACAATGTGTGCAGATACACAACACACCAACATGAGGGGCAAAAACACTGAAAAAAAAAAAAAAACCCTCAAACAACCCTAAAATATGAGATATAATCTTGTAGTTTGGCATGCTTTCTCACAGGAGTAAATATCAGTCATCGGCACAAACAGTGTTTGAGTATCAAAACACTGTTAGGGAGTAGAGCCCTGCAAGCCCGTCGGGACCCGACGGGCTAAGCCCATTCGGGCCGGGCTTGGGCCGTTTTTTCTTTTTACAGATCGGGCTCGGGTCGGACTCGGGCTTATTTTAGCTTCTCTCCTCATTGTGCCCATAATATTCGTGCAGCAGAGCACACGTCACAAAGTGTGTATGAAATATTGTTATATTGATTATATTATAAATATTATACATCGCCTAAGAAAGTAACACAAACGCAACACGCATACACACACGCGCGTCACTCACGTGCATTAAAGAGGTGACACTGACACACACAGTTCAACGGATTTTTATTTATTTTATTAATTTTATTTAACATTATCCAGTTGGCGAAGAGTTATTTTTGGACATTGTTTTGAACATTGTTCTTCAGTTCAGTTACTGAAAAGCAAAGGTAGGCCGTTTATTTACTTATTTTTGCGGTTTGATCCTGTAGCACTATATTCTCCCTTCATGTTTATGCTTCTGTGTAATGGACAGTTTGTCCAATATGTTTGGTCATGATGTTTCAGGCCTATAATAAAAGTTTACCTCTTAGTAGTGTGACGTGTGTGTGTTTGCGTGTGTAGCAGAGACAGCGCGCATCAGAGAGAGCGCATCTAGAGAGCGCTTAACAAGTGATTGATGTTGGCCTCGGGTCGGGTTGGGCTCGGGCTGAAAAAATTGCAGGCGTTGTCGGGCTGGGGTCGGGTAGGGCTTGAACACCACGGGCCAGGGCCGGGTTAGGGCTGGAGTTTTTGGCCCGTGCAGGGCTCTACTAGGGATGACAACTGCACTTTACCTGCAAGAGTTTCTGCACACACAGAGAATGTCCATTTCTTGAAGCCAGGTGAAGAGCACTTTTACCTGAAAGCGATAAATGCAGCAATCAGAAAATGAAGTCCATTCCCAATCAAGGCTTTACATTGTATGTATTTTTAGAGCCAAATGCAATGTGCAAATAAATATCACTCAACGAGTCACTGTAAGATGCTACTTGTAGGTCAATAGCTGCACTGTGGCAAACTGCAAAAGCAAAAATAACTGTACTGTACATATGACTCCGCTTGTATCACTTCATCATGACAATGCCATTAAACTCAAATATTATTCTGTGACAAGCAGCCAGAATACATCACTCTGTTGATCGTTCTGCTAATTTTCTCCAAATTTCGAATGACAAATTCCCCTCACAGTCTATGTCACTGCAGCGTGACAATATTTTTCAGTAGTGCTCCGACCAACCAGTAGGATTTTATAGTCCAGCGACAAGGTTTTGCACCCTCACCAAATTCCCATTTAGAAATATGTCCAATTGAGTTTTTTAGGGAAGCCTCCCATGCTGATACATTTCCATTATCTTATCTGATGGTAAGAATTCTACTTTGGTATTGATCCTTTTAATTTGTTTAAACTATACTTGCTTGTATAAATGGTAAATATCGACTTCTTAAGCTACTTCTTAATCTTTTCTTTGCTGGCTGACTGTTGAGGTTGAATAGCTTCATTTTTATTGATAGATTTCTTACCAATATATCATTGGTCAGTTAGTCATGCAATTATTAAAGCAAACCTACAATATTTGCATCCTGAAATGGATGAGATTCAAACATATTCAGGTGAAAACACTTTTTTTTTTTTTAAACTCAAATTAGAACTGCAGCTTAATCATTGTTACAAGAGTAAATGTAATGTGTAGCTTCCATCTTTGCCTCGCTGCCTGAACCTTTTGTCTCAATTGCTTCTGAAAGTATGTCTCTTGCTCATTACATTCCAATTTATGATGGCAATGCTGAGCAGCGCTCTGCTTCTATTTATCGACTACACAGACCACTAATAGGACCAATTTTCTGCCTAACACATCCTCACCTCCTTCCTCAAAGTAGGAATCGTGGTCTTGCACGAGTACCTTAACCTGCTTTAATTTATAATGTGACAATGTGAAAATGACATCCCACTGAGTGCAAGGTGTGGTGTGGATAGCAAAAGCAACACACAAACTCTTGCAAAGGACTTTGTAGATGATCCACATCTAAATAAAAAATTATGCTTCTCGGTTTGTTTACCAAGTGTACCAAATGTTCTTGGCGTTCAACTGTATTGTGTTATACTGCAAGGTGTCAAGTCTACCCTCATCGATAAAATGGAGGTGGACAAGATTTTCAAACACATCAAAAAGTATATTACTGCAGTTCCAGGGTACTGCTTTCATCCAACCTGTACTCACCAGTGGCATCACTCGCAGTGACATCAACACTGTGTCCCAGGATGAGATTGAGACAGTCAAGGTGTCCTCGCGTTGCAGCCAAATGAAACCTGGAAAACAAGAAGAGAGATATTAAAAGAGGAAAACAGACGGAGGGAGATGCCAAGAGTAGGCACCATGGAGTAGAGATGGCCAGTGAAAAAGTGATAGGGTGTAAAGGAAAGGGGGGTGAGGGTGAAACTTAAGGACAAGAGAGGACTGCCAATGGACGCCTGGCTCCATGCTATCAGCAAGATCAGCATTCTTGAAGCAAATAACAAGAAACCTCAGAGTCTGTAATGACTCCAAGGGAACCAAGAGTTAGACAGAGTTTTTGTACTGTATCAGCTTCACTGTTGTATACGTGAGCACTATCAAATGATAGTTTAAAAATATTAGAGACAACCTGCCAGAAAAGGAAGTCATTATCTGCTTTCTGTGTCCCCTACTCTTTTTTTGGCTGTGAAGTCACCACCCTTAGCACTTTAAAATTGAAGGAATATTATGTTGATAAGAGGTAAAGTTTAAGAATAATCTTAGTTACACAATGACAACATTTATGAAAGTTTTGCCTATATGTCTTGTTTGCATAATGTGATAAAACTGAAAGGCCTGCATGGTAACAAACGATACGAGTTATCAGCCACTTCGCTGACCTGAATATATTTTTATTCATGATTTTCTAAAGTTCATTCTTGAACTTGGAAACAGCAGTTGAGAGACCTTGAAACTCAACTTTTAAGCCCACATGGACAAGAACTCCCTAAAATGTTTAGAAAAAAAGGAAAATTGAATTTCTATGTCAACTGTCAAACACGTAATGAGGGTCATGTAATTGAATTGAAAGCCCCAGAGCAGCTACTAAATGAACATTGATATGTGATGTCAACACCAACAACATGTTTGCATATTCCCTAGTTAATTACCTACTCAATTAAGTTTCCCACTGCACGTGTTTGCCAATTTCGACTGGAAACATTCCTGTTCCCCTTCTCTGATTAAACCCACCGCAGCACTGCCACCAACAGCCATGAAGGTCTCCAAAGCACTTGTGAGTAAACCAATCTTAGTCGGTCACCCATCAAGCCACATGAACCTGTTTATACACTAAGCCCGAGGTATCTGCCAAGGAGACAGCTAGGCTGTCACCTCAACACTGCCGCGGGTATTAAAAGCCGTGTTGATGGCCAGGAGATGCTGGTTCTCTGAGGAGCAGTGGAGGGTCCTGACCTCTCGGGGCAAACAGCAGACAGGAAGCAGACCAGAGCTATCCAAGTTAGGGGGATATAAGGGATGTGATTTGCCAAGCATTTTCCAGAAGGTAACTGAAGGAATGTCTCTGAACAGAGTTAAAAATACGTAATTGCAAACTTGAATTGGGGGTAGTGGATTACTTCTCAACTTCGTGAAGAATAAAGAATGAGTCGCGTGGCAGTGAGTGGCGCAAACAGCTACCAAGATGTTTTACACTAAAAAGCATGTATTTGCAAGTACATTGTGACTATATGCAAGAAATCACACAGACAGATTTGATTTAGGGGGACTTAAACCCACTGAAATAGTTCTGCATAAAAAGTTAACTTTGGTCGGCACAGCTTAGACTGCTAACATAAATTGCCAAACCAACAATACAGCTAAATGTCTGACACAGACCAAACACAAATAATTGACTCTGTGGAGATATACTGCTCACCTGCCTGGAGACCTCAGTAAAATGGTTAGAGATCAATTTTGGGACAGAGACTAATGGGTCTGGCTTTGAGAGAGCACATGTCATTTCATCTTCACACCTGCTCCTTAGGCGATTTTCAGGTTGACAGTTTACAGGATATGGTTGCTATTTTTAGAGAGTGGACAGGGAAGAGTAAACCAGAGAGTATATGCTGGTAGCTAAACCATATACAGTGCATGATGTGTGTCTCTAAAAGGCACAACAGTGGCCTCTGCAGCTTCAAATACTACCAAATTATTTCTGTCACACTTGCCCAATCACTGCTGCACATTGTTTTGAGAAGTCTGCAAGTCCTCTGATACATTTATGGGCATGTATATGCATAATAGAAGTGGTCACTCATGATGAACCCATACTGACTTATTACCCAGTTCTAGGCCTGTCACGATAAATTTTGCTGTAAGATAAAATCTCCCAGAAATTATTGCGATAAACGATAATATTGTCGTTCTGAGACCATTTTCATCTTTTCATCATTCATAATGGCATAATAATGCAGGTACACCTTTTCAAAGATCAATACACTTTTATTTCTAAAGAATATTTAACACTGGAACTGGAAGACATTTTAAATATCCACAATATGTCTTTGATCTCCTTTAGTATGTTGTCTTTCACGCTGTTGTACAGTTGTGGAATTACCGTTTGTGACACGCATGTTCTCCCAGGCAATTCGTACTGGCTGTCAAATGTTTGCAGCATTCCTCGAGTGTTTGTGCGATAGACTACAGACTCTGTACTACATTTAACAAGTATTTATTAAACACTAAATATTAAATTTACATAATATATAATTAATAAATTATATCTATGTGGCCATCTGCCACATGGCGAGTAAATGTTTATATCAAAATAGTTCTGTTTTTCAGTCTTCATTTTGGCGAAGGTGCAGCTACTTTCTTCTGCAGGTCGGAGCTTCGCGGGGGAGAGCTGACACCCACCCACCCACACCCACCCACACCCACCCACACACCCACAAAAACTGGCGCACACACCAGGCGCCAGCCACCACATCACTTCTGTTTACTGATAGCCATTGTTTACCTCAAGCTAATTAATTAGCTAGTAAGTGGCGATTTTTTGGCAGCCAGCCTTCCCAAAGAAAGCACAATGAAATGAAATAACCGATCATTAACCAGTGACCGACAAGCAGGTAACGGAGTTACTTGTATGTCCGAGCCTGTCTCCAACGCCTCCACCTGCAGGTTGTCAAAAGTGTGCTTTGGAATGATAGGGAGAAAACAGGACGGCTAGTAACACGGCGGATATCGCTCATATACTTTTATTTATTTTTTTATTTTTTTATTTTTATTTTTTTTACACCGCCTTAACTGCAAAGTGCTGCGGGAAACCCTGCTCCAACAACTAGCGTTTTCTCTCTCTCTCTCCGCCAGGAGTCCCGCCTCCCCACACAAAGACCACGCGACTGACAAGAGCTTTCACTCCTCGTTACGCTAAGGAACCGAGAGTGGTCATCCAGTCTCTTTGGTTGGGAGAGAGAGAGAGAGAGAGAGAGGGAGAGAGAGGGAGAGAGAGGGAGAGAGAGAGAGAGAGAGAGAGAGAGAGAGAGAGAGAGAGAGAGAGAGAGAGAGAGAGAGAGAAGGAAAACAAACAAGCATGCAAATGGAAATTATCGCTCTTTTTTATATCGTGTGATTTGAATTGATTTATTGACTATCGCGACAGGCCTACCCAATTCTGCAGTACTTTTTTCAGGAAATAAGAATTTGACTAACCCACTCTATGCTATGTCAGCACCAAACAGCAGAAAAAAGTCAGCAACTAGTTGATGAAGAAAGCCAAACATTTAACGAGCTAAAGACGCTCATGTTTCTCACGAGTTGGTGGAAAACACACAGCTAATACGAGAGTGAATATTAGACTTAAAATCATCAGGTTGAGTATTGAAGTATTGTATCCGTCATCGTGTTTTGAAGCTCTTCTGCCTCCCAGTGGCCATAAATCTATCAATGCATCTTTAAATAAAACATAATAATCCCCATAATCCTTTTAATGATGTCCATGTTTGCTGATCTTTTATTTTTGATGTGTTTCTACAACACAGCATGTGAAGGCATTAGTGGTGCAGTTGACTTGAAATTCTGTTCTCCATCAGTCATAAGATTAGGGTCCACATCACGCAGATCCAACTGTGAAACTCACATCTTGTTATTATTATTCTAAAAAAAAAAAGAAAGACACTTGTACAAAATGTGTTACCGCTAATCCTGACAAACAATGGGCATGCAGCAGTAGCTTTACCCAGCGCCAGTTTCATGCTGCAGGGCAAAGCGAGCGGCTGCCTCGAGTGATGTGCTGTCATGTGGACTTGTTTTGCTGCTAAGCCCTCGGCAGATAGCTATCACCACTGCACAGAACAAGCAGGTGTGATGGGTGGGCTAACCTCACTGGGATCCAGTGTAATGCCATGGCAGAGATGTAAACTGTTTACTCAGCTGGAAGCCACGATAGAACAGTTAGAGCTGAATTAATTAGCTGAACGCAGTAAGGCTAATCCAAGGCACAACAAATTATATATTGAGGGTAACAGTTTGTAATTAGTTTCCCCACAGAGGTCTATGATTAGAAGGCATCGCCATTTGACATTCCTTTGTTGGCTTTTGCAGAGGCCAGAAAGTCATAGACACGTGTTGGTCTGTGTGTGGCCCACTGAACTATAACCAGTCTTGCTGAGTTGCAATTGTGGTTCACATTTGTTTTCGGTAGACTTGGCAAACACGTGACCTCTTTCCATAAATGTTCAATGTTCTGATGTTATAGATAACTAGTAGTGGTCTGTCCACCCTGCAGACAGAAACTAAATGATGAGCGTGCATGTGCTTTGTGTATAACAATCTCTACATTCAATGAATTCGGAAAAATTCTCGCACCTTATTATTATAATTATTATTATTATTATTATTATTATTATTATTATTATTATGAGACCAGGCATTTATCAGGTTGCGTGCATAATTTAATAAAAGTTTATTCACATGCACGCATGTATAGAATCATTGGTCTGTGCAATGGTGCCACGAGAGAATTTTACACCCTGCTGAAAATACTTGGCACCTTTGCTTCTGGGATCTGTGGCTTCATAGTTTTATGCTTTAACAAAGCCTTTATCAAAATAAACCTGAATCACAGGCCAGAGACCAGTGAGTTCTTCATATATCAAGGATTAAACGGAGGGCGCCAGGCCTCCCAAAATGCTGGTGGAATCTGGTTACATTTAGCAATAAAACATACTTTTTTAAACATTGTTTTCCATTATGCTATTACAATCACTCGGTGCTATTCACTGACAGTAAAAACACGTTATTAGTGGTTCTTTCCATAGTTCTAGTACTAGGCTGAGGCTAGTCTACCCAACGTGACGTCATCACCGAATTTGCGTTAAAAACCCACACCAAAATTGACAAAAACTAGCCTTTAACACTATTTGGAGACATTTTTAAAAATGACATATCTTGAGTGCTATATGTACCTATTAATCAACAGTGGTGGTTAACTTGCAACATGGGCTTTAATAGGACCAAAACAAAGCTCTGTATGAGATACCTTAAATATCTGTGGTGTTGGATGATCAAGATGCAACATCAGTTTCAATTGGGTTGACCTACTTTTCTCCCTACACCTTACATGTATTATTTATACTTATCTTTCTGTTCTTCTAATGAAACCTTGTGAAGGATGTAAATCCATTTTTTTGCCATGCAAAAACAACCCAAACCATGAGGTTCCCACTGAAGGACCATACAAAACATGGTCCTTCAAGATGTCAACTGATAATAGCCTGCAGCTGGGCCAAAATGTATTACTTAGTGTTGCGAGCACCACAGTGGATCTGATCTGAATTTACAGGGAGTCATTTCCTGTGGGGACTACAAAAACAGCCTCTAGCCAATGTGGTCAAGCCTCTTGTGGCCACAAACATTCTTTATACCAACTCCCACACTGACCTCCAGTCAGATGGACACTGAAAGAGACATTTTAAGATGTAAAAATGGACACATGCAACTGCAATGCCTATCGGATGCAGGGCAGCTGGGTGAAAGGTTGAAATGTGCAACAGGGTCACCATAGCCATGGGAAATTTTGGAGGGGGCAGGACTGTTTTGTTGTTTTTTTGAGGGTCATGAAGGCAGACTTGGAAGCAAGAGGTAAAACTACTTTAAGTAAGAGTGACCTACTGTAACCGAAAAGAAATTCCCATCTGTAGATGCTTTATCTGGGAAACAGGGTCAGGAAGGCGTGGTGGGGAGACCACAACAATGTTTGGTATTTGTGATGCTCAGCATTTTTAGATTTGGAAAAGAGGCATGGTATATAGTACCACGAAAACTACATATCTCAACATACTGAACGTGGATGTGTGTGTGTGTGTGTGTGTGTGTGTGTGTGTGTGTGTGTGTGTGTGTGTGTGTGTGTGTGTGTGTGTCCGCGTTTACTCACGCTGAGCGTCCTTCCACATCGAGCTTGGTGGGGATGATGCCCTTCTTGCTGAGAACAGCAGCCACCTTGTCCACTTCGCTCCGTTCCACGGCCTTCATCAGCCGATCATCATACTTGTTCCAGTCTGTGTTCTGACAATGATGACAGTGAACTATCAGTATGTTTGACAGTATTTCTCAAACCAAATAGACAAATATTTTACTAAATACCTACTTAGTTTAAAGGTAAAGTGAAATGCTCATATATTGGGTTTCCAGTTCTTTTTGCTGACTAATAAATGCAACAGTGACACATGTGCATAGGAAGCACAAAGTCCATTTCTGACACAAAACAACCGACATACTGGCAATCTAATTTGTCCTTTTGTAGTACACTAATAGATTTAAGTTAATGAAGATTGTGCCAAGAATGTGCTGTGCTGCAGTTTCACTAAACCCCCACCACCCCCCCAGCCCCCACGAGTGATGGCTACAAAGCATGGGAACAGAGTACTTTCAAGGCTTCTGGAAAGTACAGTTTAAGTGTGGTGTTAAATACTGGAGGTCAAAAATAAACATAGAACACAAGCAAAACACACAAGCTTAACTAAGATTCAAACACACTCAATTGTGTACACATCAGCAATGTACTGAAATTAAACAATAAGATAATTCATCCATACATATATCACAATGAGAACATGTACAATACAATCAACTTGTGAAGCAATCAATGATCCCCCGAGGATAATTGTCCAAATTTGCCTCAAGAAGAATTCCTTCAATGCATTACTTTGTCAAAGCACACCTTCAGGTAATTCAGTTTGTTGACAAAATCATATGAACAATAGCAACAGTAACCATCAAAATAGATTATGGTGACAAACTGAATTTACTACCAATAAATACCTACAAAGTGCATAGAAGTGCATTTCAGCCAGCGGCTCATCTTGGGTGAGTGCAGCTGGTCCTTGCACCGTGCTACTGAAAAGGTTGCCAGTGTTAAGGTTTACAAAAACAAAAATTGAGAGAAAAAAAAAAGGGTATAAAAAAATCCTCTCAGTTTCTCAGTGCACTCAACCAGTGAGTGCAACAAAAGAATGGCTGAGAAGACCGAAGGTTGACAGTCTATGCTGCAGTGGAGGTCCTCGTATGAAAGGCTCAACCTCTGGAGTTTCCCTCACTTGAGTCAGAAAAGTTTATTTGACAGGATTTTTTAAGCATTCCTGTGTTGCTCACGGGCCCTGCCTGTAAGTTCATCACTGCACAGCAGTGTGATTGATAGTTAAAGGGAGGAGAAGGAGGAGTAAGAGGAGGAAGGAATGGAGGTGGAGAAGCAGTAGGGCCAGCCCTTCCAGCCCTGGGACCTGCCCTGGCCGGCAACTGCAACTCCTCCTCTGGGGGAAAAAGTCAGCTCAGCCTGGCTACCTCTCGCCTCCCCCAAGTGACTCCCCCTCTATTCTCGCCTTTATCCTCAAACCTTCTGTTCAACTCAGTCTTCTTTTGTTTTGATACTCTTCTTCTCTGGATACTTTTCTATATGTAAAATCTACAAGCTACTTGCTTAACAAGCAGACTAACTACAAACTACAGAGCTTCTCTCTTTGCCTCTTCTCTCCTCTATCTGCGGTCTCCAGAGTCTCCACCACACCAAATGGCAAGTCAGTCAGGCTCAGTGGGGTAAATATGTGAGCTCTCCCAGGTTTAAAATATCACCCCCTCCCTGGTAAACAGCGGTGGTGCAGACAGCCCTGTAGACTGGTTACCTCTTTATTTTTTGACCCTCCAACCTTTCTGTAGTGACTGATAGGAAGACAGGGGCTAAGAATACATTCTGGACATGCCTGCACCGTGAGTAATGGCTTTAGTGTCTATCGCCACTGCCAGCATGAAACAAGGCCAGCCAAAAAGACCTTGCTTACATTGCCACCCCCTGCTTGCCTCCATCTGAAAATATTAATGTCAGAGGGGATTATGGTTTGCACATTTGAAGTGGTCTTGGCACTGACCCTCACAGGACACTACTGGGCCAAGAGCTGCTGTTAACCCATCTATCTAAAGAGGGTGGTGTGGTTCCAAAGCCCCCTGATCCTAGCTGCACGGTAGCAAGGTTAGATGTCAGCCCTTTTTACAACCGGCTGTCTGAGACTGCAGCCCCACCAAAAAAAAAAACACAACTACACTGACTCCTCACTTACACTAATACACACAAACACTGCAAAAGCACAACTTTTAAAATTGATTAGGAAAAACATTACAGGGAAGAAGGGAAAAAAAAAAAAAAAAAAAAAAAAAGTACAGAAACAGTAACCCAAGGACCCGTTTTATTTACACACTGCATCAGCTCCTTGTGGCCTCGTGTTACTATGTGCTGCCAGACTGGCGTTAACAGAGCGGCACTGATATCCACAAACATGCAAAAAGACCTTCTCCACATGACATGTCAGATGAAGAAGTAGGTGTCAACTTACGAAAGCTGCTCACTCTAGCATAGAGACAAAGGCGCCAAAATGGCACCTAGTCACACAGCATACTGGACATTGGTGACGTAAATATCTCACATGGGTGTGCTGGTGTGTGTATGTATCTGTTTGGGAATCTGTTAATGTAATAGTTAATAATATGGCTGTTGACAAACACTTACTGACACAATCAAATATGATAGAAAGTATAACTTGATGTTAGAAGGGATATTGATTATTGGTGCCTTCATAAAATATGGGGTCTAAACTATTTGTGAGTTTTGTGGCTATGGTGTCTATTTTCTTTTTAATCAGAGCAGTCAAATGATCTAAACTTGAATCACTTAACTGCAGCATTTAAGACCCGGTAAGATGATGATGAGAACACATGACGATATCTAGTTTCATATCATGACGTCAATATGATGCCAATGTATCTCCCTGATTTACCTTCATTCGCTGGAATGATGACAACACATTCAAACACATGGATATGAGCTCAGTGTGGCCGGTTAGCTCAGTTGGTAGCGCGGGCACACATATGCAGAAGTGTATTCCTCGACGCAGAAGGTCCAGGGTTCAAATCTGACCTGTGATGGTTTTCCTGCATGTCTTCCCCCCCGCCCCTCTCTCAGCTTTCCTATCCAATAAAGGCAGAAATGCCCCAAAATGTAAAAATAAAAATTATTGAGCTCAACATTTATTTGTTGTGTGGGTCTTTTTGATATTTAGTTTGTTTTGCAAAATACGTACAATGTGATTTTTTTTAAGCTTTGAATTTTCACAAAATATTCACAGCTTTTAATGATTGTAGCTTTACTTGTATAGAAAAAGAAGGTACCCGTTTTTGCTACATTCCACGTTGATAAAAAAAATAAATAAAATACTGGACAATACCAGATGTAGCAATTCTTGTCATGAACAATTCTTCTCTTTGACTGTTCCTTTTGTCTTTTTACTCATTTCAAAGTTAGATGTAGCATGTTTATATTGTAGTAAGGCTGGGAGATATGGAGAAAATCAGATATCACAATATTCTTGACCAAATACCTCGATATTGAGGCGATATTCTAGGGTTGACAATTGGTGCTTTACCAAAATATCTTCACACTTAGATTTTAGATAAATAATCATCAGTAATGTGGACATAATGTCTAAGTGTGGAAAAGGCAAATGATAGAACAGCTAGAACAGTCTGGTAAGTTCAGAAAAGTACATCACTTTACTGTAATGCAGCCTTTAAAACCAGTAAAAGACAACACTTATGTCATATCACGATATTACGATATCCAAAATCTAAGACGATATCTATTCTCATATCACGATATCAATACAATATCGATATATTGCCCAGCCCTATATTTTAGTGTGCCAAAGACAAACCATGCTGCAAAAAGTTTCTCTTAATGTTAACATCTGCATGCTAACATAGTCACAATTAAATTGCATACGTGCAGATGTTAAGCAGGAACAGTATAATGTTTACAATGAGCAACATTGTAGTTTAGTGTAATTTGCACAAAACTAAAAGTAGAGCTGAGGCTGATGGGAATGTCACCGATGATGGCGCCAGGTGAAGAGTTAAGGGACAACCAAGTTTTTACATTTCAACCTGAGTAGGACTTGAATGTGTGTACCAAATTGAATGGCAATAGTTGTCCAGATATCTCTTGATTACACAGCATAGTACACTGTGAAGCTAAAACAATATTCAACCCTAGTTGCGTGCAAGTGAAACAAACACATTATTAAGGTTCTATTTTAACACGAGGACAAGACATCACCTGACACTGGATGAGCCAGTTTAGGCGTCTACCTGTCCACACAGATTATTCTGGGTGTCAGAGACTGTTGTCCTCTTCAGTTCAGGTTTTCCATCACTGTCTACAGACTGTAACTCTTTCCAACACCTCCGTTTCCTGCCTCTCTCAGCCCCTGGCCAGACTAATGGGTTTCTAATGTCCTCACAGATGAAATCATCAGCAGGAAATATCTAACTGGTCATCTGATAACACACCAAAGCCAAGACCATAACATAAAGCTGTATGCCAATATGTCAAGTGATAGTGGTGTCCAATGTCAAACTGCAGTTACTGACGTGGTCATCATCATTACAGGGTTGGTTTTGATCGTGGGAGACATCTGTGAAGAGACTTTATGTCATGAAATGTAAACCTTTGAACTTTTAAAAGGCCAAGGTGGCTACACATTGGAAGTACAGACCTTTTACAGTACTTGTTTTCTTTTCTATTAGTACTTTCAAATGAGGGATGAAACCCAAGATGCCTGACGGACAAGTTCAGTTATTGGTTGCTGAACTCACTTTGTTCATTCTGGCTATTAAGGGATACCTTCTTAGCATGGCTGCAATGTAAAAGAGGAGGGAAAAAAATGTCCTGGTTCTGTGCAAAAATGCAATCAAAAATTAATCTGAAGCTATTATAGGGTGACCAGACGTCCCGACAAATACAGTACATAGGCCCTACGTAGGCGGCTAGGCGCGAATTTTGATAACACGCATTGCTATTTTTCATTCATTCATTCATTGTTGAAATGGAGGCTCAGGCTGGGGTCCCGGGACCCGATGAACACGTAGCTAAAAAGCAAAAACGTCTCTGCAGGTACCGGGAGGACTGGGTAGGGAAATACCCCTGGATTACTGCAGTTTTACGTGATGCAAACAAAGCGTTTTGCAATGTATGTAGGAAGGAGTTTCTGAATAAAAATAATAAATACATTTTGGTGCGGAGTCACGAGAAGGAGTGACTGGATTGGATGTTGCTGAGGTTAAAACGCAGTCATTGTGTTGGTTTTATTTTTTTCATAATGACACTTGACTTCATGATTTTAATGGTTTTTTTTTTTTATTTGGATTTTTGGACAGTTGAATTCCTTAATAAAAATAATAAATCATTTTGGTGTGGAGTTTTGAAATTCATGTTACATATACGTATTCTCTTATCGTTACAAAGAATTGCTTTAAACTGCTAAAAATGTGAAAGCCTCCTTGACTGTTGTTACATTATGAATCTATAACAGTGTTTCTGAAATTTAATGCCATAACTAATTTTTATTTTTAGGTCATACCTAAAGGAAGATGCAACATTGAAAAGAGAAATGTCTTAATGTACTGAGTTAACCCTGTTATAATTTTGAATGTGTTAAGTAATATGGATCTTGTGAAAATGTGTGTTAAACTCTACTTATGCATATGCTAAATTGACTAAACATTAGAACTAGTCGTGGAAAAATGTCCTCCTGCATGTCCGAATTTAGTCTAACAACTTAGTTTACCAAGCTTCAATTATTAAAAACTTAAAAGTCTGTACTCAAGTTACAGAGGGGTGAAGCTTCTCCCTCGTTACCTCCGCCCCCTGAGCCTGCCCTCAGGACAGGCCGGTTAAAAATCACAGACAGACAGTCATTTTACACTTCTTCCACTTCCACTTATTGTCTTCTTTTTACTTTTGTCTACCTTTTCGTCTTCTTATTTATCTTACTCTTAGCTCATTTTTTCTTTACCCAAAACTAGAGATGCACTGGTTGACCGGCTGGTGACTGGAATTGGCCAATTTTCACGTGATCGGCCATAAAAAAAACAAAAACAAATCATGGATGTATTAAGAGAACTGGCACAAAGCCCCGTTCATTCCAATGAGAGTGCTCATGTTTGTGTTGTCGTAGCAACATGCACGTTCATGAGCTTTTCTCTCGTGTCTCTTAAGGCCGTTACAGACCAACCAGACGGCCGACCGTTGGCAGAAAAGGCAGTTGGACTGATCAGTCTCCCCGAGTTGGTCAAAAAAATGCCTCGGAACACACCGAAGAGACGAGATGTAATACGTCTCCATAACAGCAGGCGGCGCTAATCTGTATTGTCGCCCAAAAAATGAAAACTTGCAGCTGACTGGACGAACGCGTCACGTGGGTCTGGCTGCTGCTTCCGGATTTTGGATTTTTTCAACAGGCCATTCAGAATACGATCTCATATTGTACTAAAATAAAGGCCGACAGCTCCTCCAACAGACGACGACACGGAACACACCGAACAGACTCGAGTCACTGACCTCGCCAGACTGTCCAACGGCCGATTATCGGCCCGGTGTGTAGCTGCCTTAACAAGTATAGTTTGTTCATGGTATACGTGGCAAGCTTATGAACTCGCCGTTTCATTGTCTAAAATATTCACTAACGTTAAACATTGTGTTTTCGTTGTTCCTGATCGTTTACATGACAACCAAGGCGATGTAATCATTATGTAGTGCTACTAGCTAGATACTAGCTAGTGCTAGCTACTAAGGTTAGCCTGCGGTCATTGACATCAACAATTGTCAACGACAATGTTCATTATAACATTATAACACTTCACTTCGGCATGTGTTAATTAGTAATGTGTTAATTAGTAATGCTTATCCAAATAAACAACAGATGTTTCGAGAGAACCAAGGCGATGTAATCACTATGTCTGTAGTAGCATTATCTAGGCATATGTACAGCGTTACTGTTCTTAATACAGCCATGCTAGCTACCGCTGATGTTAGCTACTAGCCGATAGCCCTGGCAGTTTGGGAAACGCTAATGACGTTACATCCACATTACCGGCTTTAAAGTATACATACATCCTTACATCCCTCGGATGTATCCTAAGATAATGCAATGGATGTATTAATAGAACACATGGTGAATTACAACCATTAGCTATATCCATTATTACAGCTACAGGACCTCAGGAGAACAGTCATATGAGCATGCGCAGTGCAGGGTGACATGGGTGGGCACATCCTACAGTCATGTCTACAGAGACCGCGTTTTTGTACAGTGTTCAGGGGACAGGCAGCTAGCGGATAGTGAGAGGTTTGCTGTATGTGACAAAAAATGTTGTAGCCTAAAAAACGTGTGGCATCGCTTAAACGTACTGTATACTAGCCGCATCCAAGGTGGCGCATGCCATTGTGACGTCAAAATGACGTAATATCACGCGTGTGGTGCGAGCAGAGGTCGCGCACGGCTCTTTTTTTTTTCAGCAGCGCACGACAAAGCGGAAATGGGAGGCCTGAACGAGTTCGCCGACAACCGGATGCCAGGACTCTGACTGCAAGGCTCTCTTGTAAACTTACTGGGTTAAGATGAGTTCTTTTATGGTGAATGAAAGGCTTGATCCGACGAAGTAGGTCATCGAATCAAATCGAAGCATTGACGGCAATGCTGCTGCCAGTTTTGCCATTGTTTACCTTTTTCTTCTTCTTCTAGTCCGTAGAATGAGAAATGTCGGAAGCCTTTGCTCATTAGCGCCACCTCTGTTTAGGAGAAGACTGCAATTAGTGTTGCGAGCACCAGCGCATGTATAAATAGTCACGGCGATCTCATGACGTCACATTTGCACGCGCCAGCTGGGCTGCGTCTAGTATATAAGAGCCTTTAGAGCACCTTTAAGTTTCCCCGTTTAAGTTAGTTAAAGCTTGTTATCCAACCCTCCTTTTTCCTTCCGTTTTTCTTATCCGTTTTGAATCTACTTTTCCATCATTAGTTAGGCTATATTCCAACTCACAGTCTGTTATAAACATCATTTATTCTATTCACCAATTCTGGTTACATGTGTGTGATATTATTCTCATTTTCTGATTAATAAACCTTTTTCTTATTGATAAAGTCGTATGTGTGTATCTTATTCCTAAACAGAACTTCGAGATTTGAGGTTTTTTTAATATTTCATTTAAATTAGAGAGTTCTAATTTGGTGAAGGGGTGGTGCCCTATTTTCACGAGTACAAATAATTGGTTTATCAGTGATTACAAATTGATATTAAATATTGATTTCCTAAATCCATTGTAAGTGTAGTCAACCATTAATTTACGCTACACCTCCTACTTCTGTAAAACTACAAATCAGGTGCAGAACACAGCAGATCACTTTACTGTATTTAATTGTACTGTACTCTTACTATGTACCTTTACTGTGTTAGCACAGCATTGTCATCTGTGTTCACAATATCAGATCATAATAAGACGCAATACAAATAATATTACCGGTTTGACAAGATATGACTAAGAGTTAACACAGCCATGCTCTGTGGGGCTATACTTAGGTATAGTGGTGCTTTGAGATAAATTTTGACCTCAGCATGCTAATATGCTAATAATTTCATGTCCACCAACTTAGTTTACAGTGTAAACATGCTAACATTTGCAAATTAGCACTAAACACGACGCACGGCCGAGGCTGGTGAAAATGTCATTAGTTTTGCAGGCATTTGCTCATAAACCATTGTCCAAATAAAACATTTGAACCTGATGGTGGTGCTAGATTATCCTGAGTGGGGCATGAATTTGCACTAATACACAGTTGATCTGAATAACTAGATTTACTTATGATGGTCTGCCTGGTTTATTTGATGATTTGTAGGAGGTTAACAAAACATACCAATACACCACAAAACCAATTAAACCAGTTCAAACTACAGGTGAGAAAATGAAACGTTCCGATGACCCACCACATTTTACTAGGCATAAATCTTTACTTCTAGTTGACGAACAGGCCCAAAGATGACGCCAGGTGTCTGTATATATTTTGATCATTTATCTCCAGAGATAGCAGTTTGTGACATTAAAACAGCTGCATGCTGATTTATTGGTGCAATATACATTGGCAGTGAAAAGCCAAAACTCTAGCTGCACAACTAGTCATGTCACTCTGACATCTCTCCATTAGTGCATGTATAGGTACTGAGCATGTGTGTGTAATTCAGGCCTGTGTGTAATGTGTATAATAACAGAGTGAAAACATTGTAATTTCCCCTTGTGGGATTACTAAAGTATACATTATTATTATTATTATTATTATTATTATTATTATTATTATGTTTCCATCTACAGTGAGGAAAATAAGTATTTGAACACCCTGCTATTTTGCAGGTTCTCCCACTTGGAAATCATGGAGGGGTCCGGAATTGTCATCGTAGGTGCATGTCCACTGTGAGAGACATAATCTAAAAACAAAAAATCCTGAAATCACAATGTATGATTTTTTTACTATTTGTATGATACAGCTGCAGTTTGAGCTCCCTCCAAAGATTATCTATTGGGTTTAGGTCTGGAGACTGGCTAGGCCACGCCAGAACCTTGATATGCTTCTTACAGAGCCACTCCTTGGTTATCCTGGCTGTGTGCTTCGGGTCATTGTCATGTTGGAAGACCCAGCCTCGACCCATCTTCAATGCTCTAACTGAGGGAAGGAGGTTGTTCCCCAAAATCTCGCAATACATGGCCCCGGTCATCCTCTCCTTAATACAGTGCAGTCGCCCTGTCCCATGTGCAGAAAAACACCCCCAAAGCATGATGCTACCACCCCCATGCTTCACAGTAGGGATGGTGTTCTTGGGATGGTACTCATCATTCTTCTTCCTCCAAACACGGTTAGTGGAATTATGACCAAAAAGTTCTATTTTGGTCTCATCTGACCACATGACTTTCTCCCATGACTCCTCTGGATCATCCAAATGGTCATTGGCAAACTTAAGATGGGCCTTGACATGTGCTGGTTTAAGCAGGGGAACCTTCCGTGCCATGCATGATTTCAAACCATGACGTCTTAGTGTATTACCAACAGTAACCTTGGAAACGGTGGTCCCAGCTCTTTTCAGGTCATTGACCAGCTCCTCCCGTGTAGTCCTGGGCTGATTTCTCACCTTTCTTAGGATCATTGAGACCCCATGAAGTGAGATCTTGCATGGAGCCCCAGTCCGAGGGAGATTGACAATCATGTTTAGCTTCTTCCATTTTCTAATGATTGCTCCAACAGTGGACCTTTTTTCACCAAGCTGCTTGGCAATTTCCCCGTAGCCCATTCCAGCCTTGTGGAGGTGTACAATTTTATCTCTAGTGTCTTTGGACAGCTCTTTGGTCTTGGCCATGTTAGTAGTTGGATTCTTACTGATTGTATGGGGTGGACAGGTGTCTTTATGCAGCTAACGACCTCAAACAAGTGCATCTAATTTAGGATAATAAATGGAGTGGAGGTGGACATTTTAAAGGCAGACTAACAGGTCTTTGAGGGTCAGAATTCTAGCTGATAGACAGGTGTTGAAATACTTATTTGCAGCTGTATCATACAAATAAATAGTTAAAAAATCATACATTGTGATTTCTGGATTTTTGTTTTTAGATTGTCTCTCACAGTGGACATGCACCTACGATGACAATTTCAGACCCCTCCATGATTTCCAAGTGGGAGAACTTGCAAAATAGCAGGGTGTTCAAATACTTATTTTCCTCACTGTCAAGCGAATGTTAAGCGAACTTTTAAAATGTCGCAAAAAATAAAAAAAAATGAAAATGCGAATTAGAAATGTTTCCTTCAACTGGTTTAGAGTGAATAAACTAGACTATGCAAAGCATATTTTCGTCACAAGTTGACGCTACGCATGGTTGTGGATTGCAAACCGGCTTGCTAAATCAAAGAGTTTAGAAGCTAAGTTCTTTGGCTAAATGGAGAGATGTAGCATTGTACAAGTTGGCCACCTGTGCAGAATACAGGGTTGTGGCAGAGACATTTGGTGTCAGCGAGACAACCGTTCACCGCTGTGTATACGATTCAAGCTGTTGAACCAATTCATCAATTTACCCGATGTGGCTGAGGCACAGGCTATAGCACACCACAACTCCACTACGCACCTTGTGCCACAAGTGTACGGCGCACTGGATGGGACCCATATCCCAATCCTTCCCCCATCCGATGGATACCGGGACTATAGTCATGTGAGTTGCATGTTTGCTACATCACAACTTATTCGGCAAAACTGTGTCCATCTCCCGTTTTGCGTATTAACTATTTTTCTAAAAAGGTAAAAAAAAAAAAAAAAAAAAAAAACACCTCAAGCGAGCATAAAAACTTTTTTGCATATTTGAGGAACTTTTTTAGAATTTTGCCGTTTCCATCAACATTTTCTAATCCGATATTTCAAAATGCACATAAAAATACGTTAATGGAAACATGACTCGTGTTAATGAGAAGAGAGCTCAAATACCAGGAACTGTGCAACAGAAATCTGTAGAAATGACCTGAGTCACAACTGCCACCCAAGAATGGAATTAAAATAACAAACAATGCCGGTCAGAGCGGTTATCCATTAAGAAACAAGTGTATCCTGTTAGTGATTGCCTATATAAAAAAAAAAAATTCTTATTCTGAGTCAGTCATTCCTAAAATAACAGCCAAGTAGTGGACGGCAGCTATTATAAATTCAGTGGGAACCATAAGAATGTTCAGGACAATGTCCCCCCCCCCCCCCCCCCCACCCCTCTCTCCACCATCCAATTGCCACCCCAAGCCGCAGGGTTTTTCTGGGACTGCTGTTAGTTGCAGTTTTACACCCCCACCCACCTTCTAATTTGTGACGATAGTCCTGTGCATGAAGTGGTAAACTGTGCAACTGTCTGGGCATGTAGAGTGTAAGTAAACCCCCTCAGGGGCAGAGACAGAAAAGGTGGAGGAGGAGAGAAGGAGAGAGAATATGTGAGATAAACAAATGTGTAAAAGATCAAGTGGAGAGGTGAGAAAGTGACAAGATATAGCATGCTTGCGGTCAATCTGTCAGTATGGGACAAATAAATTGATGCTTCAGAATGAAAGCCCCTCTTGGATGGGCCAAGCCCCCACTGACGGCTCAGGCCAGGTGTCAAGAGGAAAGGGGCACTCTGTTTTTGGTATGTACACGAGGCACTCACTGCATACATGTATTTGGGTAGCTGCTAAACACAAGACCACTCTTGCTGGGCAGAGTGTGGACTGGATACAGGAGGACAAACAGACAGACACGCCCTCTGGTGGCGAACAGAAAAATTCACCAATGTCTATTGTATCCTGGGACACAGCGGACAGGGTGACCAATGGTCGTCTTCACTGTTGAATTTTTTTCTATACAAGATAAATGCCTTGGCTCTTTGCATTGTAAATAGTTCAGTAGTCAAACCACTATGTCTTCAAGAGCATTTTAAGCAAATTTATCTTTTTTTTTTTTTTTTGAGATTTTTTTTCTTCCTATATTACAAAATTACAAGAACCAAAATTACAAATAACAAACTAGTATCCATCATGTCATTATTAGTGGCTATTAAATAGCATTAAAGCCTGGGACTTTTTCCATGTCTCACTGTTTTACAATCTGAATCTCAGTAAATGTGCATTCATTGGGCTTCCATGACACCGGCTAACAGAAAACTCATCCCAAAGTAAAAACAAATCTCTACAAATTGACCTAAATTAAGTACAAATATAGAACACACATTTACTGATTGCACCAGAATGCACCCTCTGTACTATGACCCATCTAAATCATTACCAGTGTGGCCAACCGTTTTCTGCAGTCGCATAATAAGAGTCATACAAGTTTGCAGAAAAGCACCAATTAGAGAAGAATACAAGAAGATTAAACATCCCTAACAGTACAGTAAGGTCAATTATAAGAAAATAGAAAACAATTATGCACAATCTGTAAATCTGCCTAAAACAGGCTGACCTCAAAAACTGATAACAGGTCAATTTTATGATACTGAGTTACTGAGTTGTGTTGAAAACACAATAAAACCCATGTGGTAAAGTGTACTACTGGGAGTTTCCTGGTGATCCTCTTAATATATCCTCACTTGTGTTGGCCAGAGATCCAAAATGGAGACTAGTTGGTCCAGCTGCTGGGTCACACCATTTTAGATGACTTATGACCCAGAGGGCAAAGCCTTTCCCTACTATTTACTTCTACTTCCGACACCCGTTGCCTAGGAGGAAGATCGGCTTTCCAGTTGCCCAAACCCTAGCCAACTTCCCAGTAAAGTCTCCACAGGATAATGAAAAACAAGAAGGCCATAACATAGTTTCCAAAAAAACAGTTTTAGAAAGACAATGGTGTCATTCATGACAGACATGTCAAACTACTCCATTGTCAGTTGTTGATATCTGAAAAGTCAATTATTGAATCTGGGGGGGAAAAAAAAACCTCTTAAAAAAGGTAATGCTTTCTTATCTCTACGGCCTTTATCCCAAATGGATTTGGAGGATTATACTGAACCACTTAGTTTCTCAGTCCTCTAAAGCCTATTGAAGAATAGAGTTAGTTTGTAAAACTAATTGTTTTACCTCAGAAGAAAGAAAACCTTCAAACGGTGACTCCAAGGGGAACACTGTGCGATTATTCTAAAAACATGGTTAGAAAGTGCACCGCATGTTATTGAAGTCTGAATCATTAAGATAAAAATGATATTCACACAGGCGACACGGAACTACAATTCGCAGAAGAGTGTATTTCATGGCAGGAAGATGTTTGATTCCAATTTCAGAATATCATCCATTTAAATGAAGCAAACCTGTTATCTATTGCTTTGCTATGTAGTGGAAATGTAAGTTACATGACAACACTGATATAAAGAAAAAGCCAATAAGATGTCACTTAAATTAAGAAACCAAAATGTACACCTAAACTGTACTTCATCCCTAAATTAATGCCAGAGGATGAATTGTAACAACTTCAGTGATCAACTGATTTTTCCTCTAAAATTTTATCTAAAAATTTTTGTTCACCATCTTAGTTTAAACATTAGCAGTGTCACTGTGAACGTGTTAGCATGCCGGCATTCATATTTAGTTCGAAGCATTTAAAAATAAACTAATTTCAAAACAATTTAGAGCAAAAATCACTATGAATCAGTTCTGTAGCTTTTCTAGGAGGTTAAAATACCAATTTCCTGTAAAATGTCAGCAGCTTAGCGGACACATTTTAATAGCCATCATTGAAATAACAATGTCCTGAAGCGGGGAGAATTGAAAACAAGCAGGTTTGTGGGTTTTGGCTGTAGACGGCTGCTGGTTCGGCTGATATTATTGCAGCTGGTCTGATGATGTGGAGATAAAAGAAAAGAACAGGGCAGACAGAGAGCCGTGGGGCTATGAAATGATTTCCAATCAGCTAGTGAGGACCTAAAAAAACAACAACACACTATTAAAATTAGCATTTTCAGTGCCATGAGAGACAATAAGGGAATACTTAGAGTCACAGACAGAACTAGAACTACAGGCAGTTATGACGGGGTCCAAGCCTCCCGGCGCCAGTCGCCCCCCACGACCCGGGGAGCGCGCGAAAGTGGGACCCAAAGCGTAACGGTGGGGAGGCAAACGTCAGTAAATATCGAGAGGTGTGAGCCGCAAGGTCTGTGGTAGGTGCCATTGCAAATATCCCAACATTGATTGAGTAAAAGGGCCAAAACTGGTCTACGTTGACTATAGCGCCCCCTAATGGCCAATCTTTGCCAAATTTGGTACAGAGCCTCAGAGCTTCACGTTGATAGCATTTACTGTGGCAGATATATTGCAACTGCAAATTTCCTATTTAAATGCATCGAGTTATTTGTCAAAAAACAGCAACGTTTATTAATCTACTTTGTTTAAGAATGCTCGATTTTGATTGGCTGGAAGGAGGGCATTAACCTGGCAAGTTGCCCGCTGACTGAGCACAGCGTCATCAAATAGTGGATCAATACGCCGCTTGTATTTTTTTTCTATCACAGAAATTTCAAACATGACGTCCACTGTAAAAATAAACCTTGTTTAAAAAAGTTTCTAAAATGTGTCGGAAATCTATCAGAGGGTCAGTCGATACATAGTTTCGCAAGCAAGATACAATGTAGCAACTACGCTATTAAACTAACGTTAGTGATCAGATGCAGCCTTGTGTGGTTGCTATAGAAACTAATCAACGTTAGCTACAGTTGAGCTAACGTTATTTGCCGTAGTTCTACACATTATTATTATTGTAGCTAGCTAGGAAAATTAGTTTGGACGTAAATTGCGCATACTTAAATGTAGCAAAATTCTTTTGATAACTTTTGGTCAGGTCCATCTGGAGATGCTACGTACCAGGTTTCGTGCAGATCGGTCGCACGGCCTAGGAGGAGTTTGAAAAACTTGGTTTTGAAAAAACTTTAGCGGAAATGGGTGTGGCTTATATCAACATATTCAGCACGATTCAAGGAACCTGTGGATGTAAGGGTTTCTAATGTGCGATGAGTAATGTGGGAGTTATAGGCCAAAACACGTTTGACGTCATTATAGCGCCCCTTAGTGGTCCACGTGTAATTTTTGGTAGGTGAGGTGACCATTGTAAATCTACCCTGTGAATTTAAAGTTGTTCACTTTAGTATAAGCGATGAATCCAAACGTGGGTCTCATAGGCCACGCCCACTTTGACCAATCAGTACCCCACTGTAGGGGTGTCCTCAGGAGTGGCCCTAGATGGTACCCTCAAAAGTTCATAAAAATCAGATGAGCCATTCATGAGATATACATTTTTTGTACTTGTAGCGCCCCCTAGTTGCCAATTTTCGTAAAATGTGTGGAGGACCTCCAGAAGGTCATAGCAAACAAGAACCTAAAGTTTCACGTTGATAGCATTTATTTTGGCCGAGATATGGCAAAGTTGGTGTTTTCAACAAATTTGTGCGTAATAGGCACAATTCTTATCCTATAAAAATTCTTTTGATAACTTTTTATCAGGTCGGTCTGGTGCTGCATGCCAAGTTTTGTGCAGATCTGTCGCACGGTCTAGAAGGAGTTCGACAAAGTAGGTTTTCGATAAATCGTGATTTTTCACGCGTAAAAGTCTAGGTGGAAATGGGCTTGGCCTATATCAGGAGATTCAACTGGATCCAGGGAACACAAGGATATATAGGTTTTGAATGTGCGATGTACGGTTTTGGAGTTATAGGGCCAAACGTGTTTTTCTGCTATAGCGCCACCTGGTGGAAGTGTGTCCATTTTTGTCTCCGCTGAGGGTGCAGAGTTTTGGACCAGTCCCGAAATCGGCAGCCCCCCAGCATGTACGGTTTAGGCTGTAGCGCGCGTTTCATCAACGGAAAAATAATCTCTAGAAAAACAATAGGGTTCCACAGCCCTGCTGTTCCTACAGCCTCGTGCTTGGACCCCTAAATACTGGAGTGTCTACCACCTGTGTTCATACACGTGACAGGGTTACTTCACTGTTAGTGTGGCTGAAGGAATATTGTGAAGAATTAAGTGTTTTTATCTCGCCTCAAGAAAATGATAAGGCAACATTAGGGAAACATCACAAGTGTCTTTTGTCTTACATGGTCATATTTGGTTAAATGATGAGCTCTTTGGGCATGCTGGTACTTGGGCACAAATAGTGATGATGCTTGTTTGGCCAGCACGTACAAGTCATCACACACACAGGCAGTGCGAGGAATGTGACTGGAGGGTGGGTCAAATGGACTAGGCTGTGTAAAAACATGCATATACTGAAATAGTAGTCGACAAAAACAATAGTTGTATGGAATGTATTAAAACAATAGATGCTCTACGCAATAATGTAACTTAAATTTGCTATAATTTAGTCAGAGGTTACAACATTTCTATAACCACTATATAGTATGCCTTATAAAACACACTGTGGTTAACGTACTCCCTACAATCACAACTGCCACATCTTATATGTAAAGACACAAATGAAAACAATTAAAAGGGTAGAAAATGACATTTGAGCTGCTGTACTCAATTCTTAAAAACGGCATTTAACTCCCATTGTGTTAGATAACGATCAGGTAGATACAGAGCAGGCTTTGACTTGCCCCTTCGAAAACTCAAATCAATGCTCCACCTTTTCTTTCCTATGACCAAGTTCTGAGTAAGCAGGTTTTCCTGTAAAAGTCCCCTTCCACATCTCAAAACGCCTTTAATATATGCAGATCTTTAGAAGTCACATCAACCCTCTGTCACACTGTCAACTCAACTGCACTTTGTTTCTCATCAAAACTCACTCAACAGAAGAAGCCAGCGCTGGTGTTGAAAACAAAGGCACTAATTGCAGGGCTCGACAGTAATGGTTGCCCGGTTGCCCTTGGCAACCAGATTTAGTCAATTGGCAACGATTTGTGGCCTCTGGTTGCCCCGTTGGGCTAGCCTCATGAGACCGTCTTGATCTCGCGAGCTCCAGTTTTCCACTCGCAGATCAGTCTGGCATCTTGAGATAGAGAAAATTTGGAGCCGTTCGCCAAACGACCGACCAATCAGCGTTGGTTTTGAGGCAGGTTAAGGTGTGACGCAACAGTCTAAACAACATGGCGGCTTCCACGGATGAGATGAGCGTAGCTATCACACAAGTTTTATCCAAATTAGAAAGTATTCCTTCATTGAAAGAAGAGCAAAAAAAACGGCACTGGAGGCTTTTCTCGGAGGAAAAGATGTTTTTGCTCTTCTTCAGAAGTGTACCGTGAAAACTTGGTCGGGATTGTCGTTGATGAGGTTCACGGTAAGTTTAAAAACATTAATGTTAGCTACGTTACCTAACCTAATTGTATGTTAAACGATGGCCTTAGAAGAATCGCAAGGTCCTTGAAGCCAAACTAACGCTAGCTACACTAACTTAGCTAGCTTCACTAACTTAGCTAGCTTCACTAACTTAGCTAGCTTCACTAACTTAGCTAGTTTCGTTGATCTGATTGGTTGATTTGGCCCATCTGTCACCAACATAGGTGGTGATAGACAGATGGTTTACCCAATCAGCTAATCAGTATTTTCGCCCCTTCCCAAAAGTTCTCCAACGGAAAGTTCCCCGATAGATATGCCGAGCAAATGCGAAGCAATCCATCTGGCGGAGTCAGGTTACCCTTTGGCAACCACCTGTTCAATATTTGTGTTGTATTTAATAAAAACAAATCAAATCTTGGAGCTGTAAAATCTTATTTCAAAAGAAGTAAATATTTACTACTTTAGTTTAAACACTATGTGTTCGTGCGCAACAACATTTCAGCTGTTGTGCAACCGTTTTCCACACATGCGCGATTCCTGTGAAAAGATACAGGCAACACAATTTTCTGTTCATGTTAACGGCGCATGTTAAAATCCTGTGCTAATATGGCACCATTGCCAGGTATCTACCGGACGGAATAGCAACATGGATTTCGGTGCCTCATTACGGTGCCACCTAAATGTCTCCGCTGCTTTCTGATGCTCCGAAACAGACGTTAAAGGCAACAGAAACAGTGCTGCATTTCACGTTAGTTAACACTAATAACACGTTAAACTTGGCAGCAGGAAACGTTACCAGTAGCTACAGTAATAACTGGATTAAACACGGCTAAAATGCTGACAGCTAAACGGTATAGTGGGACTGTATTTCACTGTAGAGGATTCCAACAGCGGGACGTACAACCGTCTGCCGCTAAAGCTATGAGCTAAAAGACACAAACTAGCACTGGTCACTAGAGATGCACCGATTACAACTTTCTAAGCCGATTCTGATTTGCGATTTTATTTGAGTTAGGCCAGCCGATACCGATTTTAGCCGATTCCGATTTCATTTTTTCTAACCACTTTACAGCACACACAAATATTTTCTTTAATAGAACATTTTGCACAGAACATAGAAAAATGTTTGAACAGATAATGGATCACTATAAAATAGAACTATATCAATTACTCCTGGTGTGGAAACTTCACACACACATCTAAAGTGCAATGTTCGAACCATTTCCTTCTTTTCACATCCAATATCCAACTAAAAAAATGTGATTTTGGTTTTTGGTGTCGTCCCTCCACGCCCTACTTTTTCCTTGCAGGTGTTGCATATTGCAAACTTGTTATCTTCTGCACACACGCTGAAGAACCCCAAACAGCTGACATGTTGCAGGTTAATTCACGAGGTTCCCTACATGTGCGAGAATAGCGCGGACACGCGCTTCACACCGCGAGCGGGTATGCGTGACACACGGCGGAAAAGTTGAGCGAAAGGAAAAAAAAGAGACTGTGCTGTCGCGTCCATGTGTGCGTCCTTGAGAACTGTAACTTGTATAACTTATGTTGTCAGTTAATTGTAGAATCGACCGGCATGAAATCGGCATATGTCAGACTGACCGGCCGATCGCCGGTCATGGCCGAGCACGTGAAAACCGGCCAATTCCGGTCACCGGCCGGTCTATCGGTGCATCTCTACTGGTCACTGCTGTTTCTGATAAAGCAGAGACAGTTGAGACACACACACACACACACACACACACACACACACACACACACACACACACACCTTGATGAGGCTTAGTGTGAGCCAATCATTTCCCATCAGTTTGTCCCTTATCAGCATAATCGTTGTGCTCCTGTTGCTAAGCATGCCTGACTACATTGTGTGTGTGTGTGTGTGTTGGCTGAAATCAGCTGCAGCCCACCCAAAGTCAGTCAATAAACTTAACCCCCTCTCACATGACAACCTCCCCCAACATTGGTAATCCCTCCATCACCAATCCAACGCAGTTAGTATTACACACACAGTCCGCCAACTGCATTGCTGCCCTATAATTTACACACACACACACACACACACACACACACACACACACACACACACACACACACACACACACACACACACACACACACACACACACACACACACACACACACACACACACACACACACACACACACACACACACACACACACACACACACACACACACACACACACACACACACACACACACACAGCTGAGATGACCTCACGGCTGCCCCCATGGAGCCAGACACTAATCCTAAAAACACAGACCGTCACGCTACTCTACAGAACATCCAGCCTAAAACATACTTCTGCTGATCCTGTCTGAGAGTTTGCCTCCCACAGTGAATTGAAGTAAAATGGCTATGTGAACAAATACAGTGAGATTACAGGAAAAAGGGGAAGAAGTAAGGAAGAAAGGTTATTTTTCAGAAAAATACAAACAGAAAGAATGGACATTATAGTTGGTCCTTTTTTCCCTAGCAAGATATCAACTACTACAGATTGCCATGAAATTTGATATCATGAACACCTTATGGCTTTGCTGACCTCTAGAGTTTTCCAAACAGTCACCATCTGGCCAAAATTTCCACTTGCACTCAAGCCCCCCCCCCCAAAAAAAAAAAAACTATCAAATTCGACTATAACAGGCAGATTGCCATGACAGCCATATTAATAATTCTGCATTACAGGATTATGCCATACCTCAGGTATAGGCTCCCTGTAATCAGTCAGCATGTTTGTGATGACAGTAGAAATTTGTTTAGAGTAAATACAACAAAAGCAATTTGAAAAAAGGCTCAGTTATCTTCCGCTTTCAGTAACGCACATCTAGCAGAGCCATTTCCACTGCAAACCTTCTGCTCACCGATCTTTATCAGAGTGAATAGAACATCGTAAATACAGCGACAGCATGGAATAGTCTCATATCAGTGAGAAAACATGGTAAATCTTTCAGCCATTGCTCGAATCACAAAGTCAATAAAAGAATGCAGATAGGTATTGTCGAACAATAATTAACGGCGTGATCAGTTGGACTCTATTAACCCCTTGGGTCAAGACTAAAACAAGCTTAACTGAGCGCATTCATTCTCCCCAGAAGATGGACCATTTTCATTTTGACAGTACAGATGCACTACCGTCAAGACAAGATAGAAACCAGTGTAAGGTACAACCCCTAACAACATGGCTTTTCTATATCATTGTGGGGTTTGATTAACATTGCAGCCTCTACGGGCCACCAGCAGAGCTTTAAACTATTAGTTATAACTAATTCATACAGTGACAACATCATTTACCATCTCCGCCCATTTGCCTGCCAGTAGTTTCTCTTTACTTCCAAGTGTTTGGTTCACTAGTTTTGATGAAGTGACTGCGGTCATTTCAGTCAATGCAATTCATAAACTCATATGAAAGCACAGATTAAACCTATTTATTTAGGTTAAAATAAGTTGGTATACATCTCATAAAACGGTATGAAAGGTCAACACCACTCGATCAAATTACTCTGGGTAATGCCAATTCAGAAATGAAATCTTTAGCTCCTGTGCCATGAAGACAATAGAGCAGTTTTATAACTTCAGTTCACTGTTGTGGATGAATAGAAAAATGTTTTTGAATGACTGAATTGGGTACAGTGTGATCCCTTGTATTCAATGTGTGCTTTGTTCCATTGTATAGCTTGAACATTTTTCTGACAGGGCAGACCAGTAATTTAGTCTGACAGGCGCTTGTCAGAGGAGATTTGAAAGGCCTTATAGTCTGACCGAGGATTAACTCAAATGAAACATTCAGTCTATGCCAACTCAAGCCTAAACAGCAAAAACATACTGAAGAAAAGGGAGGAAAGGAGGATTTTTCAAATCGCAGAACTTCTCAACCCAATCAGCAGCTGGGTAAGAACGCCTGCTGGGTGTCTCCAAGTTGGAGCCCAAATTCGCTGAAGGAGGCTTCTACTTGATAACGTTAAGTAGGTACTCCGGGCTTTAAACGCTGCTCAATGGCTTGTGAAAGATTCCTCACAAGTTACCACACCAGGGTACTGTTTATTATAAATCAACCAACTTCTTATCTTTCTGTAACATTGCCTATTTGTAAATTCTGCTTCAGCAGACATTTTGTCCAGAGGTTGTTTCTCTGATGATGTGAGAGCAGTCTTAAATGTATACCCAAATGCATTATTTAGGATAACCCCTTTAGATGGGTCATACTCTCGTTTTTGAAGGGGTCCTACACATAATACAAACAATCAAAGCAACAACATTAAAGTGACAACAGACAAAAAAACAACAACCTGATGATACACAAATAGTAAATAAATACAACCGTTAAATGTCCATGTACAATTAGTCTCAAAATAGGGGATTACAGCAATGTTAAACAAGCCAAATGATGTCAAAGATTGAATGTAAGTAAAGGAGATCCGAGGACAAATCTACATAGGCTATTGTACTCTGCATTAAGAGGGGAAAGATTGGTTTTAGAAGAATTTTGATTAACAACATCAGCATAATCCAAAAATGGTAATTTAAGTAGCATAAAATACTATCTGCTAAGGGTCATCATTGGCTAAGTGACAGACATGTAACAATATCCATCATAACGATGAGACTGAATCTCTGTCTGTCCTTCAGAGACATTGGTGCAGCCCGGCAACAATGGCATCTACTTGCAGATAAAATACACTGTATATTAAGGGTGCTCCGATTGATCGGGCACCGATCGTTATCGGCCGATAAAAGCTTTAAATAGTTTGATCGGTGGTCTCCATAAAGGCCGATCAGAAGACGCACTACTCGTGAGAAAATGTTCTATATGCAGCTAAGTTACACACCAACCAGACGGCCGACCGTTGGCAGAAAAAGCAGTTGAACTGATCAGTCTCCCCGAGTTGGTCAAAAAAAGTGCTTCGGAACCAGGGTGGGACATTAGTCTTGTATCCTTGTAATGGATTGGACAGTTTTTGTCAAAGAATGCTGTTGCTAAGTAACAATGCACAATGCTTATAGGAGTCGCGTTACGTTACTGCTAATGAATCCCCAATATTTCCAGATTCTGAACACACACACACACACACACACACACACACACACACACACACACACACACACACACACACACACACACACACACACACACACACACACACACACACACACACACACACACACACACACACACACACACACACACACACACACACACACACACACACACACACACACACACACACACACACACACACACACACACACACACAGGATGCAGGGAAAACTGGAGAGGAGACGTACAGGATGACCTAAATTGAGGTCAGCTACACTTAATACATCCATGAGCTACACTCGTTATTGTAGATCAATAAGTTAAAGTCCAATAAGTCCTTTATCAAACTGTATGAATGTGTGTCCCAGGCCAGTATAGGAAATTAACTGGCAATGTAAAGATCAACAAGCTACTGACACATAATAAATAAATTGTATTAATAATACAAAAATAATTTAATGAAACAATTTAAAATATGATAATGCACTCTCTTTTATAAATTTGAATTCTGGAAAAAGTGGCTGGTAAAAATTTTAAGTGTCCCCACCCTGCTGGAACACAGTGAAGAACACACTGACAGTTTTTTTGTAATGTATTCTGAATAAGGCTTTAGCTCTATGTTAAGCTCTAAGCTGTTTAAGGTGTGTTTCTAACAGAGGAAGTGGAATGTTGAACGTTTCCTGTCAATAAAAGTAAACCGTTGACAATTCACAATACATTATCTTCTGTTAATTTTAATACTTATACATTGTTGTTAAGAATATTAAAATTAATATATGATAAATATATGACATGATAAATAGAAGGTTTCAAATAGACCCGGTGATCGGTGATCTGCATCGGTCGATACTACTCCCAGCAATCGGTGATCGGCCCCAAAAATCCTGATCGGAGCACCCTTACTGTATATCCTTTACTATACTGCCATCCTCTATCAGGATTTATAGGACGACTGGAGCGGTCTACACGCCTGGGTTTGCAACCGCAGCAGTAGACCATTACAGAACCCTCTAAAGAGCCGCAGTGGTTCACAATTTTTTCAAAGTCTCAGCATGTGACATGGGAAATGGAACAAAAAAAAAAAAATGGTTTCATAATGGTTTCAGTTCTGATGACGCACACAAACAGAAATATGGTGGTTGGGTTTGGTATTAAGTAGATTTTAGCAATTCTGATTTGGCTTTTCAATTCTAGTTAAAAACTAAAACAAATTATTATTAGTAAAAATGCTGATTCTGGAGCACTCTGACTATGATTAAAGACGTAAGAAAATTCTCCATTCTATACAGCATGCTGCTGGAAATACTAATATTGTGAGTACTACATTTGTAGCTTTGTAAATACAATGTCTTGAGCCCATTGACAGTGTTTCCTCTATGTTGATTTTGTAGTGGCGGCCCACCATGGCAAAATTTCTGCCACCACAGTATCAGAAATAGGGCTGTACAAAACATTTAGTCGTGGTTGCCTTTTAAATGATCCTATCGACATAATGCACCCCCCCCCCCGTTGGCTGCCGCTCACATTGCAATTTAACAACAAGTAGAACTATTCACAGGTTATTGGGCCTGTCCAGTTTAACTCCACATACTGTTGTGTTGATGTAGTTTATTGTCAAAATGTTCGCTTTCTTCCGAGTCTTAATTACAATTAACAGCTCCAGCAAAAACGTCACCGCGGTGGGTCCGTTCTAAGTGTAGACCTGTTGTAGATGTTAAGTGCCCTATAGTTCCTCAAAAAATACAGTTCAATCGCAACTGAAAATATACCTCATTGTGTGTGAATAGAGGTAAATAAATATATTTGTTTGTGTTGCAGCACAGTGTCAGTTTAGTTTCTGCTAAAAAAAAAAAAAAAAATCCTAATGGAAACAACGCATTGTATTAACAAGTTGTAGATGTACAGATGTAGCTAAAAATAACCGTTCTAATAGACTTTCCAACTCGCTGTCTTGTTTGATGGGTCTGATTGATGGTCTGTGGTTGTCAGGGTTTATTAGATGACAGCACCAGGCTTGTAGTATTAGCAGTACTTTCAAAAGGATTTAAAAAAATCATCCTCCCACCACAATATTAATGCCATTATTCTACTTCACTTCAGCATTCAACAGAGTTTGTAAGAATGCATTTGTGTTGAGCTCATCTGAGGAATATTTCAACAACTTCATAATCTCATCACTAAACAGCAGATAGTGATCACTGCCAAACGCTTGGAGCCATTATACTCCCTTCTCCCAGCCCCATCCCCACCCTTCTTTTGTTACCACTTCCCAACAAAACAGTCCAACTCTACATGACTCATCGATCCCATCATCAACACCTCCCATACTGAAACACCACTTCAAGGGCAAGGGAGACTTTCACTTCCTGATGATGATGCATGCTAGGAATGGGCCGGTATGAGATTCTGACGGTACGATAACCTTCAGCAAAAATATCACGGTTTCACGGTATTACAACGACAGCTATAAATGTATAATTTTTTAAATGTCTGGGTAAAAAAAACAACACTTTTTTGCACACTGGCGAGGAGAGGGATTTCTAAACTGCACTTTCTGTTCTTGAAGACTCATAAAAAACAGCTCATACTTTAGGAACGGTATGACAGAAAATGTTAGTGGTTTTGAAACCGTGACTTTTTCAAACCTTGAAAACCGGTAACCGGCCCATGTCTGATGCCTGCTGGGGGAGAAGTAGTGATCAGGAACACAAGCAAACTCTTACAAATGAAAAGGTTCCAAGTCCAAAATCTTAAGTCCTGAATCCTATCCAAGTGGATGACAATACAGCCTTAAGAGAGGTGATGATATACCTCCTCGAGACAGAAATAATGACAAGTCTGACATCAATTATTAGTGTGAACAGCAGCCAACTAGGGTTGCACGATATTGACAAAATGTGCTATTGCGATATCGTTTATGAATATTGCGATATCAAAATGAATTCAGATATTTTTTAAACATATGTAAAATTACAAAAGTTATGGGGAAATGCATCAAAATAGATTCACAACAATATAGTGCACAGTGAGACCTACGGCTCCCTAGTGCGGCTGGACCACACGTCGGTCGTGGATGAAAAATATTTAATCTTTCCGACTCCAAACTCTGCCCGCACCGCCTTTCTGCACGGTTTACAAAGTTGCGGGATAGCTACCTGTGAGAAAAAAGTGCGCGATGGGATTTGGTTCCGTTTATCTAGTTCATTCAGAAGCTTCTTGAAGCCTTTTTTATCCACTGTGTGGATAGGCATCATATATCTTTGGCCAAATAATACGTTATAGCATTGGTGATTTCAGTAGGTCTCTTCGAGTTCTTGTCCTACTTTGTGCCACTAGCAAGAGCACTCGCTAGCGAGGCTTGTTTGGCTAGCTCTGGCGTATTAACTGCAACAGTTGGTTTTTTGGGGGATAGTATCATGCACTCATCGTTAAAGTGGCTTGCGGTGCTTTTTAAGATGAGAAAATAGGTTTGTTGCATTGCCTCCTGCGCGGTTTATCACCATTCGACACATTTTGCATAGTGCATTAGCCTGTGAAACATCTGTTGGCTTAAAGCCAACAAATTTTCAAGCTACCAACGAGGAGGCATTACTTTTGGACACTAAAGTTTCTTCTTCAATCTCTGTTATTTTGTCATCTCCCTGAGCAACACTCATTTTCTTACTTTTGTGTTCTTTCTTTTGCTCCACTGACTCCCTTCGCTCTCTCCTTAGGTCCTTTCTTTTCTTTCACTTCTCCGATTCGTTCCGGGTTTTTTTTCTCTCCATTTATTTCTTCATTTACACTGTCACTCTGTCGAAATACGGGCACTAATGTGCAAGTGTCACGCTAACTGGCCAATGAAACATGATCATTATAGCGTTTCAAGCGGGCTCTAAATCAAGCACAACTAAGCCACACAGCCAACGGACGGGACGCGGCACTCCACAAAATAAACAAAATATTGCATACTTATCGCAACACTTTCGATATATTGCGCACCGTGATATTGCGATAACGATATTGAGTCAATATATCATGCACCCCTACTATCAACGTTCATTTCGGATGCAGGTTTTATAAATAGCCCTTCTGCCATTACGGCTGTGAGTCACATATGCTATAATATAAAAATGGTCGAGCACAAAGCTTCCCAATACTGGAGTAGCTTACCAGATGTACAGTGCTGGGACAAAGTCTGACATCCGTGCATCTCTCACGCGTACAACCCTTTTGCTATCTCCGCTATCTATTTTGCAAGGGCACCATTGCTGCATCTGGAGCTTAGCGTCGCCTAAGACCATTGTTATTGGCTTGAAGAAATACAAACAACCCAGAGCGTTTTTTTTTCCCCCCTTATCCCAGAATTGGTAAGCGGTGTAGAAAGACCAAACTGACACAGCAGTGTGGAGCTAGGTCTGATAATACGAGACCAATACTGGAGAGGATGCAAGTACTTCAATGAATGCTTTAACCTTGATTTACCCCTCATTACACTGTGCCGTGTCTGCCTGAGCCAAGCTTCTCATTAGCAGACTGTTTAACGCGCCACCACTTGTGTTCAAACTAGATAACAGAGGTTTTGCAGAATAATACAAATGAGCCTGAAGTGTAAGGGAGAAGAAAAAAAATTGAACAATAAAAGATTAAGTTACGGAAATAATTATTTTAACACACAATAGCAACTTCACACGCACACCAATAATAAAACCATAATGTAGTGGAATATTAGCTGCCTTATTCCTGTCTTGTTATAGTTTCCATTTTTTTTCCACAAAGAAATTCAAGCAAGGCAGAACTCTATATCTCTAACATACCGTAACATTGCATTTACTACAAAATAATATAGTAATAAACCCAGTTGTAGCTATAATATCCCACAAACATAATCCTGGGCTCCTCCAACTCAAGTAAAAATGTGTAAAAAAAAAAAAAAAAAGTAAAAGTGTAAAAAAAAAAAAGTAAAAATGTGTAAAAAAAAAAAAAAAAAGAAGTCAAAATTCAACTTGTGCATGGCACAATATATTCAAGATTCAAGGGATGTATTGCCATTTGCACAGGTACAATACACAGTACAGGTACATTGGAATTATTGTGCTCATCTCCCACACAGTGAATTATTTCATAATTACTTATTACACAAACAATGGACTTGGGAAAGACTCCGTATGACAGAGATAGGCTAAAAGGTAGTTCCGGAGAGTAAGATGGGGTGAGGTAGTTAAATATATTTTTATTTTACCGTTTTATCAACAAGACCTACAATGTACCTTTTCCTTTAATGTCAAATTCACTGTTCAACACCCAATCTGAGTGTGTCAATTCAACCGCTGTACAAGCTAATGACATTATGCTAATACATAGACTCTTCACTCACCCTTTAATTGTTCTGCCAGGTACAAACACTCTTAATGCTACAAAACGGCAGTTAATCACACTAAACACAAGAATAGTATTGGAGCAGTCCATCAAGAAACAGAAGAAATCATCTTCGTTTTAGAATAATGCCTTTCTCTGAGTGTTGGTTATAATCCGACCATAATAGTGCGTTCCATTTGTACTCGGAAGACGGATTTTCCGAGGGCAAAAATCGGAAACACGCCACCTGACCTTGGATTTCCGAGCTCGCAACTCAGACAACCTCCGAGTACAAGTGCGTTCCATTTACAAATCGGATTTTTCATTGTTGGGTTAGCTCTTTATTTTCTTCTCTTTATTTAGCTAAAAGTCTATGTATATTGTTATTCTTATACTGTATTTTTTTTCTATACCTCTATTTATTATTTTTTGTTTGTTTGCTGCTAAAATCTGCTGCTGGACATTTAATTTCCTTGCAGGAGTCATCCCAAAAGGATCAATAAAGAGAAGTCTAAGTCTAAGCTCTAGCCAGGTTAGCAATACCAGTTAATAACAACCCATTATTCTGTTTGTTGAGCATACAAACAGCGTAACAACATGTCCACAGATAGAAGTTGAACAGGACTGTGTGTACGACTGATTTAGTGAGACACAAATAAGACGTGTGCTAATAATAAATTTGTTGTTACTTGTTAATAGTGTAACTGTTATTTGTTAAATTATTGTAGTTATGTGTTAGGTGAATTAGGTTTACTTATTATATATTTAAGTACTTTAAAACGCTAATATATTGTTCAATTTCAATAAATAAAAAAAAAATCCAAATGGTACCCAACCCTAGCTACCAGCAAAGCTAACTGGTAGATTAAACTGTCATCATCCGTTTAGCTCGCCTCTGGCCCGCCTATATCAGATACACCGATGTGATTGGTGCAGCTCGGCTACAAGGGCATAGTTAAAGAGCATCATTACTGAATGTCAGAGTGACTCGCTGAGCAAATTCAAATTGTGCTCTTGCGAGAAATGTGGATTTCCAGGGTAGGATGATCACAGATATATCAGTTTCCAACAGTCCTTCTCATTGATTTGCAACATTACCCACAATAATCTTAGAGAACCAGAAATATTTAAGACAATTGTTTATTAAATCAATAATATATTAATTAATTATAAATGGTATACAAATTTATATTTTCTCACCGTATATAGCATATGTATCATATCGCCCACACCTATTAGCCAAATTGGTTAACAAATGTCAATACCCTTTCACTATGTTAGAAGGAAAAAGTCAAATGTATCCTGTGTAGTTTTCTCGTAAACAAAGTCATGTTTACATTCAGTGTTATGCACCAAAATGGATTGCGTGCATCCTCCAGGTCTAACAAACATGTTGAGTGAATTTTCATTCACATAAAACATATGAAAAGCCGATTTAAAAAAATATTTAAAATGTTGTATACATTCATGTTTGTTGGCCTGCAGACTTCTTGACGGCCTTTCAGGCACATAGCTCCACTTCTCTGCACACTACTACTGCCGCAAACTCACTGAATAGAGTGAAACCAGCGGAAAAATGTGTATCGCATGGCCTGTGTGCTTGAGTGCATGATGTGGATGTGCAAAATATAAAACCAAACTAACTCATGATAAATGTGTTCTTTATAGACATTCAGCCAGACTCTTTTTTTGTTGTCTTATTCTTATCAAAAGTAGGACACAAACTCTGCAAATCAATACCGCACAGGGAATTGATGCTAAACATTTCATGACAGAACTGCCTGTTCATATTCCAGACTGTAACTAAGGGGCCGTCCACACGGAGACGGAGATTTTTGGTGCAAACGCACATTTTTAGCATCGTTTGGGCCCCTCGTACACACGGATCCAGTAAACGCACTGCCTGAAAACGCTTTTTTTTTTTTAAACCGGGTCCCAGGGTGAAAAAATTCAAAAACGTCTCTCCTTAAGCCGGATATTTATCGTATCGATGATGTCATTGCCACACCCCTCAACCTCTCACCGGCAGCCCTGCACTAGTGCACGGCCACATTGTACTGCGGTGAAGCTAAGCAAGCATATCCCATCTCAATGGTCAAACCAGCTCACTTCATCTAGCTAAATAGTTTGTCTCTGCTCCCTGACACTTCCCTCTGCTGTGCTGGTCCTGGATTCTACACAAGATATATTGCTAACGTTATGTAGCCAACGTTAAACATAGCTAAAGTAGCTGACCGCTAAAGTAGCTGACCGCTACAGCAGCGAAGTAACGTTAACGTTAGCTGCTATGGTTAGCTAGCTGTTTATAAAGTGGAAGCTAGCTAGCTAATCTGTCTGCTTATCAACTCCTTGAACGGATTATAGTAACTTTTACCACGGCGTATTGTAGAAAAGCTACTGCAAGAAAAACATGTAGATTATCAAAAAGACATTGGATCATTGGTGTTTGTTTGACTGACAATTTTAGCTAGTTAGCAGAGCTAACGTTAGCGCATTAGCACGCTGCAATCATGTCCAATGGCAGACAGAATTGCAAAATAAAAAGCAATCCAACAACACATTATACAATGTAAACAAAGACACGTTTCCTTGCGGAGGCCTTTATAAAATGAGGAGTGGTGAAAGTTATTATAGTCCATGGATGTATTAAGAGAACGTTAGTCTAGTTAGTCATGTTATGATGGGAAGTTAACTCTTCTTCTCCGTGTTTTGGTGAATTTCTGTAGCAGAAACAGCGCCTCCTATAGGCCTGGAATATGAAGTAGAGCGTTGAGTCATTTATAACCGGATACTTGTGGATGAAAAAATGTTTTGAAACAAATCCAGGGAAGACGGGTAAAAAAAAGATCGTTTTGGTATGTGTGGACATGGCCTAAGGCTCTTGAGAGTTGGAACTTGGGAACAAGATAAATATTCTGAAATGACATAACACAGGCCACAGTTTTGCTTCTTGTTGTAGTCTGAAAAGGCTATGGATGAATCTGTTTTACAAAGCCCTCATCATTCCATATGGTGGTGAATAGATGACTGACAGGTACAGTCACTTCACTGCATGAGCCAGCTGATTTGTCTTTGGGGCATACACACAAAACACAGTGCAGTTCCCAACTAACAAAACAGATGTTTGCTGTGACAACAAGTTGGATTTGTGTGTAACAGCTCAGACTAATCTCAAAACAAACCAGGAAATCCGGTTTCTCTTATTTTCCTACAACTCTGAATAACCGCCAAGTTTCGCTAAAGGCTGAAACATTTTCAACATATTTGCTTTGGAAAATGTGGGTTTGTGGCCAGCTGAGGGGTTTGAAGAATGTTGTCCAACTGTCCAACCAGATTAAGATTAATATGATCTTAATCTTGCCAAGGACATTCTTATCTAGACATTTTCTCTTGCTTTCTATTTGTTTTTATGTTGAAGGATCTGCTTGGCAGTATAAACATTTTCCTATCTAATGGTTAAACATGAATGCCTTTTTTGTGCATTAAATGGCTGAAATTAAGAAAAAATATGGGAATCTTCTACTGCTTAAAGCAGCAGCGGTTAATCGATTAGTTGTTCTCTGGTTCAACCTTCTCTTATGTAAGGATTTTCTGCTTTTCTCTGTTTTATATAATTGGAAAACTAAATATCTTCGGGTTTTGAACCGTTGGTTGAACAAACAAGAGATTCTAAGACATTATGTTGGGCTGTGGGAAAGTGGGGTCGACATTTTTTACTTTTATATAATGATTAACTGATTACGCACAAAACACATTTGACAACAGATGAATCAATAACAGATGAATTGATCATTAAAATAGTCATTAGTTAAGAGTCATATATTTGTCTCTGTCAAACATATCATGATTCACAAACGTTTTCTTTTCACTGGTAATGTATGGCAATTACATGACAACGCTTGTAATTATTCACTCATAACACAAAAACCAAGTCTTCTACACTTGCGTGACAAGTCAGACCCACATCAAGATGTTGGGTCTGGGAACTCACCATTGGCAGAGCTCAATCCGAGGGGCGGGATAAACGGTTGTCTTTCAAATTCCCTCTGTGCGCAATAGGATAGCGCTACAACCAGGCAGAGCAACAAAGAAGGTAGCAGAGCTAGTTGATAGATTAAACTGTTGCTGTATCCGGTCGTCGAAACTCCGAACACATCTTCCTTTTTTAAGAATGACTTCAGCGCCGTTCTTTGTTCTTTTCTCAAAGAAAAGCTTAACTCTGAGTCTTCCAGAGTCGCATTCAAAGACGATTCAAAAGACCGCTGTTCGCCAGCAGCAGCAGCCATAAGCCCGCCCACCGACTCTATACACGATGTGATTGGCCCGACCAGAGTTTGGTTTTTCCAGCTCGCAAGCCAACGGAGAGTTGCTAGACCCCCTGGCTGCAAATTACATTTGCTACTGCTAGGGTGCGTCTAGATTTCTAGGCTACTTCTACACAAAAGAATAACAGAAACTGGAGCCCTGAGCCACAACTACAGACCTCACCCTGCCTTTAATCTACAGCTGGTATGGAGGAAATGTCCTATGAATTTCCCCTCTTCTCTCCCACTCGGAAAACACAGATGTATTTTTCTTAATTAGTCACCCCACCAGGAAGGACTCAGTGAGTTCACCTCCCAGGGATTGTGTACCAATCAGGGAAGCACGCACTTAAAAACATTTACAATAAGATGCAATGCTGTCAATCTAATGCCTTGTTGATAAGATTTATCTGATTTATGAACATTAAAAAGGTTTCAGGTTGGAGCTGTAACAGGTGGTGATGATCTGCTATGTAAGGATAATTGATAACTATGCCTTTACCTTTAGCAGCACACAAATCAGAACTAAGATACAGTATATCTTTGAATACATTTAAAATGAGATTAGACCTATAGTGATTAGTCTGTGAGGGTACTGCCATCTGTTAGTTTCTCCTTTGGTATCTGCCTGCAAAGAGGGATGCAACAGGAATGTTATCAAATCATCACTCAGGCCTGTGTAACTTTCACGTCTGTTTCTTCAACACAGCTTACCACCAGCTTTCCCTGAGGTAGTTTGAAAACAAATGGTACAGAAAATGCTGCAGTGCATTCATTTTAAATGGCTGCCTCTGCCTTAATGATTGACACAACCATCAACACATTACAATACCATTTCTTTGCTGAAAGGCTTTTTTTTCCTCCCTGGGGAGAAGTTTACCACACACAGGTCCTCTGGCTTTGTGCCTTTTTCATGGTAATTTCTGGGAGCTGAAAACAGAGTGCAGTGGCAAACACCCACTGCATTTTGAACTGTGCAGAATTGTTATGACTGTCTATTAACCCTCTGGGGCCCAAGCCATTTTTTTTTTCATGGCATATTCGGGTCGGCTGGTTTCCTTGTGTAGTAATGCTTGTATAACCTCAACCCTGTGTGCAAAATAAATTGTCATATGACTATAAAGATAAAAGTAAATCGAAACTCACAGAAATGTATTGAAATCACACAGACAACAATTATGAATGAGACGTTTGGCTTTTGAATATTGTTCTCCCAAGTCTTGGCAACCAGGGGAAACAAAAACAAAAGACTGTAACTAACACAAATAAACAATCTAGTTTTTTCCCCAGAAAAAAATCCATACACTTTTATCCAAAAAGTTTGTTGTGCCATCTCCAATGCATTTCCCGTCTGCTATGAGATATCAAGCAGCCAAATCACACTCATTTACTGTGACACACACACACACACACACACACACACACACACACACACACACACACACACACACACACACACACACACACACACACACACACACACACACACACACACACACACACACACACACACACACACACACACACACACACACACACACACACACACACACACACACACACACACACTCTTCAGGTTAGGGTTATCTATTGGCTAAGCGAGCTGCCTTTCTCCTGACATCACTCCCTGTCCATCTGATTGATTATTTATTTATAAAGGACAACACACATTAATCAACATTTCTGTACATGTGCCAGTGTTAGCCAGCCGGCTAATTTTCAACTGTAGTCCTTTGGCCAGGTGATTTTAGACCAGACTTATTTCCCTGTCAATAAGTCACATATGATATGTAAATACGCAATAAAAATGATATGTCTATGCTTAATGCGATCCTGGGTGCACGCCTTACAATACTATCCAAACGCACAAATAAGAATCTATGCATTGATTACATTTACGCTGTTATATCATTATTTTGGCACGTTCGTTCCATGTTTAGTATACGTAGTAGCGAAACTGACACATTTCGGATGCTGCCAAATATAATAGCAGGCTATAGATATGACAGGGATGTACATCAGCAATGTCACTGGGTCACATCCACATAGACATCACTGCACAGTGCATTTGTAGATCAATCTCTGACACATTCAGGAAGACAGCCTCTGATTAATGACACACTCACCCCACTGCATTCTGGGAATCAAGATGGTTGGGGCTAACAGTATAAGTATAGCATTTCATATAAAAGAGATGCATCAACCGTTAAGTTGTGGAGTTATCGTTCTGGAATTATTGAGCAAAGTCTCAGAAAAGACACTGCAGTTACTTCCAGATTCAGATTATTAATAATAAATAAATTATAATGTATCATTATAGATTAAGCTATACAGTTGTATAAGTAATTCAAATAAGCCCCATCTTTAAGGGCTGCAACATTAAAGTGATACATACTTTAATCTATTGAATGGGCCATTGTGTATAATGAGTAGCCTACTTTTACTTTTGGTACTTTAAGGGTATTTTGAATAATGCATTGCTAACACTTTTGTACTTTAATTTAAGTAAACTTTTGAAAACCTGACTTTTACTCGTAACGGAGTATTTCTACACTGTGGCATTGCTACTTTTACTTAGGTAGGCTAAATGAGCTAAGTAAAAGAGCTGGGTGTACTGAATAAACTGGTAACAATGTATTTTGGACTCATCCGAATGGAGAACTCACATCTCACAACTGTAGGTGATCTGCTGCATTCATGAAAATGTCCAAATTTGAAACCCCAGCTTCAAGGGGTCGTGAGGTTACTCCCAGTGTCTTGACAAAACACAATAGAAACCTTGGTTAAAAAGCACCAGTTAGCTAGTGTTCCAGTGATAACAGCAGGAGTTTGATGCACTGATTTAATGAGCGTTCTTTCCTGCCGCGCTTTGTGAATAACAACAGTCAACTGCTCTACATTTAGGCCAAAACATAAAAAAAGAACCTGAATGCATCCAGTAAAATAAACAGTGTCAGGCCACATCCACCACTCGCGCTGAGGTGCAGGTGCTTAAACTTGCTGGCGATGTATTTTCCGACCACACCACAGCCGCCGTGATTAACGTGGTTGTTCGGGACACAACGCCTAGCATTAGCATCGTTGATCAAGACACATCTAATGGTAAGAGACGGGGATGTTAGAAAACTTAGTCAATACAAAAACAATAGTATTCGACTTACTGTGATGTTAACTTCGTGCTTTTTCAGTCGATACTTGAGGCTCTTCATCTTGTAACGTGTTGGCTCCCAGTATTAAAAGTATCCTTTGGTGATTAAATTCATAAATAGTATAAAACTTTCCAGAAAGTTCAGACGAAGTAAGTTTTATCTGTCCCCTCTTTTCCAGAGTGAGTTGAGTTTCACCTGACGCCTAACCACAAACGCTGCTCGCACGTTGATTGACAACCAGTGAAGCCAATCAAACCGAAGCATGCGCGGTTTTAGTACGTTTGATCCAATCGGCGACGCCGTAGGGCGGGACTTCCTTGTAAAGTATCGTTGGGAGAAGTTGGAGCCATCCTAGACAGTACAAGACAGGGCAGGAAAAACCTGGCGTGACGTCAGGGGTACCTGAAGACCGAATCACCTGGAAAAGTATCTATTAACAACCTGGTATCATTGTTTACAGTAAATACCTAAATGTAAACTATTTACATAACTGTCCGCAACCTGGAAATAACACCTGCAATGAACATTATCTTAATAACTAAACTGTCAGTTACCTCGTTACCTGTCTGTTGTGTCACGGATCACCTAGCTTACTATACTGTGGTTGCTTTGTAATTATTAACCATTACACTCAATAATACTTACTAGTCCAACCCATGGTCTAACCCACATTTTAGAAGAAAATATGTTTATTGTATTCAGATCTTTTACCTACGTAAAAGTAGCAATATCAGTGTAGAAACACTCTGTTACAAATAAGTCTGGCATTCGGAAAAGGGCAAATCTATTTGCATTACGAAATATATACATAAAGTACAAATATGTGATGCATTTACTGTGTAGGCTACATCACTTTAATGTTGCAGCTGGTAAAGGTAGAACTCATTTTAATTAATTGATATACTGCTGGTAGCTTAACCTTTAATCATATGTTATAATTTATAAGTTTATTTATATATATATATATATATATACATATATATATATATATATAGTTATTAATTTATATATTTTTTCATTAATAATCAGAATCTTTGAAGTAACTAGCATGCTTTACTAAAGCTGTTGAGTAAAAAGAATAATATTTGCCTCTGAATTGTTGTGGAGTAAAAGTATAAAGTAACATACAATGGAAACACTTAAATAAAGTATAAGTAAGCTACCTCAAAGTTGTACTTAAGTACAGTACTTGAGTAAATGTACTAACATTGTATTAAAAAATATTTTAATAACTTAGGGGTTAGGGACCATTACTTCAACATTTCTATACTTTTACTACAACTGAACATGTTAAAATAGTTAATTGTGTTTTTACACTGAGTTACTGCTACTTTTACCTCACTCTTTAACAATTGTATATTTTATATATATTAACTAAACACATGCATGAAAGATGGATGCTTTTGCAGATATTAAACCATATACTGTACATTGATACCACAGTGAGACTTTCCTGCATTATTTTTGGCACTTTGCAAAATGCATCTTGAAAGAACAGTGATGACAACAAATAATGTACAAGATTGCATATAAGAAGAAAACACAGTAAGCAATGAAGAGATTGTGTAGAAACATGTTTTTTTAACAAATTGATACAAATACAAAAACGATACAGATACAAAAACATCAACTGCTGAGTGCTGACCTTGTGGTCCAGCAATACATTGCACCTCATGTGGCAGAAGAAACACTAATAAATACAAACATGCAACAGTAACAAATATCTATCAGGTGGAATGCACAAAAACACCAAACAGCTGCTTGTGGAAACGGTAACTTGTCAAAGGAAAATACTTTTTTTGTGTCTTTTCAAAGAAGTGAGAAATAAAGGAAAAAGGGAGAGAAAAGAGGAGTCAGCATAAAAAAGGTTTCCTACATTTTTTTGTTGTTGTTGAACTTCTTAACTGTGACAAGCTCCTGAGAGCTTTGTGAAGGAAGTGTATCAGTTAAAGTGAAAAATCTCATCCAAGTTTGCACTCGGGTAGTAATGGTTATTTTACAGTACATGTGGTGTGGGAGAGGTGCCGGAGAGCTCTCAGACGGCCTTGCGGTGGTACTCTGGGGGCGCGACCTCGTAATCAGTGGCACTCAAGAGTGTGGAGGAATTCTTCACCAGGTACCTGAAGAAAATGTCAAATTAGATTATCATCTTGGAGTGGGACAGAAATGGTAATTGCTGAAACATTTCTCCCTCAACAGTCGTCATGTCCGGCTTGCTATCCAATTACCAACAAATGTCTAAAATATACAAAATTATTTTAAGATAACCTAAGATAGTGAGGCTGTTTGCCTCCAGATGGGATTTGCACAACAGGCTCTATTTCCTGTCAAATTAGAGTCCTGTTGTATATTCAATTTTTTTTTTGGGATAAACACATCTATGATGGAGACTATGTATAAGCCTGCCAGTGGCCGCTTATTTCAGACAGAATTCTCCTCACCTTCCGCTATCTGCCTGCTACCGTTTTCAAAATCCCCGTCGCTACTTCAAGCTAGCAACCTACATGCTGAGTCCAGCTAGCTTCTCCAGAGCTTAAATATGAATGAATGAATGAATGAATGAATTTATTGGTCGTAACCAAAGGGTAGGGTCGGAAGCTTCAGCTTATACAAGGCCCCCCCTTGTCACATTTTTAAAATAACAAACTCATTTTCAAGGGAATAAAATCAACAAGACAAAAAAGATAAAAGAAATTATACGAAAAAAAAAAAAAATCAAAACATGACTACATCTACCTACATATATACATACACACCTACATATACCCATTAAGGGTCAGTGCTTATATACATTGCAATTGCCACCTTAAGGTAAATAATATCATAATTAATGACAACCATAATGGTAATGATGCTTATCATCAACAACATGACTATCCTCCTTCGCACACAATAATATTACTCAATTTCTATACTTATCTAGTATCATATCTTTTAACCATTTTTTTAATTTAAAAACATTCCCGATATGTTTTAATTCCCTTGGCAATGCGTTCCATAACTTCACACCACAGACAGAAATGCACCTGCTTTTCATTACTGTGTTACAGGTAGGTTGTTTCCAATTAAGGTCGCCTCTAAGAGCGTAACCCCCTTCTCTTTCTCTAAACATGGTTAGAATGTTGGGAGGAGGCCTTATACAGAACTAACGTAGTATTTTGGTTCACCAGGTCCATGAATTTGTGTTTGATTTAAGAAATAAAGAATTAGTATGATAATTGAAGCCAACATTATTCACAATTCGTATAGCTCTTTTCTGAACTGTGCACACTGTCTGTAGAGTGGTTTTACAGGCATTGCCCCAAATCTCAACACAGTACGTTAAATATGGTAGTATCAGCATGCTGTAGAGAGTGTTCATAGAGCTATAATTGTCTTTGAAGTGTCTGACTTTTCTCAACACCCCAATGCTTCTGGAAATTTTGGATCTTACATGGTTTACTTGTGATTTCCAACTGATTTTATGGTCAATTATTACCCCTAGAAAGGTGTGTTCATAAACTCTCTCTAACTCTTCAGTTTCTATCCTTAGGCTTACATGAATTGTTGAATGTGTTTTGTGATTTCCAAAAATCATAAACTTTGTTTTGTTTTCAAATTTAGAGATAACTTGTTTACATCAAACCACAATTTATCTAGTTCTACTGTCACCTTGTCCATTAGCTTTTGTAAACAGTCGTCTGTACAGAAAATGTTAGTATCATCTGCAAAATTTTATATTTTCAATATATTGGACACGTTACAAATATCATTTATATACATAATGAATAGTTTTGGTCCAATTATCAAACCCTGTGGCACACCACACGTGATGTTAACTAACTTGGACATGGCATTTCCCACTTGTACATACTGTCTCCTATTTTTGATGTAGCTCTTCAGCCATTCCAGACCTACACCTCTGATTCCAAACCTTTCCATTTTTTCCAGCATAATATCATGGTCTATGGTATCAAATGCTTTCCTGAGGTCTATGAACACTCCCACTGCAAACTTCTTATCATCAACTGCACCTGCAAGTTTTTCCATAAGTTCCATCAAAGCCATGGATGTTGATCTTCTTTCTCTAAATCCATATTGACAATCAATTCATAGATTATGTTTTTCCACTAAGCAGTCCAGTCTTGCAACAAGATAAGAGTGAGACCGGTCTATAATTTGTATATAATTTTTTTTATCTCCAGCCTTGAACAGTGGAATTACTTTTGCTGTTTTCATTTTGTCAGGGACAAATTGAATAACAGCCCAATTGGAATGATAGGATACAAATGCACGCTAGAGGCACTACGATGTCTGAAATGACTTCTTTTACTATTGTCATGTCTATGCATTTCAGTCTATGGATTTTTTGTTTTTCAATTTATTTACAAGTTCAATTATCTCATTCTCTCCTATGATCATATTATGTTGTTCTTTTATTAGTAAAAGTTGTACGTGTCTTTTAATGTTTTATGGGGCAATTTCTTTTGCGGAGATTTAGCCATTTCAATGCCAAGGCTGTTCCATGACAAGTTCCCTCTCTATTTTGCAAGAGCAGCGTGACTGCATTCTGGACTTAGTGTCGCCAAAGACGTTTGTGATTGGTTTGAAGAAATACAAACAACTCATTATTATATTTCAAAGCAAATTGAGTGTTTGCCTCAATAAATGTACAAGTTCTTTAAAGAAATGACATAACGTCAGACAGCTTGAAAGAACAATTTATAGAAACTTCAATGTATTTAGTTAGCAGGGTGTCCATAGATGTTTTAACCAAATAGCCTTTACCAGTGTATGATGAAGAGGAATATATCTGTGTAATTATGTCTGTGACCTAATAAGCCACTGGTTTTCTGGCTGATAATCAGACTGCATTAACACTGATCTCTACAAATGTTTATTATCCCTTCTTTTCTACAGCGTCAGCATGTGGTGTCTTTGGTTTATTAACAGTATAAATGATACTAATCAGAGGGCAAAGTCATGCTTGCATACATACAACTGTAATTACTGAAGAAAAGAAAGCCTCTATTATATAAAATTCTATTCTGGTGCTCCAAAAGACTTCATTTCCATTTACAAAATTGAGAATCGTGACACTCCCTGAGAACCTTTACGCATGATGAATACAATTTATTTTCATTGCATTTACAAAATCGCACAAACTGTGCAATATATCCTGAGTGATTAAAAAACTTGTGTTCTATATGTGAAACCATTCCTAAATGTTGTGCTATGGCACCATTTAACCACTTCATTTACGTCAGTCTGTTAATATGTCTGCTGTGCTGCTTTGTTTGAATTTAGATTTGACATCATAATTTATCAAATAGAAAATTCAAACATCACAAATAAATTATCTGTGAAACCATTCTAAATAAAAAGTACCTAAACGTTGGATCCGTCCCTCATTAAATGCTGCTGAGTGTCCGTCAGTCGTAGCAAAAATATTTTCCAGAGCACAAAATCGATTTTCATGTTGTGAGGATTTGCAACAAGCCTGGCTGCACTAATATGAATGTGGATGTAACATTACATTTGAGAATCAGCCAAACATGTCTCTGGTGGTGTGTTGGGAGTTGAAGCTTACTTTAGAAAATCTTGGAGGTAACTAAGCAGCAAAGCCAGACTCTTCTCGTCCAGTGGAGTGTAGGCCAGCATGGCTCCAATACGAACTGTTAGAGGGGGGGGTGACAGCATACAGAATGTGAGGAATAATGCAGAAGGAGACTGCAGGCTGAAGGAGATTCAGGACACATTTTTATTTTGAAATACTGTGTAAATGTAAAGCTGTTTTAGGGCTACAGGTGTTTTTTGCCTTAAACACAGCTTTTGACCTAAAGAAAGCAACAGCTGTTTTTATTTGCAATAGCGACATGTATTATATCATAGATTTTTTTGGGGATATTCAATTGAAAAACTACATAAAATATCGGAAGGGGAATTACTGTTTATTTGCTAATACAGAAAATAGAATACCTGACAAATCAAGGTTTTCATTCATGCACAAATCTTGTATGTATCGCCACAGAACCAAAATTGTTGTAGTGTGAGGAAAAAAAAAGTTAACATCCTAAAGTGCCTTAATATGATAATGACGTGAGAAGTCATGTAAGAGCTGCATGACTTATGCTCCTCCCTATGGGAGCAACTGAAGAACCATTGGACCAGGAGAGCGCTAAGAGGCGTGGACACACCAAAAGTACCTGGCCCCAGCCAACCAATGGGAGAAGACTACGGCCGAGTAGAATAGTATATTAACTGTCTGATTTAGGGAATCGGGGCCATTCTACGGAGCCCCAGGGTGAAGTAGGGTGGTCCACATCGATGTGTGTGTCATGTCATCTTTTTGTTTTATTCCTTGTATACTTGTATACAAGTTGACTTTTATTATTCCACCTATAATAAACCACCTTAAATGAGAGAAATGTTTGTCTTCTGTCCTAACCGACCATTTGGAACCCGTCAGTAGTGTATTAATTTAAACCGTTGGTGTGTCATCTCTAATGCCACAACAATACTGGTATGATAGCTTGGTCCAGGATTGATTTGCTGCTTCCACAGTGGGAATTATCTTGGACAGAAAATGAATGTAGCATTAGACACAATAGTGGAAACTCTGAAGACAATTTCCCATCATTTCACAAGCCTTATAACTTGCAACACAGAAGGCAAGGTGAATATTTATACAAGTGTTTGTTAGCCTCACAGTGTTCAAGCTTCTGTGGAGAACATTTCACAGACAAGAACTAAAAAACGGCAACATTTAATTAAATCCCACAGCCATTGTACCTGCATGAGAAGAATTTTCAAAGAATTAAATCACAAATCAATTGTAGTAGGACAGTCACTCAGTCCAAAGCTATGGCTCAGTGTGCCCCTGTGTGTGTGAGCTGTATGCATGCTGACGGCCTGTGGCGATGTCTAATGTATATATGTGTGTGTGTTTCACGGTGTGTCCAGGGTCCCTACCAAAAAGGCGTAGCAAGTGCGGCGCTCCGTACACCTGAGACATCGGCATGTCTGGGTGTTCAGCCATGATCTCAGCATACTGTGGCCTCTCAAACTTGTAAAGCAGCTGAGTGCCTAGCATGACGTTGAAGTACTCCCGAATCCCTGCAACCACTTCGTTTACCGCAAACTCCCTAAGTAGAGGGAAGAGAAAACGTCACATTTTTCTCTGGAGAGAGTTTCCATGGAGACATCAGAGATCGCAGCTTTGAGGAGCCACAAATGGTACAGATTTCAAAAACTTTCCTGAGATAGGAAATCAATCAAAGCAAACATCATGTTTGGGTTTGTTTATGTCAACGTTGGGTTTTCGTTGTGCTGTGCTGCAGGTTAAACAGTTGAAAGTCGGCCAGTCTGGTGTGTTCACCTGCTAGGAAAGAAATTTGGAAATGTGAAACTTGAGACTCTGTCATAAACTATGATGAGAGAAAAAAAAAATATAAGTAATCAGTAGTCTTTTCGACTGCTTTACCGTACATCACCACCACCACTCAAACAGGGTATGCTTTTTATTGCATACTCTTGAATTTAAAGCAAGTATCTAATCTTAGAAAGTTATTTTTTACAACCTACTGTAATTAATACAATCAAACGGTAGTCTGGAAGACAGAAACCACACAACTACAGAATGCTGCATATTTAGGAAAATGGCTAGCAGCATGTATGATTTGCTGTAAATGAGATGAAACATTGAAAAATACTTTAGTTATAGTGTTTAGTATTTAAATATGTCCAATTTCAGTAGGATATCTAATGAGGCAACATTACATAATATGAATTAGTGGCACCATCCTGGGTAAATTGCACAAGATTGTGTCGACATTGTGAGACAGGTGTAGGGTTGCAAAGAGGCGGAAATTTTCCGAAACTTTACGGAAACTTTCCATGGAAAGTTTAGCTAGGGAATTTTGGAAAAATTCCAATTTGGAAACTTTCATGGGAATGAACGGGAATTAACAGGAATAAACGTGAATTAATGGGAATAAACTGGATATTTTTAATATTGCTTGCCATGGAAAGTTTAGCTGGGGAATTTTGGAAACATTCCAATTTTGATTTACTATGGTCAGTGGGCTATACAATTAACACACATAGGTTAATAATAGCAATGGGTTATGTATTCCCCCCCCAGAAAAAAAAAAACTTGTGTTTTAAAAACTAAATATTGGCAAGTATGAAGCAGCCTATGCTGATTAGTGCGTGCGTGCATGACATTCAACTGAAGTTGCATTAAATCAGGTTGTTTTAACCAAGATTATGCTGCAAGATGGGGTTTTTTCAACTACATTTAAGTTCCCTGTTATAGACTAACAGTCTTATGACAAGCAATATTAAAAATGTCCAGTTTATTTCCGTTAACTCCCATGGAAAGTTTCCAACTTTGGAAATTCCCGGACTTTTGCAACCCTAGACAGGTGGCGTGATGAGTTGGACACAGGCAGCGATGCTTAACAGATTATCACAGTATACCGATGTTTTTCTACTTTTACATCATTTGAAGAAAGTTAGGGTGCTTATTCTTACTTATTGTCCGAGTTTGCTTTCGATTTCTTATAGTTTGCATAGTCCTCCAAGACAGTCTCTATATTCTTCTTAGCAGGCAGATGAAATAACTGTAAGCAACAGAAAACCTTTATTTAGTCAGCAACATTTACAAAACATCACCGTGTTCCTCACTTTGAAGGTAATGCAAAGCATAATTCTCTCCACATATTCTCAAAAAACAATGTGTAGCTTTGCACATTGTTTTGAGAATTTAGCTTGCAACTCTACCACCTATTGCAGTGGTGTTTCCATAACTAACTCAATAACTAAAACTAAAATAGTGTCTAAATCTTTGTGTTGAAGGTCATCTCAACCTGTCACAGTGTTATGTTTGGTATTATGTTAAAGTATACTGTACCATGGGCAAAACCGATTTAATTCTAAAAAACTCAAGTTAAAGAATTAATCTGTATTTTGAGAACATTTAAAGAGTTGAGGATAGATTTTGGTTTTAATAGTACTTCACTCCCTGCTTCATCCCAACAACATTAAATATTAAAAACTGTTGTTATTAACAAAAGGTTGTTATTAGTCATTTCCATAATTCAATTTATCACAGGTAGATTTTAAAAGAAAGATGTCCATATGCATTTGTAATATATAGACATTTACGTTACTGTAGAACAAACTTTCTAACCTCCACAGCTCATCAAAGCTGAAGTAAATCTACAACAATCGTGTGTGTGTGTGTGTGTGTGTGTGTGTGTGTGTGTGTGTGTGTGTGTGTGTGTGTGTGTGTGTGTGTGTGTGTGTGTGTGTTTCCCCCACCTGTTTCTGTCGGGTGATGAGGTCCCAGTCGTCCACCAGCCAGGGTTTCAGCTCCTCAGGGATCTTTACCTTCACCTCCACACGGTTGGTGAACATCTCCTCCTGTGCACACATTGATTATTTCACTGGGTGTCTGGGAGCAGCAATGCTTTTTTCCATCTCCTCTACAGTGTCCAAGGTTCAGTAGAGAACATTTCAGATTTCTCTCTCAAAGACACATACAAGAACAGATAACACTGCACAGCTTTAGTCCCACAACTATTGTACTCGTTTTCTAAGGGTGAAATTAAAAGGAGTGAAAGCGCTAGTAATAGCACAGATAGGTCCAACGCTTCGCTTCATAATATTAAAAATTGCAGTTGTAGTTCTTATTGATATTTTTTAAATGGAGGTGTACGTATGATTTTTTTATCATTTTGGCACCTTAAGATATTTTTCTCTATTATATTTGCATTTCTTTTAATATACTGGAATTATATCAAGATCTTGATTTATAAAGCAAAACAGATGCAATGCATATTAGTGAATGCCAAATAAACTTGTATAAATAAGTGGTGTTTTATTTTCAACAATAATACGCCAGTATGCCAACACTGCTGTTCTGGTGCTGGAAACTGCCGGCAGGCCTTTTAGAAGAGAATAATGCTCTTCTAGGCTGCAATCAGCCTCGACCCTAACCCTAACCCTAACCACAGAAGTACTGTGACACGAGTAATCTTTTGTTGACCCCGGTTTGTATGCAGTTCATAAGTACTTATACTGCTGGCTGCAGGTTGCCAACATTTCTTGCTTTCTTTTTTTTTGATAATTTGTTTTGATTATTTTTTGGGGCTTTTTCTGCCTTTATTTTGACAGGACAGCTAGGTGAGAAAGGGGAGAAGACATGCAGGAAATCCTCACAGTTCGGATTCGAACCCTGGACCACTGCGTTGAGGCATAAACCTCTCAGTATATGTGTGCTTGCTCTACCACTGAGCCAACCCAGCCACCATTTCTTGCTTTCTGAGGCACAAATTAATTTATCTCAGCTGTGGGCACACTACAAAGAACTCTGTGGTCCCCTAGTGTGGCCCGCAGGGGACAGCCGTCCCATTCACACCTTTAGGAAAGAAGCTCAGCTTGCAGTTTTATAAAAGCAAATATAAAACTCAAATAATCAGTTGTGGTTTGAATCTATACAGATTCACTGTATTGACTTTACAGTGTTCTAATGGTCAAAATGTCTTTCTTAAAACAAAGGTAGTACATTTTTTGCCCCAGCTTTGTACATAAACAAAATGTCAAGCTATGGACTGGTTAAGCTATATAATTAGGTAGGTACGTTCATGTGTGTCCACAGGGTTCCCAATTACTGATGATACATACACTCTCCACAGTGGGATCGACCCGAGCCCTTTTCTTCCGCGGCCCCTGCGGTGTTTCTCCGCTGCTGGTGCCTTCACCCGGCCCTGGGGCTAAACAAGAAACCCATTACAGCTTATAAATTATGTAGAAATTAAGGTTTTAATAAAGAGTCAGGTGGCAGGTTGTCAAAATCTCTTCTTGCACTGAGCAGATCCATAACAAGTTCCCAAAACAGGACTGTGCATTTAGGCATAAAGGATGAGCAAGTAAACAACAACTCATTATTTAGTCTGTAGGACATGTAAAAAAAAAAAAAGAAGCAGTACTTCAAGGAACACGCCGACTTATTGGGACTTTAGTTTATTCCCTGTATCCCCCAGAGTTAGATAAGTCCATACATACCCTTCTCATCTCCGTGCGTGTCGTAACTCTGTCTGGCGCACCCACCGCTAGCCTAGCTTAGCACAGATCCTGGAGGTAACCGGCTCCATCTAGTCTACTGCTCCCAATAAGTGACAAAATAACACCAACATGTTCCTATTTACATATTGTGATTTGTATAGTCACAGCGTGTACAAATAACAAGGTCACATGAGACAGCCATCTTCTAACAGTATACATACTGGGAACTATATTCGCAGAAGGCAAAGCACTGTAGAATAGAAGATGGCTGTGTCTCATATGACCTTGTTATTTGTACACGTTGTGACTATACAAATCACAATATGTAAATAGGAACATGTTGGTGTTATTTTGTCACTTATTGGGAGCAGTAGACTAGATGGAGCCGGTTACCTCCAGGATCTGTGCTAAACTAGGCTAGCTGTGGATGCGCCAGACAGAGTTACGACACACACGGAGATGAGAAGGGTATGTATGGACTTATCTAACTCTGGGGGATACGGGGAATAAGCTGAAAGTCCCATTAAGTTGGCGTAATCCTTTCAACCTCTTAATTTCTCTTTCACAGATTCAGTGGGCCTCCAAATTACTTTACACCATGGACATGTTACACACACACATTTTAGATAAAAGGCTAAATATGACAAGTGGTTACTGTGAAAATATACTTTACGTAACACACTTGAAAGTCATGAATTTATAAATGTATTAGCTGATTTTCACCATATAAAAAATGTATTCTGATTGGATAATGCCATTATCAGAGGTGATAAGCTCCTAGTCTGCACTGCCAGAAAAAAACATGTGATAATACTCACAATGCTCACTGTAAAGTACCAACATAATCTAAAATCTAAAACTGATGGGACATCTTAACCATCTCTTAGATATTTTGGAACTTGCCAAAAAGACCAATGGACATTTCATTATCATATTTAAATGTTACGGTCCCATTTTGATGACTAAACTAAGTTTTCTTTGAGTTCCAATTTCTGATTTTAGATAATAAAAAGAAAATGTACTTGGGTTAAAGCTGTCATTAACATGTGATGCTGAAACATTTACTTACTCTTCTGCTTTGCCTTTTTCACTTTCCTAGGATGCAAAAAAAGGCCAAATAAGTGAAAACATGATATTACACATGTATCCTATGTGGTCCCGCTGCACTGTAACTACATTCAGTATATACATGCATGCATTACTCCATTCAATATACATTGTCAGGCTAACATTATGTCTACTTACATGATATGTTAACAATATGTTGAATTATTAGAGGTGGGAAAACAAGGTGGACACTTACAGATCAACATTTTTCTGCTGCACAGCAGCAATCTTCTTGCTTGGTGCTAAACCCCTCATCTTTCCCTCAACATAATGGTCCCTGGGGAAGAAAACAATAGTGAGGATTATTAGATAGATCCACTCAAAATGTTTAGTCAAGAACACTATGCTTCAACTTGTAAATTCATGTTCAAAGTTGAATTGACAAAGTGCAAATTATGTTAGTCTTCTGCTAATGTTGAAGCTATTTGAGGAAAATATATACACAGTAACAGATGTCTAGTAACAGATGTGTAACAAAAATACTTCTTTATTATCTCTACACAAAAAGGGAAACTCACTGATTGGCCTTCTGAAGCTCTTTTTGTTTCGCAAGGTTGCTGTCCACATATTTGAGAACTCTGCTTTCAGGAACCCATTCATCCCAGCTGCAAGAGAAAAATACCTAAAACCTTGAAACTCCATCATAGTAAAAACAGAAGGTTCTCACTGCCTTCATTTACAGCAGGGGATCTAAGGTAAACACTTAAAGAGGAATACAGACAAAATCAAACTGTATCAAATCCAAGATGCTCACTTTTTGTTCCATCCGCTGTAATGAATGAAGTATTTAATCAGTTTATCCTTTATGTTGATCTTTACGCACTGTAAAACAAAAACACACAGAGTTCTGCGTCAAGCGTTGGCTCACATTTGTTTTGCAGTTAATAATCAACTAATAACACATAATAACGGTAGTATTGAAACAAACCTTTGCCTCATAGAGCAATGGCCCATGAAAGCACAGGACTCTTTCACCTGCGAGAACAGAAAAAGAAATGAGAGGACTAGCTAAGAGGGGCAAAACATTAAAATAACCACAATATATCCTATTGCAGACTACCATGAAGTTCCTCAGATCGGTTTTGAACTAATATAATTTGGTCTGACATGGTTTTAGCGACTCTTTTGTGTGTCAGTGGCTGTAAATTAAGGTTTAGCTCACACATAGCATACATGACAAGCTAGCTAGCCGTTAGCCTGGCGTTAACGTTTGTTTTACACCTTCAGCTCCATGTTAATGTGCTACGCTTTAATATGTGTCAATTTTGGGTAACGTTGTGCTATAAATGAATTCCCCACATATTTGGCCAACAATAAAGGCTCTGTGGCTCTTTCTCCCTCTCTGGAGAATACTATTATCGAGCTAGAGCAGCCGCAGCATCAACAACAACAACAACAAACCCGCCCCCTCCGGACGGTAACATCCGTGTTTTTTCTCGGTACCGACCTTCTTGAAATTTAGGTTTAGGGTCCTGTTTTGGCGCCATTCACAGACTCAACTGATCGGATCTCTGAATGATCAAATTCGTGCATTGCCAGAGTCCATTTCTTCCAGGCACAAACAAACACCTCCGACATTGGTGCCAAAAGCGAAGGAGAAGCTGAAGAATGGCCCGCCTGCCGCTGAGACTGTGGTGTGTTCAGGGTGCTCATCCTGAAACTCGGAAAAACAAAAATTCAGACAAGATCTCTTCTTCTTCTGACTTTCCGGCAGATTAGATATACATATATATCTCGCAGACTTTAAAAAAGAAGAAGCCCCAATGCAATTTGAAAGATACAACTGTAGTTTATTGCTATTTTTTTATTTTATTGCAATTTATTCAACTGTAGCTTATTTTATATTGCTCACACTGGTATCGCCTGGTAGGCTATAAGTGGTGGAGAGAACCCCATGGTTTGCATATATATATGGTGGTAAAGGACGTATTCAGATGCTTTACTGAAGTAAAATTACGAATACAACACTAACAAATAAAAGCTAGAGTAAAAGCTTTTTACCAGTAAAAGGCCCCACACACACACACACACACACACACACACACACACACACACACACACACACACACACACACACACACACATTGCATTAAGTTAGTACTGTATGTAAGTGTCATAAGGAAAATGTAATTAAAGTATTAAAAGTAAAAGTACTAGTAGTAAATAGTTTGGTTTATGATAAACATTCTATTTTATAAGCTCTTAGTAAGTTTTGTATGCAAACTATGTAAAGTTGCTAGAAACTACAGCTGTCAAACAATTGTAGTGGAATAAAAAGTACAATATTTAGGCCTACCTCTGAAATGTAGTGGACCATAAGTAGAAATTACCATGAAAAGAAAATACTTGAGTACAAGTACCTCAAATTTCTACTTAAGTAAATGGGGGGCAGAAGAAAAAGAAATTAAGGTTGTTGGGCAACAGACAGAAATGAAGATGACATTTTTGTGGAGTCACTACACTAGTGTTTCTCAGCCTTTTCTGGCCTCTGACCTTGTTTTTAGGTCACATATTTCTCATGAACTCTGAACTTAGTAAACTGTCTCATTGTCATGTGAATTTTATATTTGACCATCTTCTGTGTTGTATTTTTAATAGCAATGACAGACCACCAATTGCCCCAAATGATGATTTATTAGAGTAGTAGAGTAGACAACATAGTCTTAAAGCAGTGTAATGGGAGACCATTCAATCAAATTTAACATCCATGCGCTGATATAATTTTTACTCATTTTTGCCATTGTATGACAAATGAAGCAAAGACAGGAATGACTGGGAATACTGAGATGTGCGGTCAGGGTAGATGAGTAGTAGAGTCAATCTCCTGTCATATAGATGGTTACAGTTTTTCTGCAAGATACTAAAAGAAACCTACTGAGTTCCTACCAGCTGCAGACAGACTACAGTGTCATAATGAAGTCCCCTACCAAGACAAATAAACATCTTTTTAGAAGTTGGGCTGGAGGGAAAGTCCGGTTAAAATGGAAAATATTACATCTTTCACTTTATGAAATTACCCTGTACAGATTACTGATGATGGACTGCATGAGAAAAGGCAAATAATCATTATAGAATGTCAAAAAGACTCAAGGGAGGCAGCACAAATATGTCCAAGGCATTTCAACAACTGTCAATTAAAGCACATGACAGACTTATGACCCTTTAATTAACATTTCACTCTGAAAAAAAAGTGTTTTACTGCATCTCCATTAATATCCATTAATCCTTTTTCTGCCTCTTTGACAATACAATACAATAGTTTCATGAACATCCAGATTCAGTGCACGTTTGCATTGCACCAAGGGGAAAACAGAGAATGATGTCAAGAAGAAGAAAGAAGACATACTTTATTAATCCCCAATGTGAAATTAATTTCTTTTTTCACTCTGTTGTTATTTTACACATTACACACAAACCGGCACAAAAAACACACACATGCACAAACAGGACCTTTGCATGCATTACTGGAGAGATATCAGAGCTACTTGGACAGGCACCACGAGCAGTTGGGGGGGGGGGGGGGGGGGGGGGGGGTTTGGTGCCAAAGGGCATCTCTGCAGTGTCTAGGAAACACTGGCACCTCTCCAGCTACCAGTCCACACTCCATGCTTGGTCCCTTTGGGGACTTAAACCGTTAACTTGCTGTTTCCCGAGCCAAGTCCCCACGGACTGAACTACTGCCTCCCCAAGAACAACAAACACATGGACATTTTCTCTAGCAGTTACACAGGGAAGTATTCTGCAACATATAAGTTTATATAAAGGAAACAAACAAGTATTAATAAAAGTAATAAGATTAAACATAGAAATAAATGGTTTTGCCTTTTTTGTTTATTTGTATCCACTATGTTTTCATCCTATGTCTCTGTCTTGGCTGTTTCTGTGTCTCTGTACTTGTCTTCCCTTCACTGTTATCACTTTCTTACACAAACCCCCCCACAAAAATACAATAATAAACAAATAAGTAACTAATATTGACTGATTATAGTAAAATATAAGTAGATGGAAAATAAATAAAGGTTAGAATTTTTCAGAGCAGGTTTGTTTGTAGTTAGTATTAAGGAGTATAAGTTCAATTTGATCCAAAAAGAGATTTATATTCAGGGAAGACTTGGAAAATGCATCTGTTTGTAAAATTTCACCATTGGTGATTTGCAATAAAAACAAGGAGTTCAATTAAATTAAATCTCAGTTTTATTGAGAATAGTTTCCTCCATATATGTCCGAAACTTACATAATGAGGAACAATCATAAAACAAGTGGAGTACACTAGAGTGTATTTTGGCGTCAACATCACTAAGTCCCAGTGTTGTACATTTAAGAAGCTTGATGAGCCACGTGTGAGGATCAACAACGACAGACTCATTCGCTGTGACAGAAACGTTTTCATTCAGCGATGAGACAGCTCCTCAAAATAAACACAATTTCTAACAGACTGAACTATTAGTACTACACACATACCAGCAGTTACAGCCAAAGAGCACCCAATAGCAAATGCAAACATAACAAAGCGTATAGAAGATGCCAGATGCACTTTAAGGCAACGAGCTTTCCATTGAAAGCTATTGCAGAGTGTATTTTGAAAGTGGTGGCATTTCTGAGTCGGCGGTGCCTGCTACTACTGCTCTTTTTTAATATCCTAAATATGTATTAATATAATGTATGAATATTTAAATATTTTGAATATTTCTTATATATTGTTATGATTTCTATAATCTCTGTGCAACTATCTCAATATCTGATAACGTAGCCTATCTTGAGTATGACATCTACAGAATGAAATCAGTTTTGGGAGCTTGGACCCAGTCAGCAGATGCTCTTGTTATGAAATAACAAAATATACCTTAAGTACTGTATGGCTAAGTACAATTTGCAGATACTCATACTTTACTTAAGTATTCTCATCTTCTGCAACTTTATACTACTCCACTACAGTTCAGAGGGAAATATTGTACTGTAATTTACCATCATAAATAAATAAAAGAACAAACAGAAAGTATTTTATCCCTGCTGGCATGACGTTAGGAGTTAGGAGTCTTGCCTTGTTCATCCGTTGCTTTCATTCACTTTTTTTTTTTCCTGGTTCAGGTTTACTGCAGCAATAACAAGCAGTAATTCAATAGGAAGGCATAATGGAAAGAAACACTCACAATGTGAGACGCAAGAGCACTTTTCTTTATATACAGTAACTGGTAGGGTTGATTGGAGAGATGATTTTACCCTCACTGTCTCAGTCCTGGAAAGTTGTTTTTCTCACTGTGAGTAATTTTATGTATTGTGTTCTCAAGAAGCTCGTCTTTACAACACCTCGTGTCCTCCTGATTGAAGCAACAGCAAAGACTACAAGCACTGAGGTGACATTTAACAAAATCAAAGCTTGATTGAAAAAGCCTGCTGACAGACTCCCTTTCCGTCCCTTTTTTATACCTCAAAGTGTTGAAACCTACAGTATACACCTTGTCCAGCTAAGACCATTAACTGAAGTAAACATATAAGGAGAGGGAAAATGCATAAAAGTCACAACTGTTCAGGGGACTCACCAAACAGCTCTTCATAAAGCAGTAACTTTTGGCACCCCCAGTACATTGGTATTGAAACTTTTTTTTTTTTTTAGAAAAAACGTCATAAGGAAGAAATTGGTTGACAATTCATGAAAAAAAATGGAATGATAGAATAAAGCACCTGTGATATATGACAGAATGGTATACCTCTGGGGTCTGTTAATCTGTAAAAGTCTGGTTTCTGATATGAATGTGTTCACACACGACGCAGTGTGTTCAGATCACGTCATCATAGCTTCTCATCACCTGCTGAACAAATGTTTCCACCTGTTATATTTTGACTCGTGCACGATCTATTTGTAAAAAAACTAACCGTTGTGACAACTTGAGTACATTTGTATTACCAGGGTTAGGGGGGTTTAGGGCTATACATTTTTTTTAGCGTATTTACAACAATCATATTTCACACATTTCGTTGTCTTCAGTGACTGTAGTCAATAACTTAAACACATGACCTGTGAGGGTGTTTGCACCCGGGATTGGTAAACACACCTAATGTACAAGCACTGGTTACACAAATATTCATAGATGGGTGTAAAAAAGCGCGCAGCAACATTTCACGGGTTCAGTTATAACGCGAGCACACTAATGCGCAATTACGCACACATAGTCACTTACTGCAGCATAGATACACACCACACCTTATGGTTATTTAACACGCAATGCCACAGTGCGCATAATTGTAATATTCTTATACAAAATTAGCAAATACGCGTAAAGCCCAAAACCAGCTACAGCTGTTTCTCTATTGAAATTAGCCACATTACGCAAGCCCTCAAAGACAAGAAGCGCTGATGCAAGTCCCACTTTTCAAAGAGCAGAATGGATTAAATAGTCTTGACATGATGGTGCTTGTTCTCATTGTGCTTTGTGACAGGTCTGTTCGCTCTCTCTCCAGGGCCGTGCGCACTCGGTTCCTTTTTGTCATCACTTCATTCTCAAAGTTCCGAAAAAATTATCCTCTGTGTATCAGACTTCTCAGTTTGTTCCTGAACTCCTTCCTCATGAGGCAGTAAATAATCGGGTTCAGGCAGCTGTTGGTGTGAGCCAGACAGACGGTCAGAGGGAACACATATGTGTGGACTATGTAATAGGCTTTGTCCCAGTTTGCAACGTTCAGTTTGACCAGCACGCTCCACAAGGTGATGGCATGGTGCGGCATCCAGCACAGGAAGAAGGACAGCACGACGATGGTGATAGATTTTGTAACTTGGCATCTCCGTTTGGGGTTGCTTGTTTTCATACTCCGATTGCGAACGAAACGCAGCAGCATTATGTAGCTGATGGACACGATGGACATCGGCAACACAAAGCCAACAATTATCTTCTGTATGTGATAAACTGCTAACCAGTACTGACCACCAGGAAACCTCAGCAAACAGAGTTTTTCTCCAGTTACGTTGCTGACAGTGGAGAAAATGGACGTGGGCGCAGTCGCCAGAGTCGCCAGTGTCCAAATGATTGCGCAGGTCCATTCGGCGGGCCAGGACTTCTGCCTGGTTCTGTTCTTCAGAGCCGAGGCGACTGAGCAGTAGCGGGTCACACTCATGGCAGTGAGAAAAAACACGCTGGCGTACATGTTCATCACGGTGACCGAGAGGATGATTTTGCACATGGCGTCTCCAAACGGCCAGCTGAAGTCCAGCACGGTGTCCACGGCCCAGAAGGGCAGAGTGAGCACGAACTGCAGGTCCGTCACTGCCAAGTTGAGCACGAAGAAGTTCACTGTAGACTTCTTCCTCTCTTGTTTGACCCTGATGAAGAAGATGACCAGCAGGTTGCCCATCAGACCCGCAGCGCATACAACAGAATAAACAAGGCAGATGAGGAACCTCAGAACCGGGCTCCCGTCAGCTGTCACGTCGATGTCCTCCAGGTTGCTGAAGCAGTCCCCCTCCATCAGTGACCTGTTCAAACAAACGCTCTCATTTTCTTCATTCATAATGTCAGCAGCTCACGTTGGCTACACTTACACAGAATAATCTAGTCAGCGAGGAGTCTATACTTAAAATAGATAAAACATTTCTGTCCAAAAAGAGCTGGATCTTGGAGTGCCACTTTAGTACATGATGCCATACCATCTAGGCTACTCCGTCTGTGTCCACCCCACCCTGCTGTCCTCTCCCCTCTTATCCTCTCCAACACGCACTATCATCTAACATCACTGCTCTCTGCTCTGACAGCATGACAGGAATGGAGGGGTTGAGGTGTTTATTGGCGCACATTAGGATAGATGCGTCCATCAGTCTTGTGCGTAACGCAGGCTCCTCGGAGCGCAAGGCTTACCCATCACTTTAAATCCAAAAATAAAAATATAGTCAATAATTGCAGATGTTCATGTTATATAAAGCTAGTGTCACAACCAGTAAGGCACCGTCTAGAGCTGACAGAGCGTGCGTAATTGGATTTGTATCATCAAAGCAGGGGAAAAGTTGGATGAAAACGACTGCCACCCAGTGTTCATTTCTAAGTGTAACAGGCTGTTAAAATGTCATCACATTCCTCCAGGCCCCATCGTTTCAAATAAGGGAAAACACACAAAGAAATAGCACAATGCATTTTATTACATCTAAACTTTTCTACATAAACAGGTAACATTCAATAAGTAAACAATGTCTTCCAATGCAGGTAATAAATATTTTTTTTCTCACTTAGTATATTTGTACAAACTGACAAGGGTCTACTGTACACCGTCTTCTCCTTGCCCTCCTCGAAAAGCCTTTTTACGATTTTTCTCGGATTGGAGCCGTGAAACAGAACCTGTGAATGTTTTAAGGCAGTGAGTGCAGATGTCAACTTGAGTCTGACTTTCAGATTATTTCTGTCGTGTAAGACTCTTTATTGGCCACAGTCCATTTTTTTTTTTTTAATAATAGTACAGCTTTAATTTTCTAAAAAATATATAAATTAATTTATTCTCTCGCTCTGAATTGACACACAAAAAGCATACAAACAGACATCAAACACCCACGATTGGATCTGAACTTTCAGGTTTCCATACAGACATAATATACACATTGTTGACTTTCCCTTTTTATCTATTTTAGCTCATGACAACAGAGTGTTGAGCTGCTCGTCACGGTTGCCTGTGGAGATTTTTGAAAACACCTTTAAGAGTAACTACGGATAATAGTGGCCTTATTCCCAGTGTCTTCACACCTGCAAACACATATGCTGCAGCAAAAAAATGCTCTACATATACTCCGCACATGTTCACATCTGTGTGTGACTCAAATTGGAGAGGGATTGAGATGGCAACAGCCCTGTGCTTATCCATCCATGCAGGCAAGCTGATATTTTCTAACAAAAAAAAACTCCCCCAGCTTCTCCCTCGGAAAACTAACAACTGTGAACCACAGGGTGGAACTGTGGACATTATGAACTTGGGAGTTGGAGGAGGGTTTGACTTTCGCTAATCCCATATAGACCCCAGTATGTATAGAGCACTTCAAGAGAAACACATTCAACACGGTCTGCTCTCTCACATCGTGCGCCTAATCTGCTGCACCGACAAGCGTGAGGAAAGAATCTTAAATAAATTAAATTGGGTTTGAGAAAAACTGTGACCACCTTAACAAGCATCCAAATACTGGTGATTGATATTCAAACTAACACGATGGTAACTAAAGGATCAACAGCTTCATCATCAGTGTAGAAAGTCAGGGCGACACTTTCTAATGAAGGTACAAACACGCAGTCAGTAAATGCATAACTAATACATAACATGAGTCATGATGATGTGATGCATGAATGAATGCAGGATGGCTCATGAATTCCTCTTGCTCAATATGATCAAGTCACTGCGAGTTTATGGAGGTGAGTGAACACTCAATGGATCATCAGTTAATGAGCTCAAAGTTTCGTCATACATACATTAATTCAGATGCCACCGAACTAGCTGGACTCAGTTACATCCAGGAGCATCGCCGTTCGGTGAAAACCATGCATCGTTAAAATGTCTACTTTTCACAAGCTAAGAAACACTTGTTTTCTGCTCTGTGACCACACATTTTCACCAATTCAATTGAGCTTTTAAGTGGTTTATTTAGCGTAAAAAAATAGGAGATTTATCTCAACCCATAAAAGTATCTGGAAAATTAAAAATCTCCAAATTTATATACATGGTTTCCTTTGGACAGGGATAACAGCAAAGGACATTTCAGACCCATGCATTTGATCAGCCGCTCTGAAAGCAAAACAGCACCTGTTCTAATAGAAATATGAAGCTGTTTTACTCTTCCTACCAGCTCGATGCTGACGTCAGGGTGCTAACATGCTTGCAACGCTAGCATGCTAATGTTTATGAGGCATAATGTTCACCATCTTAGTTTAGCATGTTAGCTAGCTTAAGTGCTAATCAGCGCTCAACATGTAGTACAGCTATGTGATGAGTTCTGCTGCCTTAAAGTATTGGACATACCAACATTTTGACCTGATGGTGGCACTAGAGGAAGTCTGAGGATAACCAAAGTCAGTAGGACTCGTCCTCTGGGGACCACGCATGTCGGTGCAAGGTTTCATGGTAATCCATCCAATAGTTTTTGAGATATGCATTTGGACCAAAGTGGACCGAGTGACTGACCTTATCCAACTGTGACCTGCCAACAATACAAGAGATGATTTCTGCAGCAACATGTCAATGTTATCTGACTAACAGTTTCTATAAAAAGTAATACTGCCCTTTTTCTGTGCAATTGGATTCCAGCTAACTTAGTGTTAGTTAATTCATGTATAAAGTAACTGTGAGATAATCAATAATTGATGATCCATTAATGCGTCAACTAATCACATGAACAGGAATGCAATCCATCCTGAATTAATTCCTACATTAAATCTTCAGGAGTCATGCCCATTTAAATTAACCATGTGTTTTTTGTCCTTATCATGAAGTGTTAAACTCCTGTCAGCTCCCAAGAAAATACACAGAGGCGTTTCTAGACGAACAACTGAACTGTACCTTTTTTGAGAAATCGCGCTGCTGGCCAAGAATAATAATAAAATGCATATTAAATTAAATCATATCACAACATCTCCCGAGTGACAGTGACTCACACGCCCGTTCATGGAAATCCAAAAGAATTTGTAAAAATATAATAATTAGAAGAAATAACAATTAAAAATAAAATAAAATAAATAAAATACTGCACAACAAAGAAAATACACGAGACCTGTTCCGGGTCAGTGTGAGAGCCGGGGGTTTGTTCCCATGAGAAGAACGGGGAATAAAGTTAAAGATGCCAAGAGAAAGGAAAGGGAGGGAAGGAGGGGTCATTTTGGGTTGTCTCCCAGTTAGTCGCTGATGGACGGGACAGGATGTGAGGCGATGGGGGTTGCTGTCAGAAGTGATTATCTCACGGTGGTTGGGATAATTAGGATTTAAAGTGAGCTGCCTGTCTAGGACGTCTGGAAGTGGAACATCGAGCAAAGGCTGAAAAGGGGGGAAAGTTTTAAGGACACACACAGGCTGGAGGAGGGGCTGGGGCGGGCTGACTGGACAGAGGAGTGTGCCAGGTCTACTCTGTCACTGGTAACATGACCTTGACAACCTCTCATAATAACCAGAAGTGTGTCCACTCTTAAAATTGTACGATACATTCATGAGCAAACTCAGCTGAATCGAGGTACTGCGCCTCACTTTGACACTTCCACATCGTACACCGACGAGCTCGTAGGGTTTTTAAACTACAGACAGGTCATGTATTATTTAAACCAGCTGGCTTTGAGCCCAGTTTGAGTTGGCATGTTGAGATCTCCCTCTTTCACTGTGGCACTCTTCATTGCTTTTACACAAGCAGTTTCCCAAAGATAACTCGCTAGATAACGCCAACACCGTCAAAGATACTAGTCCCAAGTCAAGTCTTCAAAGCAAGCTTGTACAGAGATGGGACAGAGGTTGTGGGTGACCCTTTAAGACATTCTTTTTTTGAGTCTGAAAACCCAAACATCCCAAACACGCTGTGAAACATGCGCACTAACAGGCACTAGTTTAGACTCGGTCACGTGCCAGGGACGCCGTCTCTTTAAAAGGCCCGACGATGCTACGACAGCTTGACCTTCACTGGAATTCCTTTTTGACAGACAAGCAAAAAAAAACAAAAACAACGGTGAAACTGAGAAAACCAGAGACAAAAGGACAAACAGTTTAGGTGTCTGAATAACCACCAGCCAAAGATTTGGACACTTGGACTGAAAACAATGCGGCACACAGATTCAACTGCACTCTTGATTATTGTGATAATTCCCATAGGTACCGTATCTTATTTTTGGCATTGTGCAAAAAAAAAAAAAAAAAAAAAAAGGAAAACAAAAGAAACTCTTCCAGCTCAGAACTGTAAATTGGCGAGTATAAATAGTCTAAAAGTCTCCATTTCTAAATGCTGAATGCCGGTAAAGTCTTTGTGAGGAGTTGGAAATCATGGAGTGAAAATGAAAAACCAGAAATGGCTAATTTCCACCTACACACTCCCCACAGCTTTAACCTAACGGTCAAAGGGAATGCATATATAGATATAGATATATATATCTATATTTATAACAGTTTAAATATCATACATAACTTAAAAGCTTAATAAAATTATTAGTACATGAATAAACTGTAAATTCAGTGTTCTTGTCATTGGACAGAGAAATAATACAATATGAATTAAAAATGAGCTTGAAAAAGAGAATTAAAGTTTCTATTTTAGAAATGCAAACAAAATGTAAAGCTGGATAAAAGAGAAGAAAAAGATAACCACATGGCAACGGTCGTATGTATAAGCTTCTGTGAGAGAAAAAAATAAACCAAAACAACTTCAGTCGTCCACTTAAAAACAGCGATTGGAGCAGCTCACTAGACTGAAAATGTCCCAATTTAACATACAAAAGTAAAAGAGGAAAATATATTTTGTTCTCTGTACACGGTTGCCACTCCTCGTTTTCGTTAAAAATAAAAAATAAAAAAAAAGAGCCGTCCTCCTTTGTGTTTTTGTTCAGGCAGCGTCTTTGCCTCTTGTGCCGGGTTGGTACCAGTATCGCAGTTGCGTGGGTTCACATGCTGGACAGGTTTCTGATCTGAAGTCAGTATACAAACAGAATGTCCACAGCTGACCCGTTTAAGTGATGACTGAGTACTGTTCTCAGGTCAGTCTAGTGAATGGAACCCTCAGGCCTGTTTATAATATTAATGCTCTTCGTGAGGCAGTCTTGTCATTACGACTCCACAAACGTTTGGAGTTTTATGACTTGGGGCCAGTCTAGTTTCTGGATCAAAACTTTACCCTGCAGTCAAAAAGCCTGTTACTGGATTGCAGCTGGACCCAAAGTTTAGCCTGGACTCTTCTCGAGTCAGTCCAACGATATAACATCGGGTATCCCGCCGTAAATGGCTGCCACTGCTGCTTCAGCACTGCTCCGACTGGCCAAAACCCCGGGGTGTGAGTGTGAGCCCGAGTGTGTGGAGTGAGTGTCGCGGAGGCTGCTGGACGACACCAGGCTGCTGCTGCTGCCCGAGTTGCTTGCCCCGTTGGTCGGCGCGGTCAACGAAGGGGCCGAGGAGGCTCCTGATTGGTCGAGGAACAGCTGGGACGAGGAGGAGGAGGTGCTGTAGGGCAGGAAGCGGTTGAGCAGCAGCTCGTGGTCGTCTGACGCTGAAGCGGCGGCCGCTGCTGCCATCACCATGTTGTAATGCTGAACCCCGGAAGAAAAACAACAGAGGAGGAAGTGTGAGTTCACACGTAGCGGCTGCGGAAGTTACCGGGGGATGTATTCATAAAACATCCTTACCTCCTCACTGGCGGAGTTAACTCCTGAAAAGTATGTTTTTAGTCTGTGAGCAGTTCACAAAAGAGCAGTTGCCCTGAAGTCTGAGAACTTTGTAAAAGAGACACCATTAATGAACTTTTTAAAAGCATATTATGATGGTGTCCAAGGTAATAAGAATCCCCTCAGCTCACTAATAAACCCAAACAATCTAGTAAAACCAGACATGATGGTGTCTATTCAGACCTCAATTTGTTTAACAGTTCATTAAGTGTACATTAAATACTCACCAACTGCTATAATTAAATAAATAAATAAATCAGATCTCATGGCTATCACTGAACCGCTGGGTAAAAATGTCAATAAGCTGGAAAAAAAAATATTACACTGCCAACATAAACGGTGTTTGTTACATGAATACATTTGTTTTTGTTTTTTTAGATAACTTGTTAATGTTGATCTATTTTTGCTTCTATGTATTGATTCATGTTTCATTTTGCATTGACCGACACAGACTTCTGTCAACCAATCACTGTGGACATAGTAATTCAATTCACTCATGAAAATGGTTGTCATCCATAGCAGTGGGGTCCCTTCTCTTATTTTTTAGGAGTTCTTTCAGCAGATTTGTGAACAGGCATTAAGAGGAAACTCTTAGCGAGGATCTATTTGTGCAATTTAGTATTGAAGATCAGATGCTTTGTGAATATGCCCCCAGTTGACTATTGATTCCTGACTGTACCAAATGAATGTCAGCATCGAAGATGTCAATTTTAACATTTCACCTTGAGATCAGCTATTTTTTTGGGTATTTTAGGTCTTTTTTTCTCTCCATAGGACAGATGAAGACATAAAAGGGGAGAGAGAGGGGGAATGACATGCAGCAAAGGACCACAGGTCAGAGTCGAACCCACGGCCACTGCGTCGAGGAGTAAACCTCTATATATGTGCGCCTGCTCTACCAACTGAGCTGACCACATTGAGATCAGTTATTTAATAATCTCCAGTGGTGTCCAGCTGTGCAGGTAGTTTTGGTGCTATTTGTCCGGGTTTTGAGATATCCACCTCTATGAAAAATTCAACAGCAGCAATATATATCTGTCTATCCACAGGAAATGCTGCCGGCAGTCATCAGGAAAATGAAAACCGTTGTGAGGTCTGAGGACTCACCAGAGCAACAGGGTACAGATTCTGGAAATAAGGTTGCTGCTGAATTTTTAAAAATGTGTTTGTGAACCACATATAAAATCCCACGCACCCTGACTGTATCTCAAAAGGCAAACTACATGAACAGCTAGATATTGCACCCTTCAAGGTAAGTGAGAAAATGTTTGTTTTTTTGTAAATTTGGAGACCTAACCCTTTAAAATGTTATTTTTAAATTACAGAACCCCCCAAAAAATGCGGGTATCAGAAATCAGAAGATTTCTATATTCATGTTTGACTGCCTCAGAGAATTCAACCCACCGGTAAGCGGGTGCCGACCATCATTTGTCAAATGTCTCGCTCTCACGTCTCCTTAAATAGCCCACAGAGACAGAAACGGACCGTGGCACAGATAAACTGGGTACCAGCAGATTGTGTGAAATGTTATGTACCATATCACTTCTTCTTTTTTTAATGTTTGACTCTGCATGAGTGATCTTTGTTTACCGCAGAGAGGAAGTCTGTCATCAAGGAAGTCTGTCATCAAGGAACACTAAGTGCAGCTTTTGCTTTTGTTTTTAATGGTGAGCATAGGTTGAATATTTTAGTTACACGTAAAGTCAGAGAGCCCTTTCATTATTTTAAAATGAACCATGGTCACAAGCTTTCAGGACCTCGCTAAAAACAAGTGTTTCAGCTGGTAAAGTGAGCGGTGCACTGTTCTGTACGTACCTGGTGATTGTCGCCTTGAAGAAAAGAGAAGAAGTTCAACTCTGGAAATCAAGTACAAGCAGAGTCAATAGTGAATATCAACAAAAATCAATATCACAGATGCAAATACATAATAAATACGTAGCGATGGGCTTATTACACAGCTAGAGGGTGTTTTGGTATTTTCAACCAGATGCATTTTATAAACTAGAAGGCCACTTGGAGAGTGCAGACCTCCGCCAAGGCATACTCTATCTCACAATATTAACGAAAAGGAAAAACCATTTGTGTATATGCCCCATGATTCATGGATCTGCAGCGTAATTGAATGGGTTCTTCCTCTGCCCTTGTTTCATGAAAATCGGGCCAGTAGGTTTTCCGTAATCCTGCTGACAAATAAAAAAAAACAACAACTAACAAACAAACCGATCCGAAAAAATAAGCTCCTTGGCAGAGGTAAAAATAGCATTAGAACTTTTATAGAAAAAAAGTAAATAAGAATAAAAGGTCAGTTGTTATTCTAAATTTGGTTTTCCTGTTAAAGTTCATTAAAGGGATATTTCACCACTGGAAAGATGAATATGTATTAAATTGGGTCATTTATGTAGTAGAAATGTGAATTTCTTTTTAGAAGTTGGTGCCTTCTAGACCTAGAAAATTCAGAAAATGTATATTTGGCTCATGTGGATGAAAGACAACAACTCCCAGAATGCACTTGCTTCGCTTCCCTACTAGTCCACTCCTAAGCCACGTCTACCGGTTACAGACATAATAGACAGTGAGACAGTCAAGTCAACTCAAATGTGTTTTATTGTCATTTCAACCATATACACGAAACAACGTTTTAGCGTTAGCTTTCCACCTAGCTCATACTCCTGCCCTCGTTCCGCATTTCACCGCTTTGGCTGTCCCCTTACCTGGCTAGCGGCATAGAGTGAGACCGCAGGCTGAGGTGCTGGTCTCCGTAGCAGGCGAAGCTAGCGTAGTCCACAGACTCTGGGCAAAAATGCCTATGATGACGCTAAATGACGATTTCTGCGTCATTGGAGGCTTTTTTCCAGACACACAATACAGAGATCTCTGGTCTCAGGGGGACATGAGGGAGGGAAGGGAAGCACGGTCATTCGAAAATACTACCGGGTTTCTACTGATACAAAGCTTAATGCTAATCGGTGAAGTATCCCTTTAATACAGTAATTAGACTGTATGACTTTATCACATTTTGTGTATCTGCTTGTTCTAACTGTTTATAAAAGTCACTGTAATGATCTTTTACGGATGTATAAGTACACTGAATAATAATGTCATCATAATAAACACATAGAGAAGAATTCGGTTTCGGCCTGACATACATTTCACATCTTAGAAAAATTGGGAGGTCCAGTAGAATTTGAAATAAAGTTTGGAGAGTTTGAACAACACTTGGCCATGTACTATGAGTGTAATGATGTAAGTATGGAGCTCTTTGAAAAAAAGAGTTAAAAGTTTAAAACCTAAATTTTAACAGTTAGGTTTAAATGTGTGCATTACTGTATGTGTGTTGAATGTCATGTTGGACATTATTTCATTTGTGAACTTTCTTTCTTTTGCTGAAACATGCTGCTATCTTACACACATATGTGTGCGGGAGGGTGTGTGCTGTCTGGGAGGGGATGGGAGGGTGTCAGTCAATTGTCTGTATCCCGTAATACATGTGCTGTATATGTGGGTGGGTGAGTGTGTGTGAGAGAGTGACATGTACTGTATGTGGGGAATGGGGGGTGTTTGTTTGTTTGTTACATATTTTATTATTATTATTTATTTTTTTAAAGCACTGATCTGAAGTGGCACCTTGAATTTCGGTGTGTTAATACACTGTATTTATGCAATGACAAATAAAGCTTGATCTGATCTGATTTGATGTTGTTGTTTTGAGCAATGAATTTGCTCCCATTAAATCATCTCCAGTCCACGTGTGTTTGTCATTACCTGACAGGTCGTTGGGGGTGTGGTAGTAGGGTCTATAGTCCTGGATGAGTGGGGGGACAGGAGGGATGTAGCTGGTGTCCACGGCTGGCATACTGGGAGTGCGGCTCACAGGAGAGGCCTGGTGGTGCAGGTTCAACACTCTGAAGGCAGATACATACGAGGAGGTTTAGAGATGAAGAGAACGCTTAATCTGTAATCAGGCTTTTTTTTAATCTTATGTCATATTCATTTGGTAAGTCACAGGGCGTGCTGTCTGCTCCTCTCACCTCAAAACACATCCTCTGACAGTCACAGGACTTATTAAAGTCAAATGAAGTTTCTACACAGATGCACATAATTATTATATCCTCAGCGTTGAGAGTTTTTATTTTGGAAAGTCGCCCATTTTGAATTCATCCATTTCCACAATAACTTTCCAAAAAGGAGTTAAGACGCAAAGCTTTCTCAGTCAGCTTGGCTTCCGACTGTGACTGCTGTTGACGTGAAATAGTTAAAAGAAACTTGTGTGTTTGAGTGCAGAACTCATGAATCATTCAACATGTTTATATACGTAACTACCCACGTGAGCAGCTAAATTAAGCCTCATTTCCATTTAATGAAATACAAAACTGCAGGGTGTGTGTCTGACCCTTTGTTGATGATGGGTGGCGAGGTCGGGGAAACAGAGGGACACGCTCTTTTGGGTGGAGGAGGCAGTGGCGGCGGCGGCGGAGGAGGTGGTGAATCCGGTCCTTCGTCGTCTGAGGAGCTGTCCAGTGTCAAGTCGATCACCTCCACTTTCTTGCTATTGCTGCTGTCGCTACCACCGTGGCTGGACGCCGAAGAGCTCCGCTGATCTGAGCCTGCAGACGTCCGACACGAACCTGGAAAGCAGCAGTGACATGTTACTTTGTCTTTGTGTGCTCGCGATTACGATTTTCTGAGGCTGTAAAGTAAAAAACAAACAAAACAAAGCACTGCTGAATGTGCTAAAATGCACACATACACATTTGTCCTGCTCTCGCATGAGATACAGTATGTTTGTTACTATGGAGACAGGCAGTGTACTCAGCGGCATCGTGATTGATGCCTCACCAAATTAAAACTGACAATGCATAAGCAAAGAGGGGATGTAAATGCACGTTCCCTCTCTTCTCACCACGTCTCTGTAATTCAAATTTGATTACTTCCAGGCTTCTCCCACTGCCTTCATATAGAAGCAGCCCGTTTCTGTTCCTTGTCCCACCCTGTCCCACATTCATCCCTCATGATGTCTCACCATCCAGCCTGTTGTTATAGGTAGCAGAGGAGACCTCCTGCACTTCCTTCTTAGACCTCATGGGGGCCCAGTTGCCATCCTCCTTGAACTGGATCTCATCACAGTCCATGCAGCTGTTGAGAATCTCCACAAAAAGCCTGAGAATAAACAAGAAAATGTACACACACAGACGTTGGCATTTGACATTTTTTAAACAAAGGCTGAGTGTAGTGGAAAAGACCTTCCACTTCTAAAGACAAGAAATCTACTCTAAACAAGCTAACATCAACACTGTGCTTCAGTAAGTTAAAGCAATAAACCTCTATCTTTTTATATTATATACCCATTACCTGCAGGCTTTAAAGGTGGCTGAGTGAGACAGGGTTAGGAAGATACTGAACATACACATCAATGACAGAAAGTGGATTATGCCGCAAGAGTGGTTTGAAAAGCTTTTGGTGTTTGGTCTTTTAAGCCCCCAGTCGACGGTCGCAGCGTTGCCTTGGAAGTCGACGCTGGGGGCTTAAAAGACCACCGGGAAAAGTTTTTACAGACTAAGTGACCTACAGTTTTTCCTGTGAATCCAAGCTGACTATAGCTGCTGTCCTCCCCAAAGGGGCAGGCTACAGACTTTTAAGAGCCACCTTCAAGCCTACAGGATGTTCATGAGAAAGATTTTCAATCCTTCAAAAGGCTACACAAAATGAGATTTAAACAAGTTGTGTAAGTGGTTCTGTGAAGCTCTAGATTTTGAGATGCATCAGTGCAGTAATTCCCATTCAGTTTGGATTAGGGTGTTTGACACCCGAGTTTGACAAACGAAATATCGTCAACATAATATCAAACATCATCTACTGCACAGTAGAAAGGCTGTGGAAGACTACAAGATGCAGCTGAAAGCTCCAGAAAAAAAGGGATTAATCGGACCTTAATTGAGTTTTTTTTGTGCTAATTTTTCTTCTTCAAACTACAATTTCCAAAGTCAAGAATGAACTTGTACAGCTCAACAGCTAATTTCAGAATCAGAATCATGTTTCTTGCCAAGCAGGTTTTAACATACAAGCGATTAGCCTTGATATTTTGGTGCATAACAAATTTAGCAAGAGAAAAAAAAAACTACAAAAGTCAGGAATCATACATATGAAATAGAAACATTTACAAAGTAATAATAATAATTCTATATTTTGGGATATGAACGTAATTGCTTTCTTGCTGAGAATTAGATGAGAAGATTGAAACCATTCTCATGTCTGTGAATATGCTTAGCTTAGCTTAGCTTAGCATAAAGACTGGACACAGGGGGAAACAGCTAGCCTGGCTCCACATACCAGCACCTCTAAAGTATATATATATATATATATATATATATATGTGTGTGTGTGTGTGTGTGTGTGTGTGTGTGTGTGTGTGTGTGTGTGTGTGTGTGTGTGTGTGTGTGTGTGTGTGTGTGTGTGTGTGTGTGTGCGTGCGTGCGTGTGTGTGTGTGTGTGTGTGTTTACTATGTACAAAAAGCAAAGTGTAAAAATGTACTATTTCCAAATGGGTCATCTGTAGGATGGGGAGCTGCCGGGCTGGGGGACTTACCCGTCGATGATGAGGTGTTCATAGGGGGCCTTCTTGTCACAGACAGGACACACCCAGGTGGGCTTCTTCTCGTTCATCTGGATGTACAGTGTGGCGTCAAAACACTGCAGGTGGGAGCATGTCAGCGCCCGGCATGGGATCATCAGCCGCATCTTCCCCAGCTGCACAGTGTGCACACACGTTTAGTCAGGACGTGAAGAGGAGCAGGGTGATGGAGGGTATACGGGATGCATAATTGTCACAAACATGCCAAACCCTCATGGAAAAGGCTCGTGACATGGGGTTGAGAAGACAATTTGACAGGTAGATCATGAACACAACCAGAAGTCATGGGCATGTTGAGACGCATACAAAGAAAAGGAATGGACAGACATGTCCTGGCATGCCTGAATCTCTAAACACTGACTGAAATTCATGAGGAGCAGGGAGCGTGTTTACCGGGCAGAGCAGCGACACTCGAAGGCTGGTCGTGGCTATTTCACTGTCTGGATCTGCTGTTAGCTTCTCTTTGACTGCAGAAAAGAAGCAAAACACACACATATGAGTGAGTGAGAACCAAACAGCAGACATGCTCAGTTTCTCATTTCAGACTGCAACTCCTTTACTACGCGTTTCATATCAAGGTCAGGAATAATGATGTATTCAAAGGCTCCTCATGCTGGCTGACCCCTCTGCACCTGAAGCTTCTTTTATCACTTCCCATACAGTATAAATCACATGACAATGGATGTGTGTCGAGCATCTTAAGTATGGCTCCTTAGCTTATAACAGAGTTTTAAACCTTGTTGCATAGAAAATAGGCAGAAAGTACAATCTATTTCTACCTAAGATAAAAAAGTTATAGAGCAAAACACACATTTCACCACCAGCTCCTTCAATTTTGCTCATCAAACAGACAGGACGTAACATTAAATATACACTTAATTTAAAACAAAACAAAGTCAAACTGTGAAACTTACATGCATATTGCACACACAGATATCTTCATAGTCAAAAATAGTTGGGATGCAACAGTATGACTTTTTCTCTCCCAATTCCTCAACTCAAGGCATCTACTGATATCCATTCCTGATCTGACACCAGTGCTCTTTTTTACCCAAATGTAAAATGTGTATACATCATTGTGTAAAACTCATTATGGGTAATGTATATGTAGGATAACATGAAGCCAGATATTGTTGTTGTGCTAAAAACTAGTAGAAACACTGAATTTTAATGTCAGTCATGTCTGGCCAATGCTCAATCGGCTTAATAAAGTAAATATCGATCCGGCATATTGGGTCAGAGAATCTCTAAAAAATAAGGTTGATCATCCTTACTGAGTGCTCTGGAGTGGTCCGGGTTTCTGATGCCTTTTGCTCGTAGTCTCTGTAACAACACCGTGGATGTCTGCTGCTTCACCAAGTACACTGCCATGGAGTAACTCTGTGGACAAACGTGAATGCATAAAATAATGTGCAAACTGATCATTTAAATCCCACTTAGAGACATGTTTTGCTTTGCCTTTTTGTCAGAGTTGTGGGCCAGGTGAACGGTGTTACTCAAGGTAACTTCAGCAGGCAAGATGTCTGTTTGTAATGTAAAGTCTATCCTACCACTGAGACAAATGTATGCTCAGCCATTTGTAAGGAAGAACAGAGGGAAGGATGACACATGAGGCCAGTATGTACTTCCATGGTTCCTCTACTGCCCGTCTGCAGAAGGTCAGGCTCTACCCAACTCAATATAAGCCAACATATGACATAATAAAGACTATTTTTAGACAAATTAACATATTGATTTGGTCTAAAATGTTTCATCAAAAGGTGATTTTGTCAATAAGTGTCTTCACTCAGTGTGCATTTTCACCATACAGGGTTATATGGACGGATCTTCCCTGAAGTTGTGGTTTAATGTTTTTTTTTTACTCTGTGCCACCATTTGATGCTGTTTTGGCTCTAAGAACACAACACAGTGGTGCCCAGAAATCCCACTTCCTGGGCATCAAACTGCTTCCCACACGCAAGCATGTGAGACACACACACACGCACGCACGCACGCACGCACGCACACACACACACACACACACACACACACACACACACACACACACACACACACACACACACACACACACACACACACACACACACACACACACACACAAGTGCTGTAGGCAAGATGTTGGATTCGAAGCTGCTGTATTATGGAAGTATGCTGCTTTACAGTAAGTCTACATTCCTTTCAAACTAGGCTGTTTTCTAGCTCTTCACAGGTTTGTAGAACTTTTTTTTCTGACGTGGTGGCGTCGGTGTGTCCGTCTCCTCGACGAGGACACAATAACTCAAGCACAACATGATCATATTGAGCAGATCCAATCAGATTTAGCAGCTTGTATAAATTGGCTTACTGATTTTCCTCAAAACGTCTTTAAGATAAAGAGTTCATATTAACATATTGCATTATATAACAATGAGAAATATGTGCAGACAGAAATGTGCATATAGATCAATTAATATTAATAATAATAATAATAATATATATATATATATATATATATATATATATATATATATATATATATATATATATTATTGTCTAATTAGCATAATTATTTGTATGATCAATTATTCTTTAAACATAAAGTCTTTAAAATGACAAAAAATGCCCATCATAAACCATCAAAGCCCAAAGTGGTATCTCCAAATGTATCTATTCTGTCCCCACAACCATCCCAAAACACAAACATATTCAGTTTAGAAGGAAAAGAAACAGAAAGAACCACGCAAAGCATCAGACTTTTTTCATCAGCGAATGTTTAGTAATTGTACTTGATAAATGAATGTATTACTTGTAAAAACCGTCACTGATTATGAAAAGGTCAAGAGTCCCTTGTTAGAAACCGTGACACTTTGATTCTTACCCTTCCAATCTCAGCGGTCCACGACACCACAATGGTATTAGGAACTGTGGTGGACAATCTGACCAGTGAGGTAATGTTGATGGGCCGGCTGGGCCGCTTGGGCTCTACGCCGTTTTTGGTTGGAGGAAGATAACCCTAGATGTCAGACATGAATATTAGAAGGAACATTATGAAAATTAGCCTTTTTGTTGTGAATATTATAAAGTTAAATTCTTATGAAAATGGGTTGAACACTAACATGATGGGCAAGGCACAAAAGGTGGAACAAGAGAAGTGAAAAGCCTGTCACTCTTTAGATTCAGTTACACAGTGGCAGAACAAAGAAGCCATGTTTTGCTGGTTGTTTATGTGATTAAAGCGCAGCTCCTCACCGGCAGGTTACATGGCTTCCCGTTGACTTTCACACACAGATTGGGTGGAAAATGGTCTTCCTGAGGACAGCTCGTCTCCGACAGGCAAAACCGCAACTGAACTTGAACTGAGAAATCGCATTTGGTCCCCGAGATGTCCCTTTGAGCACAGAAACAAATACATCACCACAAATCTGTGTAACCATGTACATTTATGAATTATTCATAAACAGCATCCTGCGCTGACAGAGCGGTGTTCATCTTACATTGAGCTGCTGATCTGCTGGACTTGTTGTGGCGTTAATGCAAAGGCGAAACACGTCTCCTGAAATCGCTGGCTGTTGTCTGATGCTGCAGAGAGAGGGAGACAAAGGAAGGAGAGACTTTTTTTTTAATAACTTGGAAAATTACATACATGCACCAAGTTTTTAACAGCAACTAAATGTGACCCCAAGACAGTGAGATAAGGCAGACCAAACCTGTGCAAATAAGACCAAGCAGTAAACCTAGATAAGCATGAAATAAAGAACAAAGTGTGTGGGCACAGCAATGTATCTCCTGCAATGTGAGTGGCTCCTGCATAAACAGCATTATTGGGTAGACCTTGTACGCATGGAATTAACAAAAGCACCTGTATGTCAAAACCAGACCACCTCACACAGAGGTGAAGAAGAAGAAGAAAATGTGTGTTTGCTCTATTTATAGACCCATCGAGAAGTGCTGGAAATAAATGGTGCTACTAACCCAGCCTCCATTAAAGAGACAGAAAGTTTGCAAAGGCAAGAAAAGTGGGTGTGTACATGTTAGAAGGAGGTTAGCATGAAAGAAGGAGTTATGAGGGTTCAAACCTAAGTGTGTTTGGAATTTGTACTTAAAGGAATAGTTCAACATTTTGGAAAACATGCTTATTCACTTTCTTTCCGAGAGTTGGATGAAAAGATCGAGACCACACTTGTGTCTGTGCTCGGGATGAAGCTAGAGGGGGGAGGCTATTAGCTTAGCTTAGCAAAAAAGACTGAAATCAAGGGGAACCAGCTAGCTTGGCTCTGTTCAAAAGTAATAAAATAAAACATACGACCACTGCTAAAACACATTTATTAACATGTCGTATTACAAATGCAAACACACATGCAATCACTTCATGCCATATCACTTTACTGACAAATTTGCAACTATTGACTTTCACTAACAATGATACTTTTTTTTTTTAACTCCGTCTCTGCAGGAAACCACTTTGTTGTATGCAAAAGGGAAACCAACTAAAATCTTCTCCAATGAGCAAAAGCTTTTAGCATTCACCACAAGAGTGCTCCGTACACCTGCAAGTTAACATTACAGACCAGTGTAACCATTGTTAAAATAGAACTCCTTTTGTGTGTGCATGTTATATTTTGTGAAACATAATTGCCAAATCTCAGTGGGAACCTTTTGGGCTGAAGGCTGCATAAGTGAGGTGGAAGAACATTTCCAGAATTGTCTATAGTGAATCTTGATCGTTGCTTTAATTACTTAAAATAATGTTGTAAACTGTCAAGTGAGTGACAGCTTGGAACACATGCAGAGAATCGGTGTGCCTGCATGATCAACACACACCCAGCAGGAAAAAGTACATAGAGGTAATTTCTTTCCATGTAGGGCAATGAGGGGGATAAAGTGGATGATTACTGGACCACTCATGTTCCTCCTTTCATCAGCCTTTCAAACAGAAGTCCATTTTCCCAGTAATGAACCCATCTTACCACCCAAATGTTATATCATTTGTAAGACATGTTTCTGTTTCGGCATCTTTGGAGCGGCAGCCTGTGTACTGCAGAACAAAATCATACGCACCAAGTGTGCTTTCGAACAACAGTCTCTCTCCTCTCCGGGCACACAGGCTATAAATAGAAAGTGCTCTCTCACTCTCTCTCACTCTGTCCTCCCTTGCAATCACTCTCCCTCTCCCCCATCATCTCTCTATCGCTCTATAACTCACTCTCTCTCTGGCAGCGGATTTGTTTCTGGTGTTTCAATGTGTGTGGTTAGGAGAGATATGAGAAGGGTTGAAATGAGCTTTGATTGATGTGTTCCTCTCTCCCTCTCCCTCTCTCTCCCTCTCTCTCCCTCTCCCTCACACACACAAACTTACTTTTACCCCAACGCACACACAAACTCCAAAAGTGGCTTCCTTAACTCCAGTGATGTAAGATGTATACGCAGTGTTTTTATTTGTCTGACACATTGTGATATTAAAACCAAGGCTAGATATCAGACCGTAATCCTGAAACCTGGCATCAAATGCTCAGATTCAGATGTACTCATGATCAGACAAGGTCTAAGAGTAAAATCTTAATTTTGCCAAATTTAACCTGTATTTTACTTAAACAAAATTCTTGTATGGATGATTATGTTACACACCATATAAAGGAATAGTTTGACATTTGGGGAAATGTGCTTTTTTGCTTTCTTGCCAAGAGTTAAAAGTAGAAGATCGATAACAGTCAAATATGAAGCTAAAGCTAGCAGCCGGTTAGCTTAGCATTGCATAAAGACTGGAAACAGGAGAAAACAGCTAGCCTGGCTCTGTCGAAAGGTAACTAAATCTGCTTATCAGCTCCTCTGAAGCTCATTAATTGACACATCAGATCTCGTTTGTTGAGTCCAAACTAGTAGTTTGACATTTGAGAAGTTCGGCTGCTTCTGTTAAATAAATAATATAATTTTGTTTATATTCCACATCCTTTTTAAACCACACAACCTTAGTCAAAACTAACAATACTGTCATATTATTTTATCAATTATGTACAATAGAGTAAATTTCGAAGTTTGCCAGCACACCACTGACACATGAGCACACTTCACAGCCTATGATTCAAATGATCAGAATAGGCCTGATTAGTTCAACCAATCACAATTTAATGTTTAAGAAATCTATCGTCTGCTGAATTAATCTAATGAATATTTGGTAGTGCAAGCCAAAGGTTATTTCTATTTAAACTGTGATCAAAAAATAATTTCTGCCTAATCTGAGTGATAAGATTTGCAGAGTTGAGAGATCAAGTACAGCAAAGTAAAATACAGAGTCCTCTTTAAAAAAAAATAAAAATCAGGGGTTACACGCTATTCATCATGATATTAATGCAGGTTTGTTATGTTCTAAAACCTGATAAAAGCTGCGGTCTTATCAAATATGACGCTTATATAGGTGAAAAAACAAACCAGGTATATGTGTGGACTGCATATACTGTATGACTTTGGATCATTTATCTAATAAATCGGGAAGCCTCTGTGTGTGTGTGTGTGTGTGTGTGTGTGTGTGTGTGTGTGTGTGTGTGTGTGTGTGTGTGTGTGTGTGTGTGTGTGTGTGTGTGTGTGTGTGTCACATGCTTGTGTGTGGGAAGCAGTTTGATGCCCAGGAAGTGGGATTTCTGGGCACCACTGTGTTGCGTTCTTAGAGCCAAAACTGCATTAAATGGTGGCGCAGTTTAAAAAACAAACATTAAACCACAACTTCAGGGAAGATCCGTCCATATAACCCTGTATGGTGTAAATGCACACTGAGTGAAGACACTTATTGACAAAATCACCTTTTGATGAAACATTTTAGACCAAATCAATATGTTAATTTGTCTAAAAATAGTCTTTATGTCATGTGCGTGTGGTCTGTCTTTGAGATATCTCATGAACCGTTCATCCAATCTACTTCACACTTGGTTTCCTTGGTACCCAATGAACTTGGGGTTTGGGACTTGGAGCAGTTTGGACAGCATTGGATATTAAAACTGTGAATAAAACTAAAAGAATGCGGAAAAAAGGCGATTCCAAATCGCTGGCTCTTCCATATCTACACTTCCAAATAAAGGTCCATCTTAAATTCACTCAGCATTTCGCTAAGAGGAAACTCAATAAAAACCGAGTTATACCCTTCACGATAAAATCCCAACTTAAATTCACTCGGATCATTTCGCTTAGAGGAAACTCAATCAAAAGGCATTTTTGCTGACACTCGATCGTATAGACACTATATCGTATTAAGTTGCTGTGAGCTGTAAATTCACCCCTTCTTCCTTTTCACTCAGACTCACCTCACCCATGCTCACCGTGGGTCCGGTTGTTAACATGTGCTGCTAACTTAACACTAATAACATTACCCAGTCCCTCCAGAAAAATGTGATTATGCAATCGCATAATTCGCATAAAATTGCATAAATATTCCGCATATTCCATCGCATTTTTTAAGAAAACGTGCCGCATAATCAAGGATTTTTGCCCGCAACAATCACAAAAAAAAATTCATTTTTCTGGAAGGCCTGATTACCGTCGGCAAAATATCCCTGCGAATCAAATCCATACTTCAATGTTAACTGTCAAGCCACTAAGCCAGTATAGAAATTAACACCTCTGCTGAAGTGTTAAATTCATTAACGATAGGCTATATGATGAGACAGCACCGCCGTCATTAAACGCTGACTGTGGCGATATCAACATGCAATATCGTTGACGAAAAAGACAACACTAAAATGTAGTTAAAGAAAAGCTCTCTTTATTTGCATTGCTTACAACCTTTTCCTCTGCCCCCTCTGTCTCTCTCTCTCTCTCTTTCTCCACACACACACACACACACACACACACACACACACACACACACACACACACACACACACACACACACACACACACACACACACACACACACACACACACACACACACACACACACACACACACACACACACACACACACACAGAGTCTGGAGCTGAATCCGTCCGGTTCTGGTAGTTGATTAACGCAGATATTTGCTGATTGCTATCATTACGGCCTGGATTGGGTGGCGCACCGCCATCAGTCCAAAAGGTAAATGTCTGATTACTCCACATTTTAATTGTGATATTTTGTGAGTAAATTCTGAATCTGCCATGTCTGACAGGTAAATGTGGTAGTACAGTGCTATAGGGCATACAGTGTGGTTGCTAAGTGCTTCTGTAAGTCATTTTGGGGTACAGTGGTTCTGGATAAAGCTTCAAACAGCTATACCACAGGCCAAGCAATCGGCCTGTTCCAAACAGGCACATTTTGAACGGGCACTGTACTAGTTTGATCAATAAAACACAAGACTGACATGCAGGATGATACATTTTTGCAAATTTGATCACCTTTGTTTTGTGTTTTAACTTTCCTTTTTAAACAAATAACCTACCTCTTTATATATTTTTATAGTGACTTTAGATACTCTTATGTATATACATATACAGTGAGGCAAAAAAGTATTTAGTCAGCCACCAATTGTGCAAGTTCTCCCACTTAAAAAGATGAGAGAGGCCTGTAATGTTCATTATAGGTACACTTCAACTATGAGAGAAAAAATGAGAAAACAAATCCAGAAAATCACATTGTAGGATTTTTAATGAATTTATTGGTAAATTATGGTGGAAAATAAGTATTTGGTCAATAACAAAAGTTCATCTCAATACTTTGTTATATACCCTTTGTTGGCAATGACAGAGGTCAAACGTTTTCTGTAAGTCTTCACAAGGTTTTTACACACTGTTGCTGGTATTTTGGCCCATTCCTCCATGCAGATCTCCTCTAGAGCAGTGATGTTTTGGGGCTGTCACTGGGCAACACGGACTTTCAACTCCCTCCAAAGATTTTCTATGGGGTTGAGATCTGGAGACTGGCTAGGCCACTCCAGGATCTTGAAATGCTTCTTACGAAGCCACTCCTTTGTTGTCCGGGCGGTGTGTTTGTACTGGCTTAAGCAGGGGGACACGTCTGGCACTGCAGGATTTGAGTCCCTGGCGGTGTAGTGTGTTACTGATAGTAGCCTTTGTTACTTTGGTCCCAGCTCTCTGCAGTTCATTCACTAGGTCCCCCCGTGTGGTTCTTGGATTTTTGCCCACCGTTCTTGTGATCATTTTGACCCCACGGGGTGAGATCTTGCGTGGAGCCCCGGATCGAGGGAGATTATCAGTGGTCTTGTATGTCTTCCATTTTCTTATAATTGCTCCCACAGTTGATTTCTTCACACCAAGCTGCTCACCTATTGCAGATTCAGTCTTCCCAGCCTGGTGCAGGTCTACAGTTTTGTTTCTGGTGTCCTTTGACAGCTCTTTGGTCTTGGCCATAGTGGAGTTTGGAGTGTGACTGTTTGAGGTTGTGGACAGGTGTCTTTTATACTGATAACAAGTTCAAACAGGTGCCATTAATACAGGTAACGAGTGGAGGACAGAGGAGCCTCTTAAAGAAGAAGTTACAGGTCTGTGAGAGACAGAAATCTTGCTTGTTTGTAGGTGACCAAATACTTATTTTACCAAGGAATTTACCAATAAATTCATTAAAAATCCTCCAATGTGATTTTCTGGATTTGTTTTCTCATTTTTTCTCTCATAGTTGAAGTGTACCTATGATGAAAATTACAGGCCTCTCTCATCTTTTTAAGTGGGAGAACTTGCACAATTGGTGGCTGACTAAATACTTTTTTGCCCCACTGTATATATTTATTTTTCCTGCTTTACACTTTTACTGATGTTTTGCACTGAGAGGACTGCGTTCAATTCCGGCAGAAAAGTCAATTAAAAGGAAATTAAGTTAATTACATCACATGCAACATTTAATTTCAATAAATGAAGTCTTCACTTCACTAAAAGACGAGACAAAATGAATGAGCCAAATTTAATTTCTGTTATTAAGCACATTTCTGCCACTGCATGTACTCTTATTTCTGCTTAGTGATGCTTATTAGAATATGAACATTAATAAATCATTGGGGGATTTAATTTTGAGACATGAGTGTAATTACTATAAACAAATAAGAGCTTCCATCAGTGCAAATCTCACACTGTGCATGGTGGAGTACATCACAGCTGATAAGAGATCACTCTGGTTCAAGTTTGTAAGGGTGGAAAGTGGATATTACAGAGTAGGGCATGAAAACGTGCAGACTCTCCGTCCCTCATGGTACACAGTTTGAGACCCCTGCTCCCACATACATGGTTTAACAATGTAAAATGTATGTGTTGGAAAGACAGATGGTGGTGAGAAGAGTGACAGATGGGAAATGACCTCCAGTGGGGACACAAAACATACAGTCAGTTGCCATTTTACTAGGTATGGTGTATGACAATATAGTCTGACAGGTTTTTAAAATTTGGCCACCCTAAGGGCTGGGCGATATGGAGAAAATCAAATATCACAATATTTTTGACCAAATACCTCAATATCGATACCACAACGATATTGTAGTGTTGACTATTGGTGCTTTCACAAAATATGTACACAATGAGATTTTTGATAAATACTCATCAGTAATGGTGATATAATGACTAAGTGGGTAAAGGCAAATAATAGAACAGTTACAACAGTCTGGTAAGTTCACAAAATGACATAGCTTTACTGTAATGCAGCTTTTAAAACCAGGAAACGACAACACTTATGCCATATTACAATATTATGATATCCAAAATCTAAGACGATATCTAGTCTCATATCACAATATCGATATAATATCGATATATTGCCCAGCTCTAGCGTCAGGTTAATTGATAATGCAACAATCGCGAGTTGCAGCACTAGTTTGTAGTGCTGGTGAACTGTATTGGGTTAAGTGTTTCAAATATTTAGTCTACCCTTATTGATAGAAATGGGGTGGACAAAATAAAAGAAACACCTGTCAGTAAAGCACCACCAACTACAGCATCTTAAAGTAGCATAAAGTTGAATAAACACCTTTAAAGCTTTTTCTTTTTGGACAAAGACTGAATATTACAACCTCCATGAAGGTAGAATTAATTGCAGGACTGTTGCGTCAGTCTGCTTTAGTTTGAGCTAAACTGGCAACTAAGTGTGCCTTTGACAAAGTGAAATTGAGGCACATTTGCACAACTTTAAACATTTTACAAACTTAAGCAAAGTTAAAAGTTGTAATCCTTGCAGGCATACTGATTTGAAGCGCAAGAGAAACTGTGGACAAATATGAATAATGACAATCATGTAATGAATGAAGGCAACCGAAGACCAGTGGTGTAATGTGCAGTAACTAAGTACATTTAGTCAAGAACTGTACTTAAAGTGACAATATGTAACTTTTAAATGTTTCTGAAACTGTGTACTGTTCCATCTATTGATCATAAATGACCTGTAACAGCAAACAAGACTAACAGTGAAAAGAACGCCATTTTTATATAGTTTTAATTAATGACTCTGCCTGGTTCCAATTTTTCTGGCAAAGTCACAAAATGATTTACGGCAGGTAGACGGCGCTACAGAGCACACACTCTGAAGGGTCACAGATTTCTTTGTAACACCGGAAAAGCCTCTGTTGTATCCAACCAGGTAAAGGGTAGCAGGAGATTTCTTTATATAGGCCTAATTGGATTTTTATTTTATTTTTTGAAGTTATCTGTTGTAGTTATGGCTAATACTGGGGCAGGACCAGGAAATTAAATAAAGAGCAACTAAAAGCTAAAAGGGAAAGTAAAAGACAACAGGCAAAACCGAGTCAGACGCCGGTCGGGCTTTCAACAGATGGAGACAATTACAGGATTGTAAATTATTCAAAACTGACCCCAAATTGGGTTAGGGTTAGTTTTAAATTTGAGATACTTGTACTTCATTTGAGTATTTCCATTTCATGCGACTTCATACTTGAGAATATTCTCCTACTTCTTAAAGTGGCCATATTATGCTCATTTTCAGGTTCATAATTGTATTTTGAGGTTGTACCAGAATAGGTTTAAATGGTTTAATTTTCAAAAAACACCATATTTTTGTTGTACTGCACATTGCTGCTGTTGTGTTCAGGTCTCTGTTTTAGCTACAGAGTGAGACCTCTCACTGCTGTAACATCTTTGTTGGCAGTCGCACGCAGCGCAGTAGCTAGGTAAGGATCACATCATCTAGCTAGCGGTTTGTTTCTACAACTTCAGTAGTACAAGGCAGGATTAGTCTGGAGACTTCTTCTAAATGAGGGCATACTTCCAACTTTGCGTGGAATACCTGCAGAACAGGGACATGTAAGTAGTTATTTTGTAGATTATGGTCAACTAGTGTGTGTTGTAGCAGTGTTTTGCCATTCAGAACGAGCTAGCACGCTAGCGCTAGCATGCTACGGTTAGCATGCTAGCACGCTAGCGCTAGCATGCTACGGTTAGCCACCTCGTTTCGGCTAGTGACATAAAAAGCCCTGCCGATTTTGAACAGCTCACCCGGAGACTGAAGGCAGGACACATTCAGAAACCAGTATCTCACTCAAAACAGCATGAAAGTTTGTATGTGTGTGGAAGCAACAGAGACACAAAATAACACCCCAAATCCCAGAAAAAGTGATTTTTTTTTTCATAATATGGGCACTTTAAGATAAATAAACTGTTTAAAAAGTCTTTTGGATCAGCTAGAATATGCATCGTCACAAACTTACTTTTTAAGAGATATGTGGTTCTCACAGGACAGCGACGCTAAGAACATGATGAACATTACAAAATATGATGCATTGCTGTATATTAAACTACCAAACAGTAGCATATATAAATAAGTTAACATTAGCACAGTCTTAAACATCTACAGCAGTAAAATGCTACATACACATTAATGCAGCAATAATATTAATCCAGAAAGATCATATATAATATAAAACACTGCTAACAGGGACCACATTTTGCTAATAATACTTGTATACTTTTACTTAAGTAAGGTTATGAATGCAGGACTTTTACCCTACTTGTAGTGGAGTATTTTCAGTGTATTATGACTACTTCTACTTAAGTGAAGGATCTGAGTGCTTTCTCCACTAATGCTGAAGGCTACCATTATTGGTCACATTAGGTGCTTTCCGACCGGATAGTACTTGTACTTTTTAGAGGAAAACTACTACTCTCCCCCAAAATCATTTTTTCTGTTTGCATTCCCACTGGCCAAGGGGCCATAGGGACTGGTACTCTGAACAGACCCCGCCTCTGCCTGCTGTGCTGTGGACGTGTGTGTGTGTGTGTGTGTGTGTGTGTGTGTGTGTGTGTGTGTGTGTGTGTGTGTGTGTGTGTGTGTGTGTGTGTGTGTGTGTGTGTGTGTGTGTGTGTGTGTGTGTGTGTGACAGCCGGCGAGCCACAGGACACGCTTGTAGAGTTTAACTCCGAAAAGACAGTTAACCACAGGTTCCCGTTAATCTTATGATGGACATGTGTTGTGATATTTAAACAAACGAACCGTCAACGGCGAAATAAAAGCCTCTTATTTACGAGAGCGGTCTGAGAGACCTCCAGCTCACAGCGAGGTGTCTGAGCATGACTGGCCGAGCGACGAGCTAGAGGCCGGGGCAGGCGCTTGCTGGCTGTCGCCTGCTGGCTGTCGCCTGCTGGCTGTCGCCTCACTTCATGGAGCTCCTCAACGCCGAAAACTTTAAAGCAAATTGTCAGTTCGACATCAATTTTTTCGCAAGACTGCCTATATTCGAAATCTAAACAGTTAATTTCTCGCCTAAAACGTTGTCAGAAGTGAATTTAATGATGAATATGATGGTGAAAATTGTTAAAAATGTCCCGTTGTTGGTTGTTGCTCTGTCTGCAAGTTCCGAGTTGGCAGTGGGCGTGACTTATAAGTTCGACCAATCAAGTACACCTAGGAAAAGGGAAAAGACCCTGCTCTGAAGTAGGAGCTAAAAAAGTATGCTACTGCAGAACACGACGAAAAAAGTGTTCTAGGAACGTTTAGTTCTAAGAACTGCAAAAATCCATCCGGTCGGAAAGCTCCTATTGTGGGGAAAGGGAACTATATTCTTGTCATTTACATAAAAAAAAAAAAAAAACACTGTTAACGTGAGAGATAAAACCCTGCATGTTTATGTTTGAACTAGTTCCTAGCTAGGTCACTTCTGGTCTGAAAGCACTTGTTACAGCACTTGTACAGTAAATTGTTTCTAGGAAAGTATGACTATTCTTACAATGCTGATTGTGACCCTTCAGTCAGTAAAAACCTAGAAAACCCTCGTTGCTAGGTTTAGTTCTGTTTAGAAGAGAGGATGTGTGAGCTAAGCTACAGAGAATGTGCTCAGCCCCTATAGCCCGTCTTCAGCACAACAAAACCCAGCTGGAGTTTATTAACTGATTAGTGGCTTCGCAACTTTTTCTCTGTTGAGTACCGCGCAGACACAGAGGCAGGACAAAGACACAAATCCTTTCAGGTTCACTCAAAGTCAAAACTACAATGCTAGAAGGATCAGCAGCAAAAGGTCGATCTGGATGTTACACCCACACCCACTCACACTCTCTCTCACACACACACACACACACACACACACACACACACACACACACACACACACACACACAGTCAATTGAAAACTTTCCAGAAGTGTTACTTGCTCTCCCCCTAACAGCAGTGATTATGCTTTATTATCGGCATACGTGTGTTGTATAGTTATATACTGACAGGGCTCATTAAAGCATTCTAGTGTGCTAACTGGACTGCTCAGGGCTGGCATTACATCTTCTCAGTCTGGCAGCTGAACCCTGTATCCCTATCAATGTATATACTGTAGCAGGCCTTTCACAATGTCTTTAGAGATTGGCTGCATGCATTATATCCATGCCCAAGTCAGTATATCATGAAAGAGCAATGGTAAATGTTTCACAAGGGTGGACAAAAACAGTGTTGCTTATGTTTGAGATCAGCTAAAAGAGCGAGAAATGTTTAGATTTACAGTCTGGGTTCTGGTCTGTCTAATCAGGCAACTCGTGGGCATGAGGATACACCGACCTAGAAGAAAATACTGCAGGTTTTGCAGGCTCTGAGAGAGGGAAGCCATTTTGTGCAGCGCGTTTATAGTTCGGAGCAGCCAGGGCTCCTTTGTTGATGTTCATTTTCTTGTGTGAAGGCCAAGTTGTTTACAGGGAGATAAAGATTTTGCTCAGGATCATGCACGGGTCAGAGTATGAGCTGGCTACATCTCGGCTGGCGTTTTGATGTCAAGTGAAGACATGCTTAATTGGTGTCTGTACTGTAGCTGTTTGGGAACATTACCACCATAACCTGTTGTATATAGCTGATAATGTACGTATGTGAAATAATATATTCACTGTTTCCCGGAAGAGAAATGTATTTTCCTATCAATCAACAAGATGTACAGAACAACTTGATTAGCTGTCCTTGCTCAAGGACACTCCAGCAGGGAGGATAACTGCAGTCATGAAGACAAAAAACAACAACAACCTGATATGCAATTTCTGACATCCTGCTAGTATTTTAGGGATGCATCGATTGTGAAATTCTGGGCTGATACCAATGTTTAAAATAACAATTTGTCTGATACTGATGTTTTGTTGTCATTCCCCCTTTTGAAAAACAAAGAAATCTTCATTATAAAGAATAACTGAACTGCTGAACTGACTTTCACATGAAAAATAACGGCTGCTATACAACTAACGTTATCTACTCAATGACAATAATCTTTCAGTACTTAGGCTACATAGCCCAACAAAAACATTTTGTTAAACATAAATTAAATGTACATGTAAAGCCATTACAAAAGCAATAAAATCCTAAAATATTTTCCTTGGAGTGTAACACTGCTTTTATCAAGTTCAAATCTTTGTCAATCCGTTGTGCCGTGGGGCTGAGCATACTCACACAAGCCAGTAGTTCATGAATGTGTGTGGCCACAACGCTGTAGATCTCGGGGAGACCGTTGCATTTGCTACCATATGAGAATGAAAAGCGTCAAATCCACATAATTTGTGAGGCAGGATTCAGGGAATATTTTGCATTTGTAATTGAAAAACTTCTGTCTGTCAATTAATCGATTAGTCGACTAATTGTTGCAGCTCTATATTGGAGTCTCTCATTCATCAGCAAATTATAGAAGTGAACATTTCAGGAAGACCACTATTGTTAGATATAAAGTTCACATTAAGACCAGCTACGTCTTATGTAAAATACTGTATGTTTGCTTAATGTGTATGTATATCTGCCTGTGCCTGCCACTTACACTGTGAACTTAAGTTATACAAAACTGTATGTAGAGCTCAAGATAGAGTTTCTTCCCTGGGCCTTTAAACATGTACCGAAGGCAAATATATGACTGTGACCTACTGACCTACATGGGCAGGAAAAAAAATATTCTCAACAATGAGACCCTGATGTCTAGCTTCTCAAAGAGGTTTTCAAGATTCAATATAAAAAATAAAATCAATGATGGCGTTCCAAACACCTGATTAAACTTAACCACATGATTTTCCACCATTGTATGAATATCACAGCAATCTTCCCCTGTAACACGCCATTATGCACGAAACGCTCATCAAATGTGAAAGGGCCTTGCATCATTTTCCTGAAGATATGGTGATTAAATCATGTATAATGCATGTGCACCACAATGATATCCATAATGAGCACAGAGGCCTGGTTCTCTATGGAGGATGGATAATAATGGAGAGTTCAACCAGTGAGGTCGCCATGGTGATAAAGGACAAGCTGGTGCAGCCCAGACTGCTGACCAGTTTAGACTTGCAGGGCTAAACTGTGGGCTGACTAACCTTCATCCCATGAACTGATAAGACTCAGCAGAGAGCACAAGACTTCACGGGTGGGGGGGAAGATGGTGTGAGAGTGATAATAAACCAGGTTACTGTGATTAATCAGGCAGGAAAACTGAAAAGACGTTTACATGCACTGCAATTCTTCCGTTACTGCGAACCTGAATGTACATTTTTTTCCCCCAACTGGTCTAAAAAGGCTGTCATATTTTGAAGTTTATTAATGATATATGCTGCCGCAGCTTGAAGAGTGGTGTGACAGTTAGAGGACTGGCTCTGTAGTGAGAGAGTGCACACAGTTTAGTCTTACTGTGCAAATATGTGCAATAATGTACAAGGCTTTCTTAAATCAAACTACATTATGCACTAGGGCTGCACAATTAATCACAATTTTTATTGAAATCGCAATATGGACTAGCGCAATATCCAAATCGCGGGGGGATATTTGTTAAAGGCAAAATATGTGTCAAACCATTCTGAATTAAGTATTGTAGTATTTAAGTATTGTAATATTTAAGTATTTCTGACACTTCCGATGTGTACAGACGAGTGCAACACTATGCATGTCTTTCAGGAGAGACGGTGAAACTGTGCTCCATTATTCCCATATTGAAACGATTAAATATGGAGATAATATGCATCTTGCCCATCTCTATGGACTGGCATAAACCAACCCTTATGCTATGTTGTACTGTTTTCTACTGTACTGTTGTTTTTGGCATTCATTTCCTGTTTTTATTTGTGTTAACTTTTGTGCCAAATTGTTTGTGTACACACACAACTATTTTCTGAATTTTACAAATAACCTGCAGTTCAGCTGTGAAAACAGACTTTCTCAGACTTATTTATTCCAATTTTATATGCAAGGACGCACCAAACAAGTCATAATCTTTCCTTTCACTGCACTTAAGTCTTTCATGCACATGCACTGTTGTATAAACCCTGTCAGGATCCTGGTTAAGCACATACATGGCCAACAAATCAGCTTTCTCCAGCAAAAAAAAAAAACCAAGAGAGCAAGCAGTCAAGTGGGGGAAGGGAGTAAGAAAAAAATGAGAGAGTGAGGGAGAGAGAAATTGGAGGCAAGGCAACAGGGGGAACAATGGGGGGGGGGGGAGAGCGAGAGAGAGAGAGAGAGAGAGAGAAAAAGAAAGAGGAATTGATCAGTAATCAGAAGATCAGAGCGAAGTAAACAAGCAGAGAAAGAGTGTGATCAAGAAGTGAAGAGACTACAGCAGTCTTAAGCAAGAGAAGAAAATCTCCCAGTTTGCCCATGGGGGGGATAAGAGAATTACAATCTCCTCACTCCCCCCCCCCACCCCCCCCCCCCCCCCCCCAATTAATCAAGTGGTTTCATTACTGCCCTCCATTAATATAAGGATAAACAAATTCAAATGTACAGCTTTGTGAAAGATGTGCACCATCTTCCTCTGGTTTTTTTCCTCCCCTCAGTCATCCTTTCGCTCTCTCTGCTTCTCTGAGCACAATACGATCAGCATGCATTATTTATTGGAAAGTACGTTTGTGTTTTGAAAGTACTGTATGCGCAGACGTGTGTGCATATATCAGTGTGTGAGAGAATGATGTGAATGTGCGATTCACATTCAAATAAGGGGAGGGTGTGTTCTGCGGGCACAGGTGTACGCCTGTATGATCACTTTGCATGCAAATTTTGACCGAGGATGGCCGCGGAGACAGAGTGTGGAAGGAAGACGAGGTGGGGGAGAGAGAGAGAGAGAGAGAGAGAGAGAGAGAGAGAGAGAGAGAGAGAGAGAGAGAGAGAGAGAGAGAGAGAGAGAGAGAGAGAGAGAGGAGGCCGAGAGGGATGGAACATGTGCAGGAAATGGATAGAAGGAGACAGGGAGCGGGAAAGAGGAGAACGATGGTGTGATGACAGAGCTGCAGGCGCTGTGTTTGTACATGCATCTGCAGGCAAATTAATCATGAGATGGTCTCTTACTCCATTAAAATGCTAATGTAGGACATTCTAGACATTTCCATATATTTGCAATATATCCCAGAGCCGAAAAAGACTGTTATTATGCTAAATGCAGGATGGGTGCTGGATGCACACCTAATATAACAACAAATCTGACCAAGATAAAGATTAAAAGTCTCTGAAGTAGTGAATTAAAGGGCAGACTGGATATAAGACATGGGACTTACACTCTGGGCCTCAATGAAATTAAGAGAAGATTTGGGATATTTGTAAAGTTACTAAATGAAAGCACATAAGCACACTATTTTCTGCCAAAGTTGAAACCGTTTTAGTTATTTTACATGAAAGATTTGTGTTTTTGTCTGTGTTCCTCCAGTTGGTTTGAAATGGGCGGAACACATATAGGTGATGTCATATACATCCCTGCACCAATCAGGATTTTGTAGTATTTTAATCAAAAGCTGATGACAGTTGGTGGGTTGTTTGTTTATGGCGCCACTGTGAATGAAATCTGATTGACCCACACCCAAACAGTCCCCATGAAGCAGATTAGCAGAGTTGTTGACTGTTAAAGGCTTAACAAATAATACCGTCCGCAGACGTTTTATTTCCAAACTTCAACTTTGATTGCTGCGTTCTTAGTCGTCACAAAAGTTTTCTTACAGTTGTTATCTGACAATATTATTAACTTGTTTACCAATAACTGGTAAACCTTTTGTTTATATAAAAAATAATGTATATAAGAAATATTCTGAACTTTTTTTACATACAAAACAAAGTGCTGAGTGAAACCTGAGATAAAATTCAATTTAAAAGATTTAATTTGAAACGTATCAAGGACCTTCTCTTATTTTAGACTTACTACAGCTGTGTGTAGCCACATGGGAACAAAGGTGCGTTATGTTCAGGAAGTTAAGATGTGATGGTGTGGTGCAGAGCCAGTGCAGAAGTGTTTTCTCAGCAGTGCTACAGAATGACGGGAAAGAGTTTTCCTTATCCTCATCATAAATGTCTCGGCTCTCATACGTGTAGTATCCTAGGAGACGTGTGACTTTGTGTAGATGAATGCAGTAATGTTAACATATGTTGTTGATGGTACATGCGGTGAATCATTTATATTCTGTGGCTCCACACTGATGTAAAATTGGTCTCACAGCAAGAAATGTAGATGTACGATGACAGTATAATAACGGTTCATCTTCATGTGGCAGCGTTGCTTGTCCCATCCTAAACAAATTTCAGCATCGCAGTCCGTAACAATATAAATATCCTAATAACAGCCAGTATTCACCTAATGCATACTGAAATGTATCCAGTGGCTGAATATCACTCTCAAAATTACCTTCAGATCCACAAAAAAGAAAACCTTAATTATTTGTTAAAGGACAATTCCGGCGCAATCGCTATTTATACCACTAAAAAGGCTCAAAATATCACCAAACTTCAACGGTAGCATGATGAGGGTCCCTAAATGTTAACCGAAGCATTGAGAACATTTTAAGTGTACAGACAGTTTATTGAAGGAAGAGCTGCAGGAGCTCCGTGAAAGGGCTACGAGAGAGAGAGAGAGCTACCGGTAGTCAATGCCGCAACACAGCCTCGTACTTCGGGAAACTGGTGGTGTACCTGCGGACATTGTGAAGCTATGGCCACCAAACAGGAGTGTCTGTGTTGCACGGAGTGGGACCTGTTGCGTCGCGTAACATGGTAGTAACATGGTAGTAACATGTTTAGTGTTGAACAAGAGACAACATGGAGCCATAGTTGGGACATAAGAAGAGCATGGAGCGCAGGAGAGAGCAGGACCATGCAGCGTTTAATGCTTGGAAGTACCGAGATTACTTTGAGTTTGACTCGGTTAAAGGTGACAAAAACATCAGCGTCCGCTGTACACTCTGCGTGGGAAGAAAACTTGTATCTACAGCGAAAAATTCCGCCTCAAATCTGAGCAAGCACCTAGCAAGCCGGCACAGGAATGTGAAACTCACTGGAAAAAACCCTGAACCCCCAACTGACACGACCGCTGCGGCTACATCCAATTCCACCGGGCGAACCTCCGAGGGCCCCTCTCCTGCTAAACAGGTGGAAATAGACTTAAAGCGACAGGACTTAGTGCCGCTGAGCTGAAGAAGCTCGTCGCTGGCTATATAATCGAGGACATGCTGCCAATTTCCACTGTTTTATTCAGGTCGTGCATCATAGTTTTGAAAAGTAACTTAACTAGTAAAGTAACTAATTACTTTCTTGGAGAAGTAATCAGTAACTAATTACTATTACCAAGTAACTTGACCAACAGTGGTTGCGACAGCCGAGAGACGCAGTGTTTTGTACAGTCTGAAGATTTCCCATCTCTGATAAACAGGGCTGGACTTGAAACGTTTATCTATGTCCCGAAAATAAATTGGAGACGGCGACCCAGACCGGAGGGACCAGATGGACAGTTATCCACTGAGTAAATACACTAGACAAGTTATGTTTTACATCGGTGCGATTATTTCAGATATATTGAGCAAATTGCTTTTGATTTTAGTTTGCATCGCCAGCTCTAAGTCATGACTGGTTTTCAAGACGGTGGCGGCATGTAAACATAAACGCAAGCGTCTTTATAATGTATCTTTTCAGTAAACTGTCTGTACACTTACAAAGTTCTCAACGCTTTGGTTAACATTTAGGGACCCTCATTATGCTACCGTTGAAGTTTGGTGATATTTTGAGCCTTTTTAGTGGTATAAATAGCGATTTGTTTTTACTTTCCCTGTGCCCCGAATACTAGCGTTTTAAGCTAATCAGCGGTCCGCGCTAGTTTCTTTCAAGCTACAAACACATTTGATTAGCATGAAAATATGTCCCAGAGAGCGACAGAGTGGGTACACATCTGTTAATAACCCCTAGGTTCATTTTGGGCCGGAATTGTCCTTTAAATGTTGGTTTAAAGCTTATGACTAAATGCAGGCTCTCTTGCACATGAATGGAAATAAACACCTGAGCAAGAGAAACTGAGAAGGAAAATTCTTCAGCTTTTATTTATAAATATTTTCACTTACACCTCTTATGAACCAACTGCTGTCTACTCTAAACTCTCGTGGGAAATCTGCAAATGATATTTTTGCAGTAACATTTCTGTGCCCTGTCGACGCATTAGCAGGCAGCACAACACCAGCAGGGAGCCTCTACACATTTGTGTTTCACCACAGCGAAACACAAATGTCAATGTTTTCTGTGACTGCTGCCATTATTATTATTATGTGAATGATATATTGACATAAATATCCACATTGCAGATCATTCTTTCCGCATTTTCGCATTCATTGGATAGTTTGACAGTGAAGATATGGACAGGAAACAGAGAGAGAGGGATGACGTGCATTACTGTCCCCTGCTCAGTTGCAGTTACTGCATTTGTATGTTTTAAGCACTAGGCCAACAGGATGCTACACAGCCAGACATATTAAGCATCCATGTAAATTCTAGCTTTGTGAAGCTACAAAAAACAAACATCTCTCATACACACACACACCGAACCGTAAAAATTATGTTCTGTCGAAATGTCAATGAATTATTACTCACCAGGAAATTCTTGCTCCCAGCTAAACTGACAAACACTCCATTCAAGGCTTAAGCTCATTTATTGCACCCTGCAGTGTGATGATATATAGTGCAGAAATAAAGCATACATAGTGATTAAATGTATCCATCTACCATCGAACCCCTCAAATCCACCACTCACACAAATACCACTCAGACGTGCCCTCACCTAGACTGGTTGGCTTGATGAGCTCGTCCAGCATGTCGTAGAAGGGCAGCCTCTGGAGCTTGACATCTGGGTGGACCGGGTGCAGCGTGGCTGAGCTGGACAGGTGGTGTGTCAGCCCCGTTAACTCGTGCTTCCCAGGGCCAAGCAGTGAGAGGGGCAGTAAGGCAGCGGGCGACGGGGCTCCACCGTGACCGGCGTGACCCTCGTACGCCAGCTGTGTCAGGCCAGCAGGCAATGCGGCGCCCCCTCCTCCAACCACTCCAGCCGTGGCCGGGTGGTGTGGCCCGGGCATGGCCAGTTCTGAGTGGGATACCATTTTGGCAGGGAAGCGTCGTCGGTAGAGCTCTTTGATCTTCATGTGCACGGCGGGGCTGCAGCCAGCCTTCAGCAGATGCAACGCCTTGGTCAGCAGCTCATGCTTGCGTCCGTGCTTGTTGCGTCCAGCGTAGCCCAGCAGCACCTGCAGCTCAGACACCCGCAGGCTCATCACCATTTGCTGTGATGAGAAAGAGGATGAGAAATCATCTTTTGAGATGCCATTCATAATGGATAAAAAAACTGATATAAGTACCAATTCTAGTGGCAATCAATTCTAGTGGCAATCAACAGTCAGTGAAGTAGTCAGTCATTGATGTGTAGAGACCCCAAGGGCAGAGCCAGGACACAAAGGTGGGTTCCTTTTACTTTTAAGCCCCTGACACACCAACCCGACGGCCGGCCGTTGGCAGAAAAGGCATTCAGACTGATCAGTCGGCTTCCCGAGGTCCAAATAGTGCCTCAGAACACACCGAAGCGACGCCGACTTGATCGTACGTTCTGCGCGTGCGCGTGCGCGAGCTGTAATGCGTCTCCATAACAGCAGGCACCGCTAATCTGTATTGTCGTCCAAAAAATTAAAACCGGCAGCTGATTAGACGAACGTGTCACGTGGGTCTGGCTGCTCCTGGATTTTACAACCGGGCATAATGGCGGCTTCGGTCGGAATAAGATCTCATATTTTACGAAGATAGTTCACTGAAACGTGTTTCCGAAAACATTTTAAGCGAGAAATAGGCCATGCAGTAGCTGAATCTGTCAGTTTAAAAGATTTTCGTCAGATTTTGAGAGGCTTAGTCACGCTCATCCCGCTCGTCATTTCCGGGTTAGCACTCCACCAATCAGATTGGTCACTGAGTCCAACTTCCCGCCCTCCGACCCAGCAAGTCAGGTCGGCCAAAATGAAGGCCGACGGCTCCTCTGACGGACGACGGTACGGAACACACTGAACAGACTCGAGTCACTGACCTCGCCAGACTCAACTTTATGCAAATGTCCTCTGAGTAAGAACCAGGCAAGAGCAAATCACGCTCGTTTTGATTTGAGGACTTTGACTACTCTGCTCCCCAAGAGGAGAGGGGGATCGTTTCCAGCACAGATACAGGACCGCCCTGCCGATCAGTCTTGCCCGCTAGGGCGTCATTGTTGTATTTAACACGGTTTCAACACATAAAAAACACAACCAAAGCTATTCTACACTTAGGAAACAAACAACAGGAAATGAACAACGTCCTTATGCGTAGTACAGCAGTTATGTCAGAAAACAACTGTCCAGCCGGAGCACAGTATGTAAATGATGTGCTCAGTGCAACTCATCCAAAGAGCTGCAGATTTATGAGGCCAGAGATTGCCTTCTACTTTGTGTTAGGGCAACGTAACTCTCAGTTCGCCTTGGAACACTTTGTGATTCCCCAGGGAAAAGCTAAGGAAGTTACAGTGGAAGAAGACAGTTGGCTGCTCTGCTAGCCCTTCTGTCACTGTCACAGCCTGACGAGGTACGGAAATAAATGGAGAGTTGAATTTTAGATGTATTATTGAATGATTTGCAACAATATTCGGTGTTTTTATCTGGATGACGCTGGTGTGTTGCCTCTAAGAAAGAGTCTCTCCCTCCTACATTGACATACCTTAACTCGGCACAGCTGCCAGTTTGTTTAAAAAAAAATAAAAAATAAAACTACACACACACACACACACACACACACACACACACACACACACACACACACACACACACACACACACACACACACACACACACACACACACACACACACACACACAGCAGAGTTTTCCACCTGGCAGAAAAGCATTTAATTGCACTAACGTGCATACCATAAGTCTCAGTATTAGAACAACTTAATTTCCTAATATGTGTATGAGAGCCTGTCAGCTGGATCGGCACCTGCGCAAATACGACAGACTCCACAGACACCAGGAAGCAGCGGTAAGTTTTTGTCTGTGCTGGAGTGAGGCTCAACGTGAGGCTGAGGCGGTACCTCGCAGGGTGTCGTGGGATGGAGTAGCCGCAGCAAGAGTACGTGAAAAAGTGTTGCCTGTACTGACTTCAGGGTTAGCTTCAGGCTGGCACAAACTACAGTAAGAACTAGCAGCTCTTCATCTAACAAATTGTCCAAATGTAAAAAAAAAAAAAAAATTGCACCCTCAGTGACTGTAACTCATCACTTCCTGCAGCTGTTTAGATGTAAAAGGTCATGATCAATTATCATATGACTTGCGGCACCAAATGCTGAAATTCAATTTCAAATAAAACACTTAGCTTAGATTAAGATAGAGAGACACGGCTGTACTTACGGTTACTACTTGTACAGTAATTACTATTAAAGGGTGTCCTTAAACAAGGCACTTCTCAATGTTTCTCCAGATGACTGAGGACAGACAGGACTGGATCCCAGGTGTGAATTTAAATGCCTAAATTAGAAGCAGCACTGCTGAAGTTTTAATGCACACAAAAGCTCAACTTAAAAACACAGATTCAAGAAACCAAATAAAAAATTGTCCTGAAAGGGAAAAACACAAGATCAGGAGGAATGTATTTTTAGAATATTCTTTTCTCAGACTTCAGCAGAATTGAATCATTATTCGTGTTGAAGCCAAAAGAAGCAATTAAATGATCAGCTACCTACAGTCATTGGAGTCTTAGCGTGTTTAAGGCTTCAGATACATAGCAACATGAGAAAAATAAACCGACACTTTTTAACTTCATTAGATTTTGGATATCATACTATCGTGATATGACATAAGTGTTGTCTTTTCCTGGTTTTAAAGGCTGCATTACAGTAAAGCTATGTCATTTTCTGAACTTACCAGACTGTTGTAACTGTTCTATTATTTGCCTTTACCCACTTAGTCATTATATCACCATTACTGATGATTATTTATCTAAAATCTTATTGTGTTAATATTTTGTGAAAGCACCAATAGTCAACACTACAATATTGTTGAGGTATCGATATCGAGGTATTTGGTCAAAAATATCGTGATATTTGATTTTCTCCATATCGCCCAGCCCTAGGTGCAAATGTTCCACCAAAACAAGTTCCTTCCCGAAACCATTTTGCAGAGCCACCGTCCGGAGCTAAGCGCCGCCCAAGACGATTGTGATTGGTTTAAAGAAATGCAAACAACCCAGAATGGATATGTGGTGTAGCCAGACCTTACTACACAGCGCTGTGGAGATAGATCTGGTAATGCGAGACTATAGAAAGAGTAACGCATCTCTTTATCTTAAGGTGGAGGTGGTTAATAAACAAGAGTTTAAATGAAAGCTCAGCTCATTATCTAACAGCCATTACTAGCATACATTAACCATGTGGACACAGTATGTGGCAAATTATAGCTGTGAGACCTAAAGATCGCCAATCTTAACTGCATTACACAAGATAAAAACAAGGACACGTACTATATGCACATTGAAATCAGTGCTGTCTTTCTTGTGACTGACACACACACACACACACACACACACACACACACACACACACACACACACACACACACACACACACACACTTACTGGGCAGCCTGTAAGAATGTCTTGGACAAACATCCTCCCTTTATCTCCTTTAACGACAGAGAAGGGATATAAAAGCACAGACACACACAAACACACGCCCCTTAAATGACAAAGCACACAGTTTAGTGTCCATGGTGTCAGTTTCCAGCTAATTAATTATATATACACACAGTTATTGTTTTGTACAGAATATGTGTTACACTGGAGTCTTGCATTTAATTGACATTTAAAATGACATATAGGGCTGGCGGTAGTCTATTTTTTGTGACCTAAACACAGCAGCTACTTTTTAGACTTGAAAAACAAAACCACTAAGACGCTACTTTCATTGCTGAAAGAGATTTCATGTAAAAATCATTTTTAAATTTCATGTAATTAACACTAGACCCAAACAGTCTAATCTGTCTGTCTCTTTTAATAACGGCTCAACTGTTTATAAGAGTTCATCCGTAGCAGTATATTTCAAATAAAATGAATTCATAATAATCTAATCTCACAACACATCATTTTGGAAAGAAATACTCCTTAACTCACTCATTAGCTTTTGTTATATTTCCTCGAAACACTCATTCATAATCTTTTTTTAGTTTTTACAGGATTTACAGGAATAGAGTCAAGACACTTTATTATTTGTAATGTTGATGAGGACGAAACGTAAGCTTATTCTACTGCTGTCCTACTTTGCTATGAGTATCATCTAAATGTAAACATTTAACCAAAACATCACACAGTATCAAAACTACTTTTAATTTTCAGCGTGAGTGGCCCAGATGTGAAAATAAACCTCTCACTCTGGTCCAACCACAGAACTGCACAGTTTCACTAAAAGTGACGTATGAACGTCAGGAACTGAAACCAGAAAAGTGTTGCAGGTTACTGTAAAACTTGTTGCACATCTAGTTGTCAGTGTCTGCAGGTGCAGCAAACCAATACATGCTTCAAGTAACATCAACACTTAAAGCCATCGGAAACATTTTCTGGTAAAATGTTGGGCAATGTTTATTCCTTTTCATTAATCAAATAGTGAAATTAGAGACTCATTAACCTAACTGTTTCCGGATGATATGAGAAATTAATTTAAAAAAATCATTATATTTTGCCGTGATACAGCAACTCTCATTATTTGTCACTTAAACAATAAGCCAAATGTAGCCTACTAAGCTTCAGGTGATTACAAAAGCAGACTTCAGCCAGAGGATGCTGTTCTGTGGTGATCAAAGATAAAAAAGCGACTTTTAGACCTTTTACACTACAGGAACTAGGGGTGGAACTGTACATGTATTGGTATTGAACCGAAACAGTATGGGCGCCTTGGTTCGGTACATGAATTTACACGGAAAATACACAGTATAAAAAATAAATAAAACTTGCGTGCAAATGAATTAATGTAATGTGGAACTACTGTTACATACGCGTTTCTTAGGGACACCTAATCTGTAGCCCCGCCTTAGCTCTGAAGCTCCCAACCTCCGCCTACATGTCGAGTCGGTCCAGTGAGTCCACACAAAGCAAACTAGTCCCTTCCATATACAACCAAACACGGATGTACTGTAGCTGTATCCCTTCTTGCCTCAACCACAAATGGCTTCCAGGCCCATTTGCTTCGCTGTTAGCTCCGCTGTTAGCTCCGCTTTTAGCTCCGCCGTTAGCTTCGCTGTTTGCTGCTAGCTCTGCTGTTACCGTGTGAAGCTAACGCCACAATTCGCCAATTTCTGTGTAACCGAAGCTGCTCTTTTAACACCTCTGCTCTGTGCATTCACATATGAGAGCAGCGCTTGTCTCCCATATCACACTACTAGCTGATTGTCTTATTTTGTTTATGAAGTAAGTCCCAGATGGAGTCTGGAGATTATGTGGGGTAGCCTACTTATTGTTTACTGTTTACATCTTACTTTATACACTTCAGGCTGTTGCAGCTAGCTCAGGGGAGAGACTGGATGACACTAGGTGGTACAGCCTGAGACATGCACAATAAAAAAAATTGCCTTATGCTTTTCCCTCCATTGTACCGAACCGATCCGTGATGTCTGAACCGAGGTATGTACCGTTCCACCCCTAACAGGAACATAACAAAACATAGTGTATCATGTAGCTATTGTCACAGATTCTGTTTGTATCATGTTTATGCAAGTTCCAGATACTTTCAGACAGATGACAGAAAAATAAAGGACTGACCGACCAGCTTGCGTGTTGTCCCCAACAGTGCAGTTTATAAACCTGTATCTCATTTTCACATCAACGTGAATAACTATCAGCACCACTACTTCCATTGTTGTCTGTTCTACAACCAATTACTTCATTTACCAACAGTACATTAAAATGAGGTTGGCCTCGCTGTAGCTCTTTTTACATAAACATGCCCTTTTAAAAATGTGTCTTGTTTTATCCAACTAACAGTCCAAAACACAAAGATATTCAGTTTACTTATAGAAGAATAAGACAGCCACCAAATATTCCCATTTGAGATGCTAAAACTACCTGCTTGACCTAAACAATTAATTTATTATCAATAGTTGATAGTAAAAATAATATGAAAGGTTAATGGAATATTCTAACTAGTATTATTAGAAATTGAACTAAAAATAAAATACAAGTTTCCCTAGGATTTTATATTGAAAATGACAAGAAAATAAATAACATGGAAGATCTAGTTAATGGTTTCAACAAATTCTATGTAAATGTGGGACCAGATCTGGCAGAAATAATAAATAATCCAGGAACAACAGAAGGGGTGGATGCTGATCTTTGGAATAGTAATCCTAGCTCTATTTTCCTTAGAGCAATGGAAAGGCATGAGATAATAAACACGGTAAGAAAGTGTAAAAGCAAATCATACACGGATTGGAATAACACTGATATGACTATAATAAAAAGTTATTGAAGAAATTCCAGTACCATTAACTTGTATCGGTAACTTGACCTGCTCAATTAGGTGGTCTTGGTAAGCTTTCAATCAAACTCTGGTGCGGTTCGTTTGTGGTGAGAATGTGATCCTCGTCCCGCACCAACTGTACTCTGCAAGTCTGAGCTAATGGCTCCTGTAGTCAGGTGTGCTTTGCAATCTGCTATGCAGCAGAACATACAAACTGTAGCAGCTTGCAATGTTTCTCTCACAAAAATAGACAGCAGTCAAGCTCGCCCTCCGTCACTCGCATATCCGTGGTCAAACCAGCCGGCACTAAAGTTGGAGACAGACACTGACGGAGCAGAGCGAATTCTCGGTGACCAGAGCAGACGTAGTAACGTCGCTTGCGAAACAATGTCTGATTATTTAAATGAAATGCCCTGGTTTGACCATGGAGATGAAAGAAATATGCATTAGTCTTTCTTGCTCCCGCTCCAGACACATCCGACCAATAACAGGAGTGAACATTCTTGCGTGATTTGTAATGACGCATTTTAGTACGCTTGAATTTTTCCAGATGTTAAACCAAACCAAGGGTAAATTGCTCCAAGTTTACAAACTCATCAACTGATTCGGACCAAAGCAAACAAACTATAGGTGTGAAAATGCCCTAACTGAGGAAATCACATAGCATTGCATAGACAAGAAGAAACATGTAATGGGAATTTTCATAGATCTAAAGAAAACATTTGACTCTATAAATCATGACATTTTATTACATAAACTAGAGCAGTGGTTCCCAACCTGGGGTCCAGGGACCCCTCAGGGGGGCGGCAAAAATCACAGGGGGTGCGCACGTCTTTATCTGGTTTGAGGTTGAGGTAAAAAAAAAAATATTTGCACATGTTAAACAAATTATTATAATACACTAGAATATATAATGTATACAAAAGTCTGTATAGAAACTATATATTTTTGTTCTCGCTTAAAATTGTAGGCAGGCGACTTAGTAGGCCAAACCTCCGGGACCTCTTAACCTGTGGCCCTTGCTGTCATCAGGTCAGCTGCTAGCTGCTAGCATCCACAGCATCATTATTTTATGAATTAAACATAGCGGAGAAACGTAAACATGCTGATAACTCCTCTGTATCAAAAAAGAAAGTAAGGCTCTATCTCGAGAGCTACCTCAACTTCGGTTTCGGGAGGGGGGGCTCAGCTTTTCTTAGACATAAGTAGGGGGGGCTCCAAGGAAAAAAGGTTGGGAACCACTGAACTAGAGAAAGATGGTATCAGAGGGGTTGGATTGGACTGGATGAGTAGTTACTTAAGAAACGGGCAAAAATTTGTTAACAATTGGTGAACACAAATCTACATACATGAACATAACTTGTGGTGTACCACAGGGGTCAGTCCTTAGGTCCAAAGCTTTTCATAATCTACATCAATGACATGTGCAGAGTATCAAACATACTAAAGTTTACTTTGTTTGCAGATGACACAAATATTTTCTGTTCTGGGGACAATTTACAGCTGCTTTTGGAGGTGATCACACCAGAAAAAGAATAAATTAAAACGGTGGTTTGATGTAAACAAATTGTCATTAAATATAAGTAAAAAAAAAAAAATTTTATTTGGAAGACATAAAAAACTAACCCTCAAGTAGAATTAAAATTATATAATAATACATTCATATACAAAATATATAATATATACAGGAACTATTTAGAGTTGAATGAGGGGTGGGAAAAATAAGCTTCGGCTTCGTCCCGTTTCTTTTTCGAACATGTTAAACATATTGTTTGTAACATTTTATAGATATTGTTTTTCATTTTGGTGTGTTGCTACGCACATATCGTGTTTCTATATTTTATTTTATCATTTTTTGTTCACAAAATAAAAATAAAGAAATAGAAATAAAATTGTTGCAGATTGATTTTCTGTCTATCATCCGATCGTTAAGCGGTTGTTAAGTTCCTGTATGGAGAGAAGACTGCAGACAACCTTGACCCCAAACAAGCTCCACACACTGCTCAAAGTGACAGAGCAGAGGCTGCTGCTTATAGACCAAACACTGCATCTTGTGTTGTCACATATGTATACACACACACACACACACACACACACACACACACACACACACACACACACACCAGTCAGGAGAACCTATCCTTGTTCTTTGTCACTACAAAGTCACATTCAAGGAGGGAAAAAAATATAATTGTGAATGTAATTCTGCTGCCTTTGGTCTGAACCACTCTGCAGTTATAAAACCACATCAGTCAGACAGACGCTCGTACGGCAGCTGTCTGTCTGTGGATTTTTAAACATTTAGAGATACCGTTTAACAGAACAAACAATTTTGATAACTCAATATTATTCTATTAAGTAAGCCTAGACTTGGACAGCAAACACCCATGCATGCAGTGTATTGGTTTGGCCAAGAAACTCCTGCTGGCAACATAAATGACCAGTTCCATGAAATATGCATGTTGTAGAGACGAGGGGGGTGTGAAAAAATGATGACATTAGCTGCCCACCATTTCACACACACACACACACACACACACACACACACACACACACACACACACACACACAGTCTCTCTCTCTCTACAAAGCAAAGACACACTAAAAAGAGACAAATACACAAAAAACAATGGCTCAAACAAATGTGACACACAAAAAACACACACACTATTCCACCACACTGCGGATGTGTAACATTCCTCTGGCTTCAAAAACAAAACAAAACAAAAAATAGAGGGAAAACAAATACAGGAGAGAAAACAGTGGAGCTGGTGGGAGAGAGATGATGAGATAAGAAATGAACAGCACCTCTTTTCTACTCTCCTCTCCATCAGCCAATCCTTCTTCTTACCAGGACAGGTGGCCCCAAAACACTTCCATCTTCCCGGTCAACAGGAGGAGGAGGAGGAGGTGGTTTCTGAATCTATTTAACCATCCAACAAGCAGTTCTGACTGAGTATACTCGCAGCCTAACAGTCCAAAGCCAAGAGATATTCATATAGTCAAGGTGGCAGATGTTGCCGACTGATCTCTTGAAGACATAAAAGTGAAAATGATCTTAGAATTACTTAAAATGTACCGGTTTGTTAATTCACTCAAAAATCCCACCGTCATCAATTCGATTTAACTGAAAGGCCAGGTTTGAACAAAGCAGGTTTGTGTGAGAATGTGCTCTATTGTGTTGTTTTACTGAAACAACTTGACATGTAGGTTCAACGGGAAGCTGCAACAAAGGAAGGAGGGTGGAAGAGGGAGAGAGAGGGGATACAACCCAAACAGAATAGCTGGTGGTAACAGGGGAGTTTCTATACACACACACACACACACACACACACACACACACACACACACACACACACACACACACACAATGCAGACCTGTGTGGGTTTTTAAAGCTGAAGAGGAAGTTCGGGCCTTAAATTTACCCTCCTATGACATTTAGCACCAATAAACAATATCTACATGAGACAATTTTGGTTTCCAAAGAAAAGATGAGGATTCACTTTGTCCACCACAATGATATTTTCGTCAGACTGGAAAGGCAACATTTTGACCAACATATGATGCTAAAACTGAAACCCACGAAACCCAAAATGACGACATTTCCTCGGGCAAGTAAACCACGGCACCAAAATTCATTTAGAAAATGAAACACTACCAGAACTGCGCAAAGACAGGCCATTCCACTCCAGAGTTACAGACGTCAGTCAGTCATTTAGCTGTGGGGAAAAAGAAAACTGGAAGAAGCATCTTGTGCTTCAGCAGCTTTGTTTCTAATTAACAGCACTGCAATTAGTTCAATTTGAAAACAACAGCAACACCAACTCATGCCGCCTCTTCAACTTTCAGGGATTTTTATTTATTTCCGGTAACCTTTTATTTGCTTTTCCCACAAAGTTTCAGTTTTGGTTTCTGGGTGGTGTTACTTGTCCCCCAAAAAGTCCCTCCCCTGTACTTTCTGACGGCTCAGAACCAACCAGGTGGAATTTGCGACCAGTTACTGACTGGTGTAACACGAGCCTCCATTGAGACTGCAAGCAAGCACTTGTCATCACTAGTATGAAAAGTAGGGCTTGGGATAACAGTGAAATGTAATTGAACAAACAAAAAATGGGTTTGTTGTAGGGATGGGTACCGAATCCTGTACTTTGTTGGGTACCGACCGAATTACGTCGGTACTACCGAAGACCGATTCACATTAAATCAAACCGTGCCAAATTTCGGTACCTATAATCACGACTTTATCTGTCCTCTCTGCATGTTGACAGAGAGTGGGGCTCCGCTCTGATACACACACACATATACATGTAGAGGTACGGACGGAATGGCCCGTTTAAGGTTAAGTCACAGTGAGTCACGGCAAAGCCGGTAAAGCGGTTGCTGGTAAAGTGTGGTAAGACTTTTCAAAACTCCACGCAGACGGCGTTCGCTGCAATATAATGGCAAGCCGAAAGCAGTCGCGGTGCGGTTACACTTCCACTTAAGGCAGTGACACACCAACCCGATTATCGGCCGTCGGACAGTCTGGTGAGGTCAGTGACTTGAGTCTGTTCGGTATGTTCCGTGCCGTCGTCTGTCCGAGGAGCTGTTGGCCATCATTTTGGCCGACCTGACATGTTGCGTCAGAGGGCGGGCAGTACAGATTGGCGCTGCCTGCTGTTATGGAGACGTATTACACGCTCAGGTCGGCGTTGCTTCGGTGTGTGTTCGGCGTGAGTCCGACTGCCTTTTCTGCCAACGGTCGGCCGTCGGGTTAGTGTGTCTGGGGCTTTAGACAGACAGGTATTGTCCTCTATGCCCTTTTGGCTGACTGACAAGCTGGAAATTGTAGGGCCTTTCTATAGCACATTTAAGCAACAAGGCAATTCAAAGTGTTTTACATCAAACATTTAAGAGCAACTAAAAAGAGACAGAAAGTAAAAACAGGATAAAATAGAATAAGATACAAATACAAGAATTAAAGTTTCAGTGCAGTGTAAGAAATTAATAATTATTTGATTTGATAGGATGTAGGGACGGGTTTGGGAGGGGAGAAGGAGGTGTATTTTGTGTGGTGTGTAAAATCTAATAAAGTGGGACGCCTCAGTGTGTGTGTATGTCTGTGCTTCTGTCTTTGAAATATCTCATGAACCGTTCACCCAATCTACTTCAGACTAGGTTTCCTGGGTAGCCACTGAACTTGGGGTTAAGGATATTGGAGCAATTTGGACAGTAATGGATATTGGATATCAAAAATAAAACTAAACGGCCAAACAATAAGCTGCTGGTGCAGCACGCAGCTGACTGTTGACACGGTCTGGACAGCAGCGGGGGTGGGGGAGGTTTACCGGCTTGGACTGCGGTTCACTTTTTGCTGCTTCGAACGTAACATGATTGCTGGATATAACAAGCAAACTTTTCGTCACATTCCTGGAGCACTAGCAGATAGCTGACAGGAACATCGCAACTGTCGTGTTGAATAAGGTTGGAAAAAAGGCGCTTCGTAACGCTGGCTTTTCCGTGTCAATTATTTCACTAAGAGGAAACACAATAAAAAGCCATTTGCCAACACTAAATATCAAACAAAAGCCAGACATTATATTGTATTAAGTTGCTGTACAATCACCACTTCTAAACACAGGCAGAACATAACGTGATCTCGGAGCTTCCTCCACAGTGCTGTGCAATGCGAGACAATCCCTGGGTCCTGTTAAATAAGTATAGCCTACTGCTAACTTAATAATACTAATAACATTACCGCGAATCAAATCCATAGGCTACTTCAACGTTAACTGTCAAGCCACTAAACCTGTATGGAAATTAACACCTTTGCTGAAGTGTTCAATTTGTTAACGACAATACGAGATGAGACACCGCCGTCATTAAAGGCTGACTGTGGTGATATCAACATGCAATATCGTTGACGAAAAAGACTACACTAAAATGTTTTCGCCCCCTCTCTCTACATGCACAACACACACACACACACACACACACACACACACACACACACACACACACACACACACACACACACACACACACACACACACACACACACACACACACACACACACACACGTTCTGGTGGTTGATTAATGCAGATTGGTGCTGATTAGCTCTCTTAACGGGCCGGGTGGGTAGCGCACTGCCATGAGTCCATGAGGCAACTGTCTGATTACTCAAAATTGAAATTGTGATATTTTGTGATTAAATTCTGAATCTGCCACGTTCTCTGTCAGGTAAATATAGTAGTACAATGTCTTCCTCTGATGTAGATGTAGCCTACACTGTAAGTTAGTAGTAGGCTATACAGTGGAGTTGCATATTAAGTGGTTTGGTGTCCTTCTGTAAGTCATTTTGGGTTAAAATTTGGTTTTGGAGAATTCTACAACCAGCAATACCACAGGCCAAGCAATCGGCCCATTCCAAACAGGCACATTTTCAACAGGCACTGTACTAGTGTTGACCATTCTTCACTATTACAGTGGAATACTGTAAATGTTAAGGCATTTGAGGAAAAAAATATTAACAGCAAGCTACTGCACAATTTTACGGTATAGTACGGTATTTTTTCTTTTTCAGTAGCCAGGTTGAGTCCGCCCACAACTCTTTTAAAATCATGTGTAATCAAGTCCCCGCCACTTCTTGAAGAGAGTTATCGGGAAAATAGGCTAGCATCTGTGCTGTGGCAGGTTGGCGGCGCACATCACTTACTTGGCTCACATACCACACGCACACCGCGTATCCTCAGCCATCCTGCTCCTAAAGGTAATTTAAGAAGGTAATTATGTTCTTATAAAATTCAGCTTTACCCTGGTTTGTTATTGTGGATTGAATTTGCATTGTATTAACAGTTATGTTTTTTTTTTGCAAGCATGCACCCTAATGTTTGGTATGCAAGTTAACGTTAGCTAGTAGGCTAGCTAAACCGGGTTACCGCAGGCCAAATTATTTGATATTTATTGCCACAGGCTGAGAAGTCAATATCCAGGTCTTAATTACTTTGATAATCTAATATCTTACATGCTTTCTTTGTTATTACATTTTTAGGGGCTTTCATGGAATCAACCAAGAGAGTTGAACAAAGGCCACCCAGGAGAAGGTGGTGTCAAAGAGGACGGGGAGGCTGGTCCATAAAAAGGCAGCTAGTGTGAATTCCCACGTGGCAACTCTCATCAAAATCTTCTTGGACTTTGAGTGGGGCTTCATGTAGCCAAAAACAAGATGTTCATGTTCTTCAGTTAAGTTCTGTTCAGTCAAATTGAGCAGTTCCAGGTTAGGTGTTGATTTGTTGTTCCACTAAATAAAATGTGCTATCTGAATGTGTTTTTAACAAATGTATTTTTGTATGGCAATATAAGCCTGAGTAATGTTAATGGTTTTATGGATTTTATTTTTCCCAAATGACATTATCTTTATATGTATGAGTTGTGTTTGATTGTTCATTGGCTTGAATAAATGCCTAATACAGCCAAAGGCCATTTCCTGATGAAGTCATTTTTATATTGACATATTGAATGAAGGGTTTGCAATTTGAAATGTACAAATTTTAAATAAGCTTTAGCCATATTATACTGTGAAGATCACATTAAAAAGCTTTTAAAATACATTTTACAGTAATAAGTTGATAATGGAGGAACACTAAAATAACAGTATAATGGCAAACAAACAGATGACATCATCTTACCGTAGAGCTTTCTATTTAATACAGCATAGTACCATTAAAAAAAGTTACCGCAAAACAAACTGTTGTTATAATTCACAGTAGGAACACTGTAGAATTACAGTAAAGAGCAGGTAAATGTAGCTGCCAGCTCTTTACTGTAATTTAACGGGGGCATTTGTTACAGTGTGTAGAGCAATGACAGGAAAGGAGGGAGAGAACATGCAATAAAAGGTCCCTGGCTTTTGCTGCGTTCATGCCACCTGGGAACAACAGGGACCTCACCCGTGATTACGTTGTTTTTCCGACTGCCAGCGTTCACATGGTCAGGATGCTTGTTCTTCTTCTTCTGTTATATTGGCGTAACAACTTGTTGCATGACTGCCACCAACTGTTGGCCGTAGCCTAGAGCATCAGGTGTGTGAAAACATGGAGGCCACAATAATAAAAGATTTGCTGCTGTTTTCTTATGTGAGCATACAAACAGCACATGGACCGGTGTTTGTTTGTGTTATCTGCAGGACAACCAACGGGAAAGGACATGGATAAAGGTGTTGTTTTTTTATACATGGGCCTATTTATGAATAATTTGAAACATGTTATGTCTGTGTATGTTTCTCGACAGAGGCGTTTGTCCACAATAAACAGTTTATTGTCATTGAAATATGTTCAGTGAACCAAAGTCGCCTCCATCAAACGTCAGATGTCAACAACGCGTCACCAACTGGGAAAACTCGGTTAGCAAAATCTGGCCCGAGTTTCCCATCTCTGATTCCCACAGGAAGTGACGTGAATGATGTTTTTTCCGATGTCTATGAACGCAGCGCTAGTTCGCGATTCATGGTCATCATATTAGGGGTGGCTTCAGACCAGATCAAACTATCCTGGCGATTCGTCTCCTGGTTGTGCGGCGGTGGGAGTGTCATTTAAATGGCCCATTCGTTTGACCTTCTGTTGTGTTATTTAACTTCCCCAGCAGCTTCATTTAACGAAGAAAGAGAGAAAGAAAGAGACTGGAGCTCGTTGCAGGAAACAGTCAGCTGTTACAGAAACTCCTGGGCAGTTTAGTTTTTTTACCAGGGGCCAGTTGTCCCTCACCTTCCGCTTTCTCTGTGTGGGCATTCTATACTCCGGTCAGTTTATGAGGACTATAGTTGACTGCTCCTCAGATCTATACAGGGTAAATCCAGACAGCTAGCTAGACTCATTCCGTCCTGCGCTTAGCGCCGGCCAAGATGCCAAATGCCAAAAAACCAGAGCGAGTTTTTCTCCCATCCCGGAATGCTGTGTGGACTAGCCAGACCCTCCTCCGCAGTGCTGTGAAGGAAGGTCTGGCAATGTGAGACTACATGACTGGCCACCGCAGGATGACGTTGTGTCGCGTCTCTCCAAAAGTTGAATCTATCTTAACTTCACCACTTTGCTGTTTTTTTTTATACCGATTCTGGTCTTTAGTCCAACTGTTTGACATCTCTAACTTGTCTAGACTTTATTCCTCAATTTTAGTCTCAAAATCAAAATGCATTTTTCTATTTTTCATTGAATTTATCAAAAATATATAGGCATGTGTAAGAATAAGAGTTATTTAGTTTGATAACCTTGCTACCTGCAGAAGAAAATGAAATGAGACTGGAGCGGGTGCTTCCACTAACGCCTTGCAGCTGTGAAGGTATGATAGCTCCAAGTGTTTGATTGATTTTTTTTTTTTTCCAAAAGTCAACACAAGTAACCTTTCCCAAATTTGAGCAAATCCTGTGATCAGATAGAAGGAATGAACAGATGGAACAGGATTAAAACGAAAGAAACCCCTGTTTGACTTAACACAAAAGACATAGGCCTACCTTAAAAACAAATTGAATGAACATATTTATATTTACATCTTTGGGTCTCTGGTGGGTCTGTGCCGACATATAGCTGGCAGATTAGACATTCATAAAAGTCCCATATCTGCTCCGACTTTTGGAGGAAGTTTGATCCTTTAAAGCTTTTTAGATGCAGTGTTTTTTCTGCCTCATGCTGTTTTTCCTCTTATGCTTGCTGAGACATGTTGCTTCCTTTTCCCAAAACATCTGTAGCTGACTCTGTGTCTAAGCTGGCCCAAAACGTTAAGAAAAACACTGTACAAACTAACAAACCTTGTTTTTTAGGAGCGCTAACATAGATTTCCATCTCGGCTAGTTGCTTTATAAGAAGCAGCTAGTGGGGATGCAGGCCGACTTTGGGACAGACCAATAAACAGGATATCAGGATATACCTTTTTTGTAAAATTAGTGGATATCCATATTCAAGACTACATCAATCCAAAGACAGCTAAATCTAAAAGATGAATCTTTTTCCTCACAGTTGTGGCCTTCTGTTTCATACTTCGCCAGTATTTTTGACACCTCAGAAGAGAGCTTTTTTGAAATAACTCTCCAGAGTGGATTAAACCAAACAGGCCTTTTAGTGGGAGCAAGGAAACAGGGCTTTTCAACAAAGATGATCTACTTGGAAGCCTGCTAAGGTGTGGCCAGCTCTGTATGGCAGTAAAGTCATTTTAACTCATTTTAAATGTCTATGTAGACGATCACATATTGTGCTTAAGAGAGGTATTCAAATCACTTTTATACTGCTGCAAAGAGAAACAGAAGGATGATATTTAAACATCAGTGTGGACAAATAGTTTCACAAAAATGACCACAAAAAAATTGTAGTGTTTAGGCACTACAAAATAGCATTTTGTAATTAGTCGGTTTACTGTGAACATTGTCCTATTATTCTCTTTGAGCTAGACTTAACTGATGGTAACTACAGTCTCATCTCTCTCAGTACTGTACGTTTGGTAGATTCTTGTCAGACTGGAAAGAGATGGTGTGTAGGGTGATCATTTGCTGAATCCAGAGCTGGTGAGAATGACTGATGGAGGGATAAAGAGAAGGGGGATGGGGAGAGAGAGAGCAGCTGAGCCTCTAAACCAAATGAAATTCTCCACAGCTCCAGTTTTTGCCATCAGTTTGGTATGGCTGGTAACAATAGTGTAAATGAGACACCCACGAGCCTGATCCACCTATGAAGAGGAAACCAGTCGGAGGCACAAATCACAGCTGTACCAAATGCAAAAGGCTTTGTCGATGCATTGGGACCAAAAAACCTCACTGTAGCTGCCAAAAACATCTCAAATGTAGCCAGAATCCAAAACTAAATCGGACTGCCTATTATTTTCTTGATTCATTGTTTGACCTATACAATTTAAAAAAAATAGTGTGGTAAAACACTTTCCCAGAGCCTAAGGTGAGATCTGTAATCGTCTTGTTTTGTCTGACCAACAACCAAACATATTCGTTTTACAATAACGTAAACGGAAAAAATGAGCAAATCCTCAAAAGTTGGAACCAGATACTTCTTTTATTTTTTTTGTCAATCCAAATTCATGGTTTTCCCTGCCATTTTAAGTCTTAAGGCTGTTTTATGGTTCGGCGGAGGCTCCACGCAGAGCTTTCGCCGTAGCCTATGTACGTGGCCTGATGTTTATAGTTGTGCGCCGGTGTGCGCGTCGAGCTGGCATGTGTGTGTGTGTGTGTGTGTGTGTGTGTGTGTGTGTGTGTGTGTGTGGGGGGGGGGGGGGGGGGGAAGAGTGAGAGAGTGACGGGGATTAGCTTCAGAGCGAGTAGCGACTCTAGAGTCATAGTGAGAGAAACAAAGTGTCTCCCCTGTGCTTTCTGACCACGGTGGGAAATCTGTAGCAGGAAAAGTTAACCCTCTCCTTCATTTCATGTTGTTTATGAAAAAAGAGAACCAGGAAATGAGTAGGGGGAAATGCAACGCTACCAAGCCACAGCCGAGCGGCGTGCGTCGCCGTGACGTGTAGTTACATTTTTCGAGAGGTGCACGTCAGGCTACGGCGCAGGGCAACGCCGTAGATTTCACGCAGAAGTATAAAACAGCTTTTAGGTGCAGCACCCGAGATGTTTCAGGCAGCATCTAAGCTAAAAAGCAGCAAAAACAGCAAAAACTACAAACCTTTTCTCAGATCTGATGATTGTAATTGGAGTTCTTTATCAAGTTTTGTCTTTAAGCTTTTTGAGTGTTATCTATTATCTGCTCTAGCCTTTCCGAACGTTTTAGACACAGATATGGTAAATATCCAAAATGATGGCAAATTGCATATTTATTTTACTGAAAAACATCAATTTTTTTTTTTTTTTTGGGGGGGGGGGGGGGGGGGGGGGGGGAAGATCCTTAAATCACACCGCCAAATATGCACACCTAAGTCTTCCACAAACCTAGTGAAAAATTGATTAACTGTTGCAGCTTTAGTTTCTACAAAACGTAATCTTTAGCTTCCACTTGCTGTTGCTGCAGGTAATTTAATTTTCTCTCCTCGAGTTTCTTTTGTACACAGACTTGTACCTTTTGCTCAATGATGATTTAACTGGGAGAGTTTTGTGCCCGCCCAAGTCTTGAAAGTGCTCCAAAAGGCATTTTACATGGCAGGAAATTAATGACATTTTTACTTCCAGGACGCCTGAAATAACGCCTCCCAGTTCTCAACTCTATTGCAGAAATAGTTTTTTTAACTAAAAGATAGCTTGTTTCCATGCCTAATGTGTGAGAGAGATTCAGAGTGACACTACTGCACCTGTCAGAGGCTTAGATGTTATTAAAACCTGTATACACACACAGCTTACTGCAACATGAAAACCAACTCTTGCATGCTCGCTCAGGGCAATCTTAATGTCAACTGACGATTGAAGAGATGATCGCCAATGTTTTTTTCCCTGCTGATATTAAGGAACTAAATTGTTGGAAAAACTGAAATCAGCCTATGCTGCATTTACACCTACTGTGAAATGTCAAAATGTCTCCAGTGAAAAAGGTTTATTATTGTAATGTAATCCACGATGGTCTACGTGCACGGTCGCCTCATTGTGTTGGTGTGTATTTTTTTGTCTTGATGTTATTGTTATTTTGGTTTTCTGCTGCAGTACCTGGAGCTCTTTTACTAGGGATGAGCTCATTAACATAGGAGAAACAACACCAGCCAACTTAATTCCCATATTTCTTGCATCTTCAGAGGATTCATTAGACCTTTGACCTCAAAGGTGTGCTCACCACTGCCCATGCAGAAACGCCGGAGGTGAGGAAAACGAGCAGGTGCGCTTGTGCGCCCACCGTTACCTGGGATATTACTTTCCAACGTGCGTTTACTGTGAAACAAACTGGAAGATCTTCAGCTACTTTCATCCTGACGGCAGTGGGCCTCATCAACAAGGCTTGGGGCCCCCACTGACTCTGACTCTTAACCCCCCACCCACAGTCACTACACGTTTAGGGCTGCAGCTATCGATTCTTTTTGTAATCGATTAATCTAGCACTTTATCGATGGATTAATCTGATATTTTTTTTACGTTTTTAAACAACCAAAACTAGACCTATATGTAAATATTAGTTATACTTAACCTATTTTCATTTATATATTTGATTATAATGTCACACATCTCTGTTACACTTATGCTATTAGATCATTGATCAGCTGTTTCTCCGTGGAGAAGAGAGAGAGAGAGAGAGAGAGAGAGCGAGAGAGAGAGCGAGAGAGAGAGAGAGAGAGAGAGAGAGAGAGAGAGAGAGAGAGAGAGAGAGACAGAGAGATGGCAACAATCAGCTGTTTTTCTGAAGGGATAGTCAGCGCGTCAGCTCAGATCGTGATCACCACTACGTATTTTCTTGTCTTTGATTTTGGTAGTTGTTGTGTTTGGTGTAGTTCCATCATCCATACGACTCTCTGATTTACTTTTGTCGGTCCTCTTCGTGGAATGGATGATTAAGTTAGACTCAATGTTTTCTGTTGAGATGCTAAAGCACTGACGTCGTGCTATTATTGTGCTAAGCTAGTTTGATATTGCAGTAGACACACTGTACAGAGTTTTAGTTTTAATTACGTTTGAACCGATTCCAACCTTTGGACCCTTTCTGTGGTTTCCTCCAGCCTGTCTCTCCTCTCAGCCCTCACTATTTACCTCTGGCATGTGTCGCCAGCAGCAGACGGAGCCGTCTGGTGTGTGACAGTAGCGGAAACACCGTCCGTCAGCGATACAACGTTAGTAACGTTGATTTAACAAAGCTTCGAGGCAAGTCATTTTGCATCGAGGATTTTTTGTAATTGAATTATTCGAGTTATTCGAGGAATCGTTTCAGCCCTATACACGTTACATTAAAAGCTCTGACACACCAACCAGCGTACGTTCTGCGCGTGCGTGAGACGTAATGCGTCTCCATAACAGCATGGCGCTAATCTGTATTGTCGCCCAAATGAAAACCGGCAGCTGATTGGACGAAGGCGTCACGTGGGTCTGGATGCTCACTGATTTTACAACCGGGCATAATGGCGGCTCATATTTTACGAAGAGAGTTCACCGAAACGTGTTTCTAAAAACATTTTAAGCAAAATTAGGCCGTGCAGCTGCTGAATCTGTCTTCATTTCAGATCGACAAAGGTCAGTTTAAAAGATTTTCGTCAGATTTTGAGAGCCGTTAGTCAGGCTCATCCTGCTCATCATTTCCGGGTTAGCGCTCCACCAATCAGATTGAACATGATTCAACATGTCAACGGCTCCTCCGACTGACGACGGCACGGAACACTGTCCTACGGCCGAAGATCGGGTTGGTGTGTCAGGGCCTTTACACACATCCTGGACTATTATCCCTGACCATTTCACATATTATTTATACTGTGAACTTTTGCAAAGCCCATGATCAATATTTTTACACACCATCCACCAACTAACTGTACAGCCTTCCTTCTTTCCCTTACTAAAAAGTACTATGTTGCACACATTTGTTATAGTGACTTTATACATTCCTTTTTTTGTAATATATCTATGCTGTTATGTTCTGGACTGTAGCAGTACTTTGCTTTATTGTTTATTCCCTTTTTAATATGTTTATTGTTTACTCTATGCACCCAACACACCCAGACAAATTCCTTGCAAGCGTAAACTTGTTTGGTAATAAATCTGAGATTCTAAATGTCTTTATCTTAATCAATTTAATCACACAAAATCAGCAAACACACAAACACATTTTAAAAAAGGGAAAATGACTACAAACAAGTGCAACTTGGAAATTCACACGCAACCACACGCCCCAACTATTTCACGGTTATCACGCGAGGTGCTTCAGTTCAAAGAGGACTGTCACAAAGACGGTGCATGCATGCCACAGAGAGTTAGCATGCGAGGGAGAACATGTTCACACACACACACACACACACACACACAAAAAAAGCTTAACTTGATCATTGACCTCGCTTGTGCTGGCCAAATGGCTGTTGTGTGTACAAAAACCTCAAATGCACGCATTTAGTGACATGATTATCATATGACATGCACACAACTGTTCCCATGTGTATGTGAATACATCTGCTCATTTAGCTTAAAACATTCCTTTTCACGGGGCTGACAGAGATAATTATTCTAGTAATCTTTACTTATTGGATGTACATTTTAGTTTGTATTTCACACTTGCTTTGGCCATGCTAATAAAGCCCCTTTGAATTGTACTGAATTGATAAAAATATGTTTGACAATGATTATTTGAACCTATGCTGAGAAAAAAAAATCCTTGGATGAACGATTGAAAAGGCCTGGTACAAATTTAGCCTGCAAAGAAGACACATTTAGGCTAGCTTTTGCCCCATTGCCTGAGGTGACACAGTACACCATTACTATTTTTCTCTCCACATGACGACACTGAGAAATAATGCAGTAAAACAGGAGTCTGTAGACCACACCTTGATTCAGACTCTTACTTGCAGCCTTCAGCAATATGATTTTACACTTAAAAAGCTTCACCAATTAGTCTGAACACATTGGCAGTCATCTTAAGGTGCCCTGCATGTTTTTACTGATTGAGGATGCTCGAATTGTAATCAAGCAACTCCTGGTGAAACTGGTGGCAGAAGTTACTATTTTAAGAAAATTAAACTCAATGGAGGCACAATCAACATCATAGGAGAAATCAGGATGCTGTTTGACTGGAAGATATGTTTTGAATGCACAGGATGACAGGATTCTAAGTATATGTTGTAGATTCACAGGTAGGGATAGGTATCAACTGAAAGTTTCTGATCCTAGTACAGATATACGATACCTGTGTACAGATATACAAAACCTGTGTACAGATATACGAAACCTGTGTTAAAGGAGAATTCCGGTCGATTTCAACACGTAGCTATGTTGTTTGTTGTAGAAAGACGAAAACAATCTGTGTTGCCTACACCGAGTTAGGCTACTGCTAGCTTTTGCATCCAGGTGGCTGAAACGGGGCAGGTTTTAAACGTGCTTTTAGCCTCTTAACATGTTCAATAGATGTGAAAGAAATGCATAAAAGTTGTGCTAATTCATATCTCTGTTTAGTTCCGGTGTTGAGACGGCAAGACGAGTGCTTAGGGACCGTCTACAAACTACAACACCGAAAAGAGACACAACAGAAATATTTATTAATTTAATGATTAAATAAGGTGGTGTCTCCAAACTTACCCAATTATAACTTGTCTCCTGCTAGTTGTACTACAGCACTTACTTTTAAAAAATAAGCATATGCCTATTTTTGTATCGTTTTTCAGTGTTTTAGTTTGTAGACGACCCTAACCACTCATCTTGCCGTCTAACCACCGGAACTAAACAGAGTTATGGATTAGCACAACTTTTATGCATTTCTTTCACATCTACTGCAGTCAGATTCACTGTGTTCACTCGGAAGGAATCACTTCACATGGCAAGGCCCTTGTAATGACATTTCGAACATGTTAAGAGGCTAAAGGCACGTTTAAAACCCGCCCCGTTTCAGCTGCCTGGGTGCAAAAGCTAGCAGTAGCGTAACTCTGTATAGGCAACACCGATTATTTTCGTTTTTCTTGCTACTGACAGCACTACGTGACAACAAACAACAGAGCTACGTGTTGAAATCAACCGGAATTCTCCTTTAAGGAAGCAATACCAAAACAATGACCACACTAAGAGTCTGTTGCCTGCAGTCATTTTCAGCTCACTGTTTCTGTTTGTACTATAATTCCTATCTGCAATATTTAAAACTTGCAAATATCTGGTTGATTCAACCTGTTTCTATTGAAGAATAGCCCCACTAATTAAGCTCTGATAACTTGGTGACAAATACATTGCATTTCCTATACATTCTTCACAATAAAAGCATCCCACTGGTTTGCCAGTGGAAAGCTTTTAATGTGAAGCGGCAAGAGCAGGATATGTTTGGTTTGCATAAGCAGTAACATAACAGACGATACGGTTAAAAGCGATCAGTAAAATAAGGCTGATATGTGAAAGTACAGACAGGAACGCAGGACTGCAAACCACAGAGATTCAGGTAAAAGCTACCAAAGTACTGAGAGCTGAACACAGAGAGACTTTCTAGTCTCTGGCATAGCCCCATATGTGTACAGACAGGAAAGAGACTGTGGCGTGTTGGCCGTGGTTGGCCCTACAGCAGAGCGGCACGGCAACTGGTTTGGCCCCGGTGTTTGCTAAAGTTGACCGACCCGGGATCATGGAAAAACCCCTATTAGAAACAGGTAACATGGCCACTGATGCATATGGGAAAATCAGTGAACAATGAAGTGCAAACAGAAGCGCTAAGTCACATGTGTGCACTTTGTTTCTCTTGCTCTCTCCTCAGTATGCAATTGGTTAAATGATGCTTAAACGTCAAAATGATTAACCATTGTGTTGACTTCGGATCACATTGGCCCGTTTTAAATTTTGGTTTTGTATCAGAAAATATGGGACGTAGAAATAAGCGCTGAAAATGTGTAGAAGAAAAATTTTAAAATTTTAAACGTTGGAAAAAGCAAAATCAAACTGTGAAAAAAAGGCATCAAAAACATCGAGAAAAAAAAAAGTGTTGTTTTCAAGGTCGAAGGGAAGACAACACAAGGGTTAAATATAATTTCCGTCGGTGGCCGGTTAGCTCAGTTGGTAGAGCGGGCGCAGACATTCCTCGATGCAGAAGGTCCAGGATTCAAAAGGCAGAAATGCCCCAAAAATAATAAATAAATAAATAAATAAATAAATAAATAAATAATATATATAAATAATTTCCATCCCTAACAGAGACACTGTTTACCTAAGGCTGCCGGTTCAACCCATGATGGAGACTGACAAACAAAGATCAGCTCTGAAGCCATGATCTATTAACATCAACTGTGAATGTGGGTCTAACCCGTGTGTCACAGTGTCAGACTGAATGGGGTATAATAAAAGTCTAAAACTTCCGCTAGTATTCCCCTAGAGACAGTGCTGGTCGTTAACTACCAACAAAAATCCTTTTCCTTTGAGCTCCACTTTTGCTAGCATGGCTAAAAAAAAAATCTGCTGCACTTTACTTGGTTTTAAGGAGGTGAACAGTAATGCAGTTATTTTTTTTATTTTTTTGAGTCCCAGGAGACTGCGAGATGGTGAGGCTAATAACGTTGGGCCATGCAGTTTCTGCAAAGGTTCTGCAGGATGCGTGCGTTTGTGTGTGGGTGTGCGGAGGTTGTGTAGGCGGATGGGGGGGGGGGGGCCTGCACACTACCTGGCCATTATATAAGCTCCCACTCTCAGCTAGAGGGCTCTATACTGAGTGCCAACTCCCTCCCCATCCTCCTCCCCTCTGTCCTCCCATCCCCCCACCTCTTAGCCTTCCAGCTACTCTGACTCAGGCTTAACTCTGAAATACCTCCGCCTGTTGTTTTCTCTCCCTCCTGCCTCTGTGGCATCACAATCACGGTGCACATAGTGGATCAAACAAAAGACGGGGTTTGGACGGGGCCTCAAACATGGATTGGGCCGTTTACTTCCCCAAGCAGGATCCGTTCATGCAACCAGGCTGGACTGACTTCAGAATGACTTCTTTTGTGGTCATTTGCACGTTAAATGCTGTGCCATCACACCTGAGCCTACAGAGGTCTAGTCCCAGCTTGCCACAGGCAGATGGTGAACCTGAAACATGCCCCATTCGATGCTGAACATCACACAGATTTGATGACAAGGGAGGTTTTTAATCTGGTGCCAAAACAGTGCAGGAACATGCTGCTGGTAGCAACCAAACAACACAGATGTGCTGCCATGAATGTGGACAAAGACAGTTGGCGGGAAAAACTCTAACTGACTAAGAAGTGTGATGGCAAAGTGGTACAAACAATTGAGCATGGGCAAAACACCTGTTAGATGATCACAGACCTGCTGAAGAAAGGAGGAAGGATCAAAAGCTAAAAGGCTGAGAACAAAGACATCAGACACCAAAACTCCAGTGCACTGGTCTGGTGAGAAAATGAAGAAGAGTAGGAAGTCAATCATTGAGTTGTACTCGCCCTCTGCGCCCTTTCAATCCTGCGGCGTTGCGGGAGGACGGCAGACACCGAGATGAAGGGGAATTGTAGAGACAGTAGCCTGAGAATGCAGGCTGTGCAGCAAACATGTTTCGGGTAAAGAGAACAGATGCCTTTATACTAGGGCTGGGCAATATATCGATATATGAGGATAGATATCGTCTTAAATGTTGGATATCGTAATATCCTGATATGACACAAGTGTTGTCTTCTCCTGGTTTTAAAGGCTGCATTACAGTAGAGTGATGTACTTTTCTGAACACACCAGACTGCTCCAGCTGTCCTGTCATTTGACTTTACCCACATAGTTATTATATCAACATAACTGATGATTATTAAAAAATCTCATTGTGTGCATATTTTGTGAAAGCACCAATTGTCAACCCTACAATATCGCCACAGTATCGAGGTATTTGGTCAAAAACATTGGGATATTTGATTTTCTCCATCACGCCCAGCTCTACTTTATACCATTAGAGTGTCCTCTCTTATGTTGGGCTACATCTCAGGAACGCCTTGGAACTGTGATTGTGTTATTGTGGTCTAGTCCTGGGATTCATTCAAAGAAGGCAGCCTAGATCGGTGATGCAGCATTTTATAGAATGTGAACATTGTGGAATTTTACTGATGTATCAGGCATGATGGCACGACAAGTACACACTGCTAGTAACACCATCAGATAAGCCAGTGCTGAGTAGAAGCATCATTTTTTACAAGTACTTTTTACCATGCATCAGTGTTAAAATATCATCTTGACCTAAATGTCACTAATATTACTCCTGCAGCCATCTTGTTAACTGTGCAGCTCTCCTTCACTCGACTTTCAAGGCGCGCGCTGAACTAATCGATTAGTCAAAAATAAGAAAATAAAACCACCATCTTAGGAAAATCAATTCATTATTACTGCAGGCACCACTGGGCATGTTTAGTTTGGTTCCCATCATTCATCTGCTGATATCACACAGAGCTGATAACTTCCCAGAAATGTGTTTATTGCATAAAAACACAATGACGAATTAACCGCTATTATTCCACAGGCAAGAGGTGACCCACTGGATCACCACACCATTTTCATTTAATTTCAACATTCAAGCAAAACTGTTTAAACAAAGCCTTTTTCTTCTAAATGGAGAGGGGTTTTCCGCTCATAGCAGGTTACTTCCTAAAGAACAAAGAACGTTTGGTGAATCAGTGTCCTAAGCTGCGGTCCCTCGGGTCACAGGTCACCGGTGAGGCCACGGCATGTGCTCACTTCTTCTTAAAAGGTCCCATGACGTGGTGCTCTTTAGATGCTTTTATATAGGCTTTAGTGGTCCCCTAATACTGTATCTGAAGTCTCTTTCCCGAAATTCAGCCGTGGTGCAGAATTACAGCCACTAGAGCCAGTCCCACGATGAGCTTTACTTAGGATGAGCCATTTCTGTGTCTGTAGCTTTAAATGCTATTGAGGAGGAGAGGGGGGGCAAGGTTGACCTTGACCAACTGCCAAATTCTCTGGGCGGGCAAAGCAGAGAAAGGGGAGGTAACCTTGCTCCTTATGACATCATAAGGAGAAGATTCCAGATCGGCCCATCTGAGCTTTCATTTTCTCAAAAGGCAGAGCAGGATACCCAGGGCTCGGTTTACACCTATCACCATTTCTAGCCACTGGGGGACCATAGGCAGGCTGGGGGAACGCACATTAATGTTAAAAAAAACTCATAAAGAGAAATTGTCATGCCATGGGACCTTTAAGCTGACTGTTCAGGACTAGGACTCAGCAGAAAGACTTGATCACCTGAGACAAAAAGCCGCGGGGCTGCAGGTGTCGTGATATGACGTTAAACAGACATAAGAGAGAAACTGTTTACAAAGAAAGACAAACACCTTTTGGAGAGTACACGTGTCGTTCTTTTCATATGATGACATAGCAGGAATAATATAGTTTTCATTCATCTTCAAACGTAAGAAAAAACACATCTAAAGGTGGTATATGATTTTCTTTTGGGGTTGCTCAACATGAGACAACTAAGACTCAATCTGTATGTGAAAGCAATTCTCAAGAAAAACTTGCAAAAAAGGCATCCCAACTTCCATTTCAAATTATTGTTTCTATTTGGGTAACCTGTGGAGTAGGGCTGGGCAATATATCAATATTATATCGATATCGTGATATGAGACTAGATATCATCTTAGATTTTGGATACCATAATATCGTGATATGACATAAGTGTTGTCTTTTACTGGTTTTAAAAGCTGCATTACAGTAAAGTGATGTACTTTTCTGAACTTACCAGACTGTTCTAGCTGTTCTATTATTTGCCTTTCCCCCACTTAGACATTATGTCCACATTACTGATGATTATTTATCTAAAATCTAAGTGTGAAGATATTTTGTTAAAGCCCCAATTGTCAACCCTAGAATATCGCCTCAATATTGATATTGAGGTATTTGGTCAAGAATATCATGATATCTAATTTTCTCGCCCAGCCTTACTGTGGAGTAGGTGCTATTAGGCAACACAATGTCTAACATACAGCACCAAGGTACTGCAAAAAAAACTTAGCTGCAGCTAATCTTGATGCATGTCACACACAAAAACGTATGCCACATTGCTGCTAATCAGAAGTGAATTCGGAGTCAAGAATGACCAAAGTGACAGAGATTTATGAACTTCAAGGTGATGGTCTCAGAAACACACCAGACTCCTAAAGCCTGCGGCAGGATAAAGAAATATTCTATGACAGACTTTTCACAAGAAATTATTCATTTTTTTCCCTGTTGATTGAAAGCAAAATTTCTCTGATAGTCCAACATTTACAAACCTAAAAGAAAAAAGAAAAACAAATCTGCCAGGAGGGCGGCCAGTAACATGCCTTTCTTTATTCCTCCAGTTGGAAACACAATTGAGCTCCAAACTGCTACCTACCCATGTCTGTCTCAAATGTGACATGTTTCCACGGCAACAGGACTGTGTAACAAAATCACCACAGGAGTTAAGAAAAAGCTCCATCTTGCCTAAGCCTAAGTCGATGGCTGCAGACAAGATGTGCTCTCACGGGGCAAAAAAACCCCCCGAGAATATTAAGAGCTTACATGAATATATGTAATGCGGCCTGAACTGTCAATACATGTTTGGTATCTTTATCTGGCATCCTGTCTGATAACCTTCACTAAATGCTGAGAACGAGGAAAAAGGCAATGAACTCTCTACAACTAATGGTTCAACGCTAAACACCTCCGATATCTCTGCAGCAGATGCATGTAACGTCTGTATCATGTTTCACATTGGGAGCTTTTCTACATTCTGCTATTAACTGCCATACATCTTAAATCCATCAATTTTGCTGGACAATTAATTGTCTCAGAAATAATTGCGATTATTAATATATACAATATAATTGTAACTTTTAGTGAAATATTACGTTTATTTATTACTTTTCCGAATATATTAAAAGGTGCTCTAAGCGATGCCACGCGTTTTTTTAGGCTACAACATGTTTTGTCCCATACAGCAAACATCTCCTCACTGTCCGCGAGCTGCCTGTCCCCTGAACACACCGGGGGAAAATGTCTAGCCTAGCCTCGTTTTGTCTGAAAATACTTTGAACGTCAACAAGAAGTGCTGCACCCAACATCGCTTAGAGCACCTTTAAAGTTGAAATGAATCCCAGGATACATCTTTTGTTATATATCACGGTTATGGGACCCAGATACACCGGTTCACAGCCTACGAAGTAAACCACGCCTCTTTATTATCCTAAAAAATGTTTTTGCTTAAATGAATCAAAAATTGAAAACAGAACATGTATTCCCGTCAATAAAAACAAAGCGTTAATCATAAACAAAAAACAGAGCGCGTTTAATTTCTCTGGATGGCTACAGCCCAAGATGTTTGGAGTTGCTATGGCAACAAGTGACAGCTGCCACTAGCATAGCTTTAGCTAAACAGTCCGACCAATAAATCACTAATATAATTACAATTTGGCACATCTAAACAAAATCAACAATTACCATCAACAGTCACACCCCCTTCAGCTCAGTCAGTAGGGGGTTGGGAACCGGAGGGTTGCTGGTTCAAGTCCCCATACAGGCCAAAGTATGGTGGTGGATTGGTAGGTGGAGAGGTGCCAGTTCACCTCCTGGGCACTGCCAAGGTGCTCTTGAGCAAGGCACCGAACCCCCAACTACTTGGGGTGCCTTTCCATGGGCAGCCCCCTCACTCTGACATCTCTCCATTAGTGCATGTATAGGTACTGAGCATGTGTGTGTAATTCAGGCCTGTGTGTAACAACAACAGAGTGAAAACATTGGAATTTCCCCTTGCGGGATTAATAAAGTATACATTATTATTAGCATAATGTTAATGAATGACGGACATTTCCGCTACAGCGTCGTCATTTATGGTAACTTTACTAATTAAACAAAGCAACATAGTGGATTAAACACCACAGACGGACTAACTACATTAGCTACTTAAAACGCATGTAAAGGTGCTTCGTGGATTTTTAACGTTCGAAAGCCGACTGGACTTGCAACTGCGGGCGGGGCGTCCTCTGGTAGGAATCCATAATATCATAACCTAGCTAACGTTACTGGTAGGTGATGCTACGCCGGTATTGCAAAAGCGTTTGATGGATCCAAACAATAGTGTGACCAATCGCATGTAAAAAAAAATTCTCTAATGCTTTAATTACGGTTATACAAAATAATCGCGATTATGTCAAAAAAAAAAAAAATGCGATTAGACAATTATTTAATAAATGTTACGGGCCTACACCTGTCGGATTTTTACATTTTCAGTACTTGTGTGTCTGAAATGAACAAACTCTGAGTCACCAAGTATGAGCTTGAAATACACGCCAACATCTGCGCATGCATGTAAGCTTTAAACACACCAACAGCTGAGAACAGTTATCATTCACTCTGGTGACTTCCAACGTCTAATTCGCTTTACACTGAAAATTAACTGCAGCGATAATGATAATGACAACAAGTGCAATAGGCAGGTGTTGAAAGGATGTAGAGGAGCAGAGAAGAGGGCCTGTATCATTAGGGATTAACCTAGCCACAGGCTCTACAAATAGACTGTCTCCACCTATAAGCCGCCAGAGCACAGACAGTTATTTGTATTGCCAGGTTGCTGCTGCTGCTGCCGCCAGAGAAGAGAGAAGACAGTTCAAAGAAGCTGAGGCGGATCGGGACTCCTGTGAAACAAAATGCGATGCAACAGAACACATTCGGGGGGCCCGGCAACATCAGAGGCTTTCACAAGCACAGGTTTTGCCTAAGATGACTGCATCACAGACGCATGCACCAATTCAGCGTATAAGCTATAATAATATACAGCCTAAGGCAACCATGAACAAAAGGTGCAGCAGTGTAAACCAATATACTGTAGATAAGAGTAGATAAAAGTAAATCAGTCGTTTTTTTTAATAGGGGTGGGCGATATATATCACCTACGATAATATCGTCATTGTTGTGTTAACAATGTACAAATTGACATTATCAAGTATTTAAATTACTTCGGAAAAAAAAACACTTCTAAACACGCATTAAAACTGTAGAAGGGGCGACAAAGATGGTGGCAACAAAGATGGTGGCAACAAAGATGGCGGCAACAACGATGGCGGCAACAACGATGGCGGCAACAACGATGGCGGTGCGCGATTGTGCAGCGGCTCCTAGCTCTCCTGTCGGTGTATATTTATGTTTTTTGTTTGCGTTTTTCATAACGTTCCCATGTCGAGGTCTTACTAACAAGTACAGCCACACTGAACTAATCAACGTAGGACTATGATACGACACAGCCGCTACGAGAGCCTTCCAGGCAGCTCATAACATCCCGGAGAACATAGCCAGACTGGGCGCTCCGTGGATTGTTGTTGTTGAGAGAAAGCAGAAGCGAGGATGCCGGTCGGGCCTGCTAGCCGACCTCCACTGCCCAGCCTCCTACTCACCAACGCCAGATCCATCGCACACTAAATGGATGAGCTGGAACTCAGCATAGCAACGAACAACTACACACGGAACTGCTGCGTGATGATTATCACCAAAACCTGGCTGAAACCCCTCATCCGACGCTGCCGTGCAGCTAGCAGGCCGAGCTAGCTACCGGCAGGATCGAGACAAGAACTCCGGCAAGACCAGAGGAGGACTGTGCATTTTTGTGCATAATGAATAGAGCACCAACAGCAGGATTGTTGCCCTGCACTGCTCACCTGACCTTGAAGCCCTGTCGGTAATATGCAGACCATTTTATTTACCAAGAGAGCACAACGTAGTGACTGTTAAGGCGTGGACACACAGAGCCAAACATCGGCAGAAAAGGCAGCTGGGCTGATCTGTCTCCCCAAAGTGGTCAAAAAAGTGCCTTGGAACACAAGCGACGAGACGCAATACGTCTCCATAACAGCAGGCGGCGCTAATCTGTATTGTCGCCCAAAAATGAAAACCGGCAGCTGATTGGACGAACGCGTCACACGGCCCCTCGGAACAGAACACACCGAACAGACTCGAGTCACTGATCTCACCACACTGTCCAACGGCCGATTATCGGCTCGGTGTGTCCACACCTTTACTGCCGTCTACATAGCCCCCGATGCTAACGTTAGCACAACTTTTGCTCACCTGCTAACCATAGTCAACAAACTGCAGCGCGATCAGCTGGAGGGGATACATATTGTAGCAGGGGACTTTAACAAGGCGTCCTTAAAGTCTGTACTCCCCAACTTTTTCCAGCATGTAGATTGTGCTACTAGAGGGAAGAACACACTAGACCATGTATACTCTAACATCAAGAAAGCATACAGAACTGCGCCTCTCCCTCACTTGGGCCAGTCAGATCACATCCAACTACTCCTGATCCCAGCATACATCCTGGTCAGAAGGACTATACAGCCAAGTAGAAGGACTATCAAAACCTGGCCTGACACTGCCCTATCTCAGCTCCAGGACTGCTTCCAATAAGGACATGGTTGTGTGCAATATGTTACAGAACAGAGCCCTTTGTTTATTAATATGATTTCATCTTGCTTGTATGCTGCACAATTTACATTACAGCAGAAGTGTACAACTGAATGTTTACTCAAGACTTCAATGTTCCTACACTAGTTCAATTAGTATTTTCTATGTCTTTGAATTGGTTTTTACTTTAATACTTACATTTTAAAGAAAATAAATAAGAACTGTTTTCATTCAACATTATTATTATCATCATCATCAGTGATTAAGTAATTCAGACTTTTAAAAACACATTTTTAAAAGGATATCGTCTAATTATCGTTATCGTCAAAATCGCCACAAATAGAGATATTATTTTTTGTCCATATCGCCCACTCCTATTTTTTAAGCAAAAATCCCAAACATGTCCTTGTTGTATGCTCTCAGTTGTGAACACCAGCAGCTGCTTTTCTTTAGTAAACTCAATATTTTGGGGTTTTTCACCATCGGATCAAACAAAAAATTTGACGTCACCTCGGGCTTTAAGAAACTGTAATCGGTATGTTTCACCATTTTATAGACCAACTGATTCACATTAATCATTTTAATAATGAAAATAAGCATTAGTACTGCAAAGCTGAAGCCTTACTGCAAAGTTACACGTTTTTGGAAGATGTGCTAAATTAGGTTATTTTGACTGAAATCAAAACAACAAAGCAGGTAGGGAAAAACTATGTCAAATATTAACCAGCAACTATTTTAAATGAATCATTTTAGTAATTATTCCACACAAATACTAAATAAAGTTTCAGCTTCCCATGTTTGAGAATTTGCTGCTAAACTGGATCTCTCTGGACGGTTGGTTGGACAATTCAAGCCATTTAAAGGCATCCCTTTAAGTTCTGAAAACGTAATGTTTGTTTCACAATTTTTGGACAGTTAGAAAAAATGAAATGAAAAATGTAAACACATAAATAAACAGATTGCAAATAATTTGTTGCAGCCCTATATGCAGAGCAAGTAGGGGCTATGTTTATATACAAACACCCCTTCTAATTAATATTCTCTGCATCCACAGCTTCTGAACGCTCTCTTTCTGGTGGTCTGATGATTCCTGCCACTGCTGTGTGTTTGCAGCCTTAGAACCAAGAGTCAGGCTGGCCCAGTGCAAAACATCACACACACACACACACACACACACACACACACACACACACACACACACACACACACACACACACACACACACACACACACACACACACACACACACAACATAACTGCTGTCTACACCACATGGTGCATATGGACCGAAGAGATATATTCACTCATTAAAATAACACATTTTTATCTCAGGTGTAACACTGCGGTTTTTTTGTTTGTTTTTTTGTATAGAGTTTTTTTTTTTTTTTTTTTAAACATGATAAAAATGTAAATAGGCTATACAATCGATTTCTTAACTGCTAATTAAAAAGTGCTGACGTTCGAAATATTGTCAAACAAAACGGAGGCTAGCTCGCCCCTCCCTCCCTCCTCCTCCTCATCCTGTCCCCTCTCCCTCCCTTCCGTGCACTAACCTCCCCCACCCCCCCAAATCCTTCTTGTCGGTTATTGGCTGGAATGCTGGAACACTGTTTACGTTTCGTGGTGCAGGTTGGCGCAGTTTGTTTTTGTTGGCGTTTGTGGCGCCTGGGCTGTCTACAGACCACGTTTTTTTCCCCCGGTGTGTTCAGGGGACAGGCAGCTCGCGGACAGTGAGGAGATGTTTGCTGTATGGGACAAAACATGTTGTAGCCTAAAAAAACGCTGACATCGCTTAGAGCACCTTTAACTTGTTAGTCCTAACTTTAAACCAGCAAGTTGCGTTTTAAGCTCCTCTTTTTCTGCTTGTGGAGAGCTACGTGACACATGAAACTATGTTGATGAGGACCGGTGAGTTAAATCGTACACGCCGCGGGCCGCTGAGGACTTGTGTCAGTCCCGCAAGCAGTTTCAGGAAAGTGGCTGCATGTGTCTGACAACGCACAGAACATCAACACCGGTACAAGCCTACAGCTGTCCACGGACACGGAGTGCGGAAAGTGTGTCAGAGCCTCCCGGACGGGTGAAATGAGACTCTGTTTCCTGTGCTTTCTTTTGGAAGGCTGGCTGCCAAAAATCGCACCTTACTAGCTAATTAATTAGCCTGAGTTAAATGCTAGCTATCAGTAAACAGAAGGTAGTGGCTGGTAGGGCTGGGCAATATTCCAATATTATATCAATATCGTGATATGAGACTAGATATCGTCTTAGATTTTGAAGAATTGTAATAGCGTTACATGGTAAGTTTAGTCTTTTCCTGGTTTCAAAGGCTGCGTTACAGTAAAGTGATGTCATTTTCTGAATTTACCAGACTGTTCTAGCTGTTCTGTTATTTGCCTTTAACCACTTAGTCATTATATCCACGTTATGATGGTTATTTATCTAAAATCTAAATGTGGAAGATATTTTGTGAAAGCACCAATTGTCAACCTTACAATGCCGTTTCAATATCGACATCGAGGTGTTTGGTCAAAAATATGGTGATATTTGATTTTCTCCATATCGCCCCGCCCTAGTGGCTGGTGTGTGCGCCAGTGTTTATGCGTTTTTGTGTCGGCCCGCCCCGCACATTTGGCGACTGGCGAGTGTTAATTTCGGACCCTGCACACGCGGTAGAATGTTTTTAAGGAGAAAGTAGGCCTATCAACAGAAATAAATGATCGTCGTGGGAAAAATACATCGATAACAGCTTCAGAATTTCGATGTCGATAAATTTCCGATTAATCGTCCAGCCCTAGCTGTAAATAGTATATCAAAATAAGCTATCTATCCATCCATAAAAGCTTCCTAAGTGGTTAATCATTACTGTACAGTGAACAGCAGGGCACGAGGTAACATAAGCACAAAACAAGCAGACCAGCCCAATGACTTCCTTCATGTTTGTGCAGACCACCATTCTTTATTAAACAAAAGAGCAGCATCCCACAAAAAACACCTTCATCGTCCATCAAATTAGGGCTGCGACTGTTGTTTAAGCTATTGATTATCTGTTTTTTATTCAATCAATATATAAACCTATCAAAAACACATAACGACAAATACCCCATCACACCTGGCCAGAGCTCAAAGGTTTTTTTTGTTTGACAACAAAAGTCAAAAAAAAAAAAAAAAAAAAATATATATATATATATATATATATATATATATATATATATATATATATATATATATATATATATATATATATATATTGGCAGTTGGGTTGAAACCACAGTTGATTAATCAACTAACAGAAAAACTATCTGCAACTATTGTGATAACCAATTAATTAGTTGTCTGACACTGTCTAAATAGAGAAAACTATTTACTGATTAATTAACAATGAAAATAATTGTCAGTTGCAGCCAATAACCGACGAGAAGGATTTGGGGGTGGGGGTTGGGGGGTTAGTGCACGGAAGGGAGGGGGAGGGGACGGGATGAGGAGGAGGGAGGGGCGAGCTGGCCTGCGTTTTGTTTGAAAATACTTTGAACGTCAACAAGAAGTGCTGTCACCCGACATCGCTTAGAGCACCTTTAACTCATTAATCAGGGAAAGGATATATTAAACTACAGGCAATATGTACTGCAAGACCACATCTGGCTTTTCAAAGGAGGCAATGGCATATGTTCAGCTTCATTACAGTCTGTGTAGCTGAACAGCTGGCACAAAGGAGCATGTATAGATCCACAGGCAGTGGAAACCCAGCAGGGAAAGTCTAAAAATAGCCCAAGACTCTGATCAATAACTGCTAGATATGTTCCAACTCTGCTTTACAAAGTTAAATTAAAAGCAGCTACCGAGCAAACAGAGTCATGTAAAAGGCAAGGTGCACCAGTGATGACAATCCAGTGGTGAAACTAAGTACATTTAATAAAGTACTCTACTTACAGTACAAATTTGAGGTACATGTACTTCAGTTCTATTTTATGCTTCTTTATGCTCTACACCACTACATCTCACAGGAAATATTGTACTTCTAACTTCACTACATTTGTCTGACAGCTTTAGTTACTTCTCAGATTACAAGTTTTCATACCCTTCCTGTTCAGTGAAAAGCACGCGTCTGCATAGGTGTTGATTTGAAATGTTTATGATAAACTGAAGGGTGAAGTGTTTATGGGTTGAGAAACTTCCCTAACCTAATAAATAAACTGTTAATTTGTCTTGAATTTGCTGGCAAATGCATAGTCACGAAGCTGAAAATAGGGACTGATTTGACACCATGAAAAACAGGACACAGCGAAGCTACAAACATGATTATAGAATATGATGCACTGCTGTAGATTAAATTACCTAACGGTATATAAAGGAGTTAAAATTAGAACAACCATAAACATCTACAGCAGTAAAACGCCACATACACAGTGCTGCAGCAGTAATAGTAATCCAGAAACATCATATAAAACACTGCTAACAGGGACCATTTTACTGCATAATGAGAATGTTAACTTTTGATAAATTCTGCTGATGATACTTATAAGTTAAGGTTGTTGCTTGAAGCGAAGTATTTTCACAGTCCGGTATTAGTAGGCTCGGAGTACTTCTTCCACCCCTGTGAATCTCTGAGAGGAGACCACCTGGACACTTGGCTGATATATTATAACGGGTGATCTGCAGCCAGTGCACCGTTACACGTTTATTATGCCTGTATCAACAGGTGAAGTGAGTCACACAGGTATTAATAAGCAGGCCAGGTGACGTTAGCCTACTTCAGCTGCAGACAGACTCAGCCTCCGTCAGCTATCAACTTTATAATCATGCATATCGTGTTTGAGGAATAATCCGTCCATGTGTGTGTATGCTTTCAAACATGAAGCATGAAGCCGCTGTCACATTCAAAGACAGTCCGGAGGCTATCAGCGCGACAAAATGCTCTCGAGCTCAGGCTATTTTCTCCCCAAATTATTAATCAAACACACTGGACAGAGACAGCTCTGATAGCCTGAAGTGAACCGCTGCCTTTCGTGTCAAAACAACAAACAGCGGATGGGTTAAAAAGTGCCAGCAGCTGTTGTACTCAAGAAAACCAGCGCGTCCCAATATCAACATAAACATGCTCGTGCAAGCTTTGGCGCTCGCGGATTCAATAAAGTTTCCACTGTGTTTGATCTATAAACATTAAAATCTGACAACATCTCAGGTCCCCGGGGCTTAAAATCACTGCCGCGCTGTGTGACTTGACAATTAAACGCTTGCTAAACGAGTAAAATTATAATGATTTCAGGCTGCGTCTTACCTTCAGTTCCGCACTCTCCGCCATCTTGTATTTCTTTGCGCAGGCGTGGTGAGGTGCTGTCACATGACTGGGACGCGCAGAGCTGCTGCGTGAACGCGCACACAGCGACAGGGGTGCGTTCAGGAACAGAAATGATAGAAGGAAAAAACAGCTGTAGATTTTTGTAAAATGTTACAGAAATACAGAAATAAATGATAAATTATAGTTATAATAAAATAAATAAAGCAAGCAAATGTTACAAAGTGCTTCCAAATAAAAGCAACATAAATTAAGCACAAGTAAAATAATAAAATAGTCATTTAAATACATCACCGCAAAAAAGGTTAAAAAAAAAAAAAAATTAGAATTGAATAGAGTAGAAAATAGAAAAACAACACAAGCCTAACTTCATCTTAAAACTTCAGCAGGTAGTTTTTTTTTCCATCATTGGGCAAAAAAAATCATATTAACTTTGTAGCATATTGTGATTCAAGTGGTCTGAGAGAAAACTAGACTTCTACAACTCTTGGCTCTGTTTTTGGCCAAATACAGGTCATTTCAAAGAGAGAAAGAGCATTCTTATTGGCTGTTCTGCACATGCATTGCCCATGTGACAGAGAAGGCAGAGGGAGAGCTGCAGGAACAGGTCTCACTCTACTTCAAGTCCTGGCGTTTCTTTTATTTCTACCCACTGCAAACTCTTACTCGCGTTTTTTTCTACAAACCTTTTAATCAGATCTCACGGTCTTCATGATGGATGGAGTTTGGTCGTATTACTGAGCAAACTCCATCCACTGATGAAGACTGTGAGATGCAATTGAAAGCTCCAGGAAGTAAGTGGGCCTTGAGTTAAGAACATTATGGAAGAATATTCAAACAAGAATATTATAATTTCTATTATACTCTATATTAATGCTGTCACAAACCGGGCCGCACGACCATGACACAAAAATAAGGAGATGCACTCAACAAAGCCAATTAACAAATAAGGTATTAGTTTAAATCATAAAGCAAAAATAAACTTAAACTAACAGTGGGATGTGTAATCAATGAGTTCAGTAAGATGAGTGGGTACACGAGTGAAAGAATGTATGTGTAGTGTTGTATGGTGCAGCAAAACAAACCAAAACGCAACCAAGGACCGGATGACGGTGTGTCAGCGAGGAGGGAGCACAACTGAATCCAAAAGGCCTTTTTAAAAGTTTACTAGCTCATAGAGCCCAGGATCTTCCACTCTACTAACGACAACCTCTGCCACACTCACCTGCAATACCTGCAAGGAAAGCAGCCACACAAACAAAGTAATTGGCAGACATGGCGGAGAGGGTTGCACAATGCAGACACATACTCTTATTATTTATTTTTTACTTTCTCTACTTCTCTGCACTTATTTCTGTCCATGTGCAACCAAATTCCCCTTCTGGAGACCAATAAATCTCATCTTATCTTGTGTTGTCTTAACTAGAATGTAATAAACTTTACATCTGCATAATAACAGCCAACATGCAATCTATGTTACGTTGTGTCTATGTTATGCGTAGTGATGTCTATATGTCAAAAATGATGGTCATTGTTGTCTTGTTTTTCTTGTCTTTTGTGTCAAAAATGCCTCATGATTTCTGCTGCAACCTAATTTCCCCACATGGACAATAAAAAAACAAAAAAATGTACTCACATTTGGTTTCTTGAGTCTTTTCATTGATTGACCTGTTTCTCTGTTTGCACCCATGAAAAAAACAGCTATGTAATATGCCTGGATTTTTGCCTGGATTTTTTTCAACATTAACAGCTGAAATGATATACAAACACTCCCATAAGTATTGCTGACATTCTATTCCACTGGGTTTTGTTTTTATGTCAAAACAAACAAACAAACAAACATTATTAGTCAAATATGCAGGTCATCTCTGGCCATAACAATGTGGACCAAACAGTCTCTCTCTCAAATATCAACAAGAGACCTATATCATGTTTGCCATCTTTATAAAACTGTGCCATCAGTGCCACACCTCAACATGCTCGGCTCATATTCCCTATGCCAGCGCTGACTTAAGACCAGCAGTGCCTGGCCCAGATCAGTCAAATCATTCTTCAACTATCTGAGTCTATTCTTCCATCCAGCCTGCAACCCAACTACTGGTAATCTACAATCATTACTGTCTGGAAGATTAGATAGATATGATAAATCTGACAAATTGCAATGTATTTTGAGCTCATTTCTTTGACAAACTGAAATATATTGTTCTGCCATGGGCAAAGCTGTATTGGTATAACATCAAATACTGTATGTTAGATCCATGTGAATATCTACAATGCATAATCATACATACTGTTCATTTGTCAGGGGTGTGCAGGGTGTAATTAATACTGTGCCTGCCATCAAAGCTAACAAAAAAAGCTATTTTCAAAAAAATATATAATATGACTTGAGCAGAAGAATGGAATGCAGAATAATTAAGTCAGGTGTTATTAGATCTGCTCAAGTGACCCTGAAGGTCAAAGAAGAATTTCCAAGAAACAGCAACCAGAGTATCACACATTCAAGCATGTTTTATTTTCTTGAGTGGATCATATTTTCATGTAACTTAATACCAGCCGACTCCACTGTACTCTTAACTTGAATTGTTTATATTAGTGTAATCTTTAAAATCTTACAAAAACTGTGTTCAAACTGTACGTAGATCAGTGTATCATACTTATTAATGATGACAAATACAACCTCCCTCTTATTTTATTTTACCTTTTGTCAGTAAATAAGCTGGCAGAAAAGCAGAGATAATTTAGTTGTACATGAAAGTTCTGGTATCACCAAAATTATCATATATCAAAAGGAATGATTCCTAAATATTTGTGGTGAGCTGAACTGTCTGCTGTGGTCCTAATAAAACCTGAGTTCATGACCCAAGAAGCCCACCATCGCTGGTTCCTTCTGTGACATTAGCCTCTTTCCGACCAAGTAGTTACAGGAACGTAGTTATAGGAACAGTCCACTTCTAAACAGCTCTACTAACTACTCTCACCCCCAAAAACGGTTTTCCATTTGCATTCACACTGGCCAAGTGGCCATAGGAACTGACCTTTTGTTATTATAATCACAGCCATCTGATGGTCTATTTACCTCGGAACTCGCTTTTAACGAGGTCAAAGTCGTAACCACGCCCCTTGACCTCGTATTTACGAGCTCGGAACTCGTACAACCTCGCAGTAGCCCGAGTTTAAAATCCAACATGGCTGCTCCCTGTATCAACAGTTGTGAAAGTTGCAGTAACATAAAGTTATAAGCACTTCTGTCTTATTTGTGTCTTACTAAATCAGTCGTTCACACAGGCATGTCCAACTTCTATCTGTGGACATGTTGTTACGCTGTTTGCATGCACAAAAAACGGCGTAATGCGTTGTTATCAACTGGTTGCTAACAATAGCTAAACGGGCTAGAGCTAATGAAAACAATGAAAATCCGACTTTTAAATAGAACGCATTCAACTCGGGTATGACGTCATTCCCAGTTCCGGCTTCTGAGTTCCGAGGTAAATAGAACACGGCATAACTACCACTGTGCGGGAAAGGGAAAAGGGAAAAGACCCTGCCCTGAAGTAGGAGCTGAAAGAGTTACAGGAACTGTGATCAGAGGAACTTAATAATCTCCAAATTAGTCCAGTCGGAACACGAGAAAAAAAGGGTTCTAGGAACGTTATGTTCTAGGAACTGCAAAAATCCCTCCGGTTGAAAAGCGGCTAATAAGTTTAAGGTATGTGTCAGGCAGAGGGATGTGTGATTTTTACAGAGCTGTGATAGTGTGTTCTCACATTCTATATCACAGTGTGCTATGGAAACTACAAGTCTGGCCAAGCATCTGTGATATTTATAACACCTACATGCTTAGGATGGGTTTGAAAATAACCAGAGACCCCTCTCATCCAGCCAATATGCTTTTTGTCCCCCTTCCTTCAGAACTAGTCGTTTTCCGTAACAGCGCCAGACACTTGTGTTTCATTTACTTTGTTAGAATATTTTGATATGTTTAGGCTGATGTGTATTGGTATTGTATTGTTTTTGTCCATACCAAGCACACACCAAGACAAATTCCAATCAAGTTTTCATTGAAATGGAAAGAAATGATTGAATTTGAAACTTGTAAATGTGTGCTTCTTATAAAAGTTTGGACAGTAAGCATCAGCTGGTTCTGTACTGTGAGGGGTACTGAGGACATTTTGCTCGGCTCCACAGAGCTTTTTTAAAAATTATTTTTCTACGGAAAGTTATATTTTACACAACAAGGTTAGTTTACTTATAATGGGGAGTGCTACTCAACCCTTGTATAATGCCATCTGTGGCTTTGGAGGGAGCTTGACAAAGTCTGAAAAAAAAAAGAGCTGGCCGGTAATGTAATCAAGTAGTAATCACTTTCTTTGGTTATGTGCCCTTTTGTCAAGACTTGAACATTCATACTTTTAATTTTTTAAAGTATGAGACCCTGCAAAAGTGCAGAATAGAGAACAAAAGGTTGTGTCCTTCATGGATTGTGCCTGGAGATTTGAGTATTACATTTTAAAATTAGAAATCTGGGAAGTGCCACTTCGAAATATATCAACATATTTATCTCTTTTATTTCAATTTATTTTATTTCAATTTATTTATAATGTATCACTATATATTACAAATATGAGCTCCCTAAGTGTCCATGCAAGATAGGCTACTAAACCCCAAATTGCCCCTGATGCTGCGCAATCGGTGTGTGAATGTGCAAGAGGCACCTTGTATGGCACGGCCAACAGTGTATGAATGTGTGTGTGTGTGTGTGTGTGTGTGTGTGTGTGTGTGTGTGTGTGTGTGTGGAGGGGGGGAATTGTGCCTGTAGTTTTTAAAGCGCTTTGAATGGTACTTAAGACTAGAAAAGCACTATATAAATGCAGTCCAGTCCATTTACCATATTTTAATTGGGCTACTTTTGGCAAACAAAAAAGAAGGTTTCAATGTTTCTTCACCAGAATAATGGAGAATACTTTGACGCAGCCTTGATGTTGATAAGTGAAATAAACAATATAATCAAACCTTTAACCGAATACATCAAATCTGGAAACTCCAAAGTGTTAGTATAATATGATGGCTTTCTTGGGTAGGGTAGTGGTCAGTGCTAGCCTGACATCGTCTTACTCAGATTCCCGACCTCGAATGTTGTGGGCGGGGCTAAATTCGGCTGGCATCCAGGCTAGGTCAGTGCCTGAATTGGTCCAAAAAAGCTGGCAGTACCCTAATTCAGAAGTTGCATGACATGATCATCACAAGTGTTTGGGATATATTCATATGTATATCTGGTAGGGGTGACCCCGAATAGTCGACTATCTAACGATTCAATCTAAGGGGCCTGATTGGACTACTAATCTCACAGTCAAATCATCGCAGTGTCTGAAAATGTGGTTATAAATCAAAGGATCATTTCATTCAATCTATATGGGGGTGCTGAATGTCTGATTTTACATAAAGGTGCTTCCTAATAAATCATGATATATAGCATATTTTAGTATACATATCAGACTGTATTACAGAGTCTATGATATTAGCCTAATAATACCGTTGATAACTAGAAGTAAATTAGAAGTAAGGGTACTCATGTGGACAAAAATCAGAAGTGCCGGCCGGTGCTCAGTACTGGTAAGTCCTGGCCCATTTCAGGCACTGGTAGTGGTGAACTTGGATTTGAATTCCTAAATTTCTAAATAAAAAAAAAAGACATTGAAGACATTTGTCACTTAGGGGTTTAGTTTGATGCTACTGTATTCTCTATACAATCAGCTTGAAGTACAGTTAGAAAAAATGTCTAAATCAGACACCAGAATGCTGTCTAAAGGACCAGACTGTGACAGGAGAAACTCAAAGCACAGCAAAGCAAAGGATTTAGTGCCTGTAAAGCCAGTAGGTGGCGCCATATCATTGCAAATGTAGGTCAATCCAAAATACCATGAAGTGAACTCTCAGGTCCAGATCCTCTTCAGTATTTTGTCCTGAATTACTGCCTGTATAGCATATTTGTTCCGAAGCAATGACATATTTGCTTGGTACAATGGTTTTATAGTTCCATACTGAACAAAAATTCACTATCACACCAAACACATTAGGCTTTATGCCAAAATCCATTTTCAGAAAATGGTCCTTCCCTCAAGGTCCATACAAAGAATCTATTGACAAACTAGTTCTGCTGCTTGTTTCATATGAGAGGGAATCCCAAAGGTTTTATTATGTCATTATGTAGCGCTGCCATCTGCTGTATTGTTGATGGCCAGTGACGGGACAGGTGTCCGCTGACCACATATGTTTATACAAGCAAATGATTGATCAGTAGTACACACTGCAAATACTGTGAGACAATATGATAAAACATCATTCTTCTTTTAAAATGTTTGATATTACTATGTATGGATTTATTATCTAAGCTTGTGTAAATGCACTCACTGTGGAGCAGCAGGAAAACAAACAGCTGTTTACGTTAAGAATATGTAAACAACACTAGGAGTAATATGGATAAGATCCTCAATTACAGCACTGTTTGTACAATTCTATATTTTGATATTAATATATATAAATTTACATACAGTGAGGAAAATAAGTATTTGAACACCCTGCTATTTTGCAAGTTCTCCCACTTGGAAATCATGGAGGGGTCTGAAATTGTCATCGTAGGTGCATGTCCACTGTGAGAGACATAATCTAAAAACAAAAATCCAGAAATCACAATGTATGATTTTTTAACTATTTATTTGTATGATACAGCTGCAAATAAGTATTTGAACACCTGAGAAAATCAATGTTAATATTTGGTACAGTAGCCTTTGTTTGCAATTACAGAGGTCAAACGTTTCCTGTAGTTTTTCACCAGGTTTGCACACACTGCAGGAGGGAGTTTGGCCCACTCCTCCACACAGATCTTCTCTAGATCAGTCAGGTTTCTGGGCTGTCGCTGAGAAACACGGAGTTTGAGCTCCCTCCAAAGATTCTCTATTGGGTTTAGGTCTGGAGACTGGCTAGGCCATGCCAGAACCTTGATATGCTTCTTACAGAGCCACTCCTTGGTTATCCTGGCTGTGTGCTTCGGGTCATTGTCATGTTGGAAGACCCAGCCTCGACCCATCTTCAATGCTCTAACTGAGGGAAGGAGGTTGTTCCCCAAAATCTCGCAATACATGGCCCCGGTCATCCTCTCCTTAATACAGTGCAGTCGCCCTGTCCCATGTGCAGAAAAACACCCCCAAAGCATGATGCTACCCCCCCCATGCTTCACAGTAGGGATGGTGTTCTTGGGATGGTACTCATCATTCTTCTTCCTCCAAACACGGTTAGTGGAATTATGACCAAAAAGTTCTATTTTGGTCTCATCTGACCACATGACTTTCTCCCATGACTCCTCTGGATCATCCAACTGGTTATTGGCAAACTTAAGACGGGCCTTGACATGTGCTGGTTTAAGCAGGGGAACCTTCCGTGCCATGCATGATTTCAAACCATGACGTCTTAGTGTATTACCAACAGTAACCTTGGAAACGGTGGTCCCAGCTCTTTTCAGGTCATTGACCAGCTCCTCCCATGTAGTCCTGGGCTGATTTCTCACCTTTCTTAGGATCATTGAGACCCCACGAGGTGAGATCTTGCATGGAGCCCCAGTCCGAGGGAGATTGACAGTCATGTTTAGCTTCTTCCATTTTCTAATGATTGCTCCAACAGTGGACCTTTTTTCACCAAGCTGCTTGGCAATTTCCCCGTAGCCCTTTCCAGCCTTGTGGAGGTGTACAATTTTGTCTCTAGTGTCTTTGGACAGCTCTTTGGTCTTGGCCATGTTAGTAGTTGGATTCTTACTGATTGTATGGGGTGGACAGGTGTCTTTATGCAGCTAACAACCTCAAACAGGTGCATCTAATGTAGGATAATAAATGGAGTGGAGGTGGACATTTTAAAGGCAGACTAACAGGTCTTTGAGGGTCAGAATTCTAGCTGATAGACAGGTGTTCAAATACGTATTTGCAGCTGTATCATACAAATAAATAGTTAAAAAATCATACATTGTGATTTCTGGATTTTTGTTTTTAGATTATGTCTCTCACAGTGGACATGCACCTACGATGACAATTTCAGACCCCTCCATGATTTCCAAGTGGGAGAACTTGCAAAATAGCAGGGTGTTCAAATACTTATTTTCCTCACTGTAGGTCATGATATAGAAAATCAACTGAAAAACAGTTTCTGGATATAATATATGGATGAAAAGCTGACTAATCCCAGTGGTAGAAAGACAAGAGTATTTTGCTTAAGTATACATTTGAGGTACTTGTACTTTACTTACATATTTCCATTTTCTTCTACTTTGTATGTCAACACAATTACATTTAATTTAATTATTGCACTTTTTACACCAGTACATTCATTTTTCCAGCTAAAGTTACTTTTTCAATTCAATACTTGTCTCCTTGAATTTAAATAATTTAATCTTTTTGAATGCTTGATTTTTACTTGTACTTACAAGTAAACGTACTTCAGCAAACATATTCAATCAAATTGATGCAAAGGTCATATAAAGATCCAATATTGCCACAAAGCAGTCCTGCCAATTTACATTTTTCACAATGCAAACCATGGTGAGAAAGAACTATGAAAAACTCTCTGATAGTAAACTAATTCATATTTTCCCATGGTATTTATGGTCATATTGCCCAACCTTAAACAATACTAGATATAAAAACCTGTTGTGTCTGTGTGTGTGTGTGTGTGTGTGTGTGTGTGTGTGTGTGTGTGTGTGTGTGTGTGTGTGTGTGTGTGTTCAGCACCTTTTCTAATTTTCGATTACTTTTTTTTGTCAATTATTTTTGTTTTTATTATATGTATGAAATAAACCCTCATGTTCACTAAGTAATACAACATCAATATATCATTAAGTTGTGGTAATATGTAAACGGGGTACTTTACTCTGTCTCATCTAGTATTTTTTTAAATATTTTGTTCATTGCCAATGCGTCATATACAGTACATGCACCACAGAGCAATGTGGGAACACAGGGCACATTTTGAATGAGTGCCTTAAGTCCTACTTTAATTTTTAAAGTTGCATAATTATGAAATTATCATGAAATAATTTATCATGCCAGTAGTCAGCAGCTTTCAGGCCTTTGGTCCTCAGTTTACAGTTCAACTCAGAGGGTTTTTAGAAAAGCCTGAAATCACCTTGTTAAGGAGACTTTTCCCCCCATTTGTCACTATGAATGGATTCCTGAACGGGCCTACCGGGCCCAGAGGTCAGGAGGCTCCAGGGCTAAAAAGAGGCACAAAACCATTACAAACTAAATACAAAATGACCACAAAGAAATGCAAAACTACAACAAAAAGACGCAATTTTACCACAAAGAGACACAAAATGGCCACATAGACGCAAAAAACCCACAAAAATAAGCAAAACGACTACACAGAGAAACAAAACAACTAAAAAGAGACACACAACAACCACAGAGAGTCAAAATTGCCACAAAGACACCCAAAATGAGTACAAAGAGATACAAAAAAACAAAAAAGAAATGAAAAATTACAACAGAGAGACACAAAAAGACTGTAAAAGGAACCACAAAGAAAAAACAAAACAACTACAAAGAGAGCAAAACGTCCACAGGGACTAAAAATAACCACAAAGAGACACAAAATGACAAAAAAGACACAAAAAGACTTTAAACAACACACACGGCTATGTTACTTGTAGTCGTTTTGCATCTCTCATGTATGAGGAGTGTTGGGGCAGGGGGGGGGGGGTCTTTTACATGTCTGTGCCCAGAGTCCCATTGTCACATAATCCATCCATGCTTGTCACCGCATATCAACCTTAATCAGAGTATTCTTAATGATAAACAGCTAAATAAAAAGACATTAAAGCAGCCAATCATTCCCACAGTAGTTCAGTTCATCTTTGCGGGCCTTGTTAATATTCACAGGGAACGAGTTTTGCCATGGAGGGCAATTACATTCACAGAAAATTAACATTCATTGTGTGTCAGTGACATTATGTGAGTATCTGTCTCAGTATGAAGCATCCAGGGGCCGAGAGCCGTGTAATCAATATCTATTAGTCCTCCCATCAGAAGAATTAGATTTCACTATTAGATCAGCCTGCTCCCCTGACTAGACGTCAAACATTATAAGTTGACTGGACATGTCATGCACTGATGTAGCCGCCTAATGAAAGAGATCATGTTGAGCTCAAATACAATATTAGGAAATATGATCCATTTGATGAGGAGTTCTTCTGTGGGGAGGCCAGTAGGTGTCAGTATGTGCTTACACCAGTGGAAGAAACAGAAAAGGCAAGAATAGAAAGCAGAAAGTGGCTTTCACATTTTATTTATATTGACATGGGTACATACATAAATGGGGAAGGTAGATTGTGCCAGAAACAACAAATGAGAGAAAATGAAATGCAGCTGTGTGAATGGCAGATTACACACACTTTTTTACAGTGTCTTCTCCTTATAAAAACACCATCAGATGATAGGAAAGGTTTTGGTTTAGTCTGTTGTGACTAACAGATGCATGTAATGATAGAAAAAACCCTGAAACAGAGAAAATGATGGGATCAAATTTGTGTTAAAATACTCAGTCTAAACTGTACATGATATCTATAAATGGCTCAACTGTTATTGTTTTTTTTTTAAATTATCACTTCAAAGTTTGTGTGACAGAAAATATTATTATTATTATTTAATGTCAATCCTGAACGGCCGATGAAGTAAGTGCTCATAATAATGTACTCTATTTTAAACAAAGTTTTTTGATAAAGGAATTTGGTATAGGACGGCATGGTCAAATTCAGAAATGTTGCCCATTTAAAGTGCTTAACGACATACACAGTGTTACAAAGAATCTAAACGATAAATTAAACCAAAGACGAGATAAATAATAAATATATGTCAAAACCCAAGACGTTCAAACAAGCAACAAAAGCTTAATAAATGAGATACATTTTGAACTTAATATCACAATTATACGAGCCATTGCACATCGTCACGTGATATATATATGTATATAGTGCTGTTTTTTCTTTTCAGAGTAGACTCCTTGGTTTTGAGCTTTGCAGCTTCAGATCAACAATCCTTTGAATGAACTTCATGTTTAAGATCTGTTTTAGTCAAGAGTTCAGTTCTTTTTTTTCTGGGGGGGGTGTGGGGGGGTGTTGGGTCGCTGCCAAAACCTTCTCCGAGTCTTCACTCAATCTTCACGAAAATCAGTGGTGTATCTATACAGCAGGTTGGTAACCCTTGGGTTCCAGGTGGGAGATTAACACATGAGAGCTCTCGAGGCAGACCAGTGTGTGTGTGTGTGTGTGTGTGTGTGTGTGTGTGTGTGTGTGTGTGTGTGTGTGTGAGTTTTTTTGGCTGAGCTGGGGTCAGGTGCAGGGTGGTGCAGGGTGGTGCCGGGCACTAGGGAGGCAGCAGTGGAGGTTTGAAGGTGCAGGCTCCGGTACACTGACGAGGGGTGAGCATCTTGCAGGAGAAATGATGAAGGGCGTCATGAGCTTCTGGGGAGGAACGAGTCCATCAGTGAGAACATGCAGACTAACACAGACAACACTCACAAATGATTGCTCAGATTACAGGTGTACATTTATTTATTTGTTGTCTTTGTCACTTAATGTTAAATGATAGGTTTCAAGTCTCTCTTAAAACAACACGACCATGCTCATATCTACATTGAAACTGTTTCTTGGTCATTGTAATTGATCCTCCTGTCAATATTTAACGTACGTAACTTAATTTAAGTTAACATTAACACATTAACAACAAACATATACTTATTTAAAGCTATAGTGCGTAGTTTCTACCGTCCCCCTGAGGAATTCTAAGTAACAACACTGTCATACAAACGTTTGAATTCACAACGTTAACCCTGTGTTTAAAACGGGGATGACAACAGGGCGTTAAATGACACATTAAAAAGCTTTAAAAAGCGTAACACGCAAAATTGTCTTTGAAAGTGCCTTCCCATGAGATCACATTATAAGTGATGGGGGACAAAATCCACAGTCCTAGTTCTATGTAAAAAAAAATACTTCTAAAGTTTAGGTGAGGCTTATTGAAGGCTTCAGCAGTCTGAGTCACACATAGACATCTTCCACTTGATATTTTTAAGTATAACATTTTCTCTGTGTGATTTCATAAGATAGAGACAGGTTTTCATCCAAATGTAGTGTAAATTTTAACCGAATTTTCAGATTGGCAAAAGAAAATGAGAATCAACGCGCTTTTCCATCCAGTTTGTTCATTGAGACAAACAGCTGGAGATGCTAATTCTCCAGTCAAATGCCATTAAACCAGTGCGTCGTAAGAAGGCGCAACGAGATGAGGTAATTAAAAGAGTGCCAGTCAAACTCAAAGCGCGGAAAACATGATAGAAATGTAGCATTTATGTTTGTTTCATGTTGAATTAAAGCTGAAGGTTACAGTTGCCTCATGGCTCCACACAGATCTGCTGTTTTCATCTGCCGCTAGTTTAAGTCTCTTCAGTGGACTTTTAAAGGTGCCGTAGGTAGGATTGGGAAGATCCAGGACTTAGCTAACAAATTTGAACATTAACAACTTCTCAGTCCCTCCCCCCTTTCCGCTAAAGCCCAAAACATTCTCCTAAGCCCCTCTCCCCACAAGGGAGAATGAATGCGTGTGCATGAGCAGTGATTGACATGCAGTTAGTGCACCAATCAGTTGGCCCTGATTGGTGCATCTAAACAGAGAGCGGTGGATTTTTACAAATCGCACTACAGGCTGGAGGTGGTGCCAGAGGAGCCGGATTATTTTTTTAATGACCTGCTTCATGTAGTTCTACTGGAACATAGGGTCAGTTTCAGCAAATATGACAGAAAGTTAGTTTTATAAGTCTTACCTACTGCACCTTTAACTTGCATGCTTCATATATAGATCGCAATGTATTCACTAAGTCTGTTTCATTGCACTTCGTTGCATCTTGCTTTTATCAATACATCAACTTTTCCACCTCAGCCAAGTGTTAAAACTTTTTTGCAATATTTTTTTAATTTAATTTTCAGTGTGTCCACTCAGGCTTTTTTTATGTGCACACAAACACATTTATAGACAATGTTTCAATGCTGAGCTCTGGTGGCGGGTTAGTGACAAAACCAAAGGGAACATTATATTTAAAAGACACTTAATTTGACTAATTCAGATTGCTGAAACCTCAAATTAGCTTTTTTAATTTTATAGTATATATATTTTATAATATTTTGCACAGAACAAGTATTGCGGATTCCCCATCACTTTAATGGTGTCTTACTACAAATATCAGTCACACTGATCACAGGAGGTGTTTTATATATAAAAAAAAAAGTAGCACTTGCATATTTATGTTTGTAGGCACAAAATGACATGTATTCATGTTCCTCTTTTGGACCAGATTAATTTACCTTTTAGCTTCTGCTGTATTGCATAACGAGCCTTTCTCTCTTGGTCCAACTCGCTGCACAAAGTGTCTATCCAAAAATAAAAAATAAATGGTCAAAAAAGGAATTTAAAAAAAAAAGATTGAAGTGAGCTGCTGCGATGCATCTGAGGTAGAGGAGTGTAATGCATGCCGCTTGCCCCTATGGTATTTAGAGTGACCCTCTCTGTATACTTGAACCCTGTATTTAAACATCTGAAACATTAAACCAATCCTTTAACGGGTGGCATTAGCTGCTGTCTTCTGCATGTAACTGATACAGCACTACATAATGGTCTGTCTATTAAATTTTCCAGAGCATGATTTAGGAGAAAATAACCTTTGCAAACAAAACAATGTGGTTTCAGTTTCACCTTCTGATATCTACATAATAATTTACTCGACTGCAGGAGAAGAAATATGGAGTTTACAGGAAAAAGGCTGGACACAAATTGCTAATATTTCAATATGCAAGTGTCACTTTTCCTTTCTTTTTTTAGTTCAGGGCTAGTTGGTTCAGATTGATTGATATGGCATATGTTACTTAAATGTTTTTGTGGCTCAAATTTGTTTTTCCCATAAACTTAAAGAGCATTGATCTACATCCGCTTAACAGTCATAATCTATGGAGGAACAAAGTACAGAGAGAGAGAGAGGAAGAGAGAGACCAACCTCGAACAATCTGCAGCTGCTGGACCATTTCCTCTCTGTAGGACAGCTCACGCTTCATTTGATCCTGAAAATTATCTGAACAGTACCGAAGGCCACATCAGATGGAAACTCTCTGACATTGTAGGGATACATTTAAAGACACGTTCCTGGATTCAAAGAATAAAATACAACTGACTCTTCTCCTAACACAGGCCGCAAGCACAGGGTTTAATATGCGAACAAAGATGCAAAACACAGCTCTCTGTGACTTGAACTCACTTTTGTCCTACCTTTTAAATGCTGAAATTCTCTCTCCAACTTTTTTCTCAACTCCACTTGTTCCACGAGCTGCTTCTGCAATTCCTCTGCAATGCCAAAAGCCAAAAAAATTGTCAATTTCAGCACCAACATATTTTTCATCTACTGCAAGGAAATGTCATTAATTATTCACCCTAAAACTCTGGCACATACCCCATCTGACACCTCCAGGAGGAAGTGATGCAATAAGAAAGCATGGACAGCACTATAGTAAGATTAAGCTGGCCAAAATATACTCTGACATGGATGACATCTGTGACAGATGTAGAATGGACAGAGCAGATTGACTTCACATGTTTGGTGCGTTTGGGGAACAAGAGGGTGATTTTGTAATGTCCAATAATAAGGACAGTGTTGTTGCTTTTGCAACCTTAATAGCACGACGGAGAATACTTATGGAATGGAAATCATCTACACCACCAAAAGCCTCCACATGGCTTTCTGATATTAGGATGTTATATTAGGAAATCAAAGACTTTCTCAGAGGATCAACCAGAACATTTTACAAAAATTGGGAACCTTTACTGGCTTACTTTGCAAGACTTACTACACTTCCCTCTTAATAACTGCTAAGAACTGTAAAGCACACTGATTACACTATGTTTCTATCATGAGTAATAGAAGAAAGGGGTTTCTTCATCTGTCCTCCTTTCCTCGGCACAAGAGTTTGTTGTGGGTGGGATGGGGTTAATAGAAAGATGTCTTGTCATAATTGACATTGTAATGTTGCACTGTATATTGTATCTTCTTTAAAACAATACAAATACTTGTAAAAAAAAAGGAAAAAGAAAGCATGCACCATAATGCAAATAACCTCCAATAACAACATATATAGGCTACCTGCAAAAATCATTAAAAAAAAAACATGATCCTTCTCTATCCCAATCTACCTTACACCAATTTAATTCCACTTACTATGATATATTTTGAGTTTCTGCACATAAAGATGTATGTCAGTCCAGTAAACCGACTTCAGGTGCGTTTACATCCTCGATAACAACTATTCCACCGCTTTCCTCCCGCGCGCTGCCACAGTAATTGCCATGCACTGCCCGGAGGTTGAGCCGACAATAATGGAGTCCCAGGGTTTTTCCAAGCGTTGTAAAATAATTAGCTGCCGTGCCTCGGGGTTATAGCTCTGTTCGTTAAAATATTAATAGCCTCTAAACGATTTCCTCTTACAATAATAAGTCAAAACTCCCACATCTCGTGATTAAGTGGTTAACAACTATGGAAAGACTTTAGGCCTAACAAAATGTAAATTCACATTTAGATTTTGGCACGTCATCTTTAGCAGGCAGTGGGCCTTAAGCTGCCTATAAAACGAGGTGGAATGCAATGTTTAATATTAATATAATACCCAGGTTTATTTATTTTATTTTTTTATTAAACAACTCTAATTCAACTCGAGTTTAATTTGGGTTTATAGATTTCAGAAATTCAACCTAAATACCATTGAATTGGCAATATTGTATTGCATTGTATTCCTTACATTTAAAAATAACAAAGGCTGTCTTAATCAAACGTGCTGATCAGGCCATGTGAGTCGTTGAGCTGCTGTGTAAATATATATTTGCTGGCTGGCAAATTATAAATCAAAACAGGAATAATTACCGATGACAATGAATCACCTGCTACAGTTTTTAATCTCTTGACCCTAAAAACAGCCTCTTACCTTTAGCCATGTTCTCCAAATCTCTTTCATGCACGCTGATGTCGATGCGTAAAGCTCCATCTGCTGCACAACAACAATGAAGAACTTTATTTAACCTACAAAGAAGTCATCTATATAACAGAGATATTGGAAGAAAAAAAATACAGCAAAGCAGATCAAATAGATTAAGTATGGGTGGATTCTTTATTTATTTTTTTAAATATAAAAAACAGAATCATTAGAAACCTTGTCTGTCCTTTTGCTCCTGATATGATGTGGCGTTGCGTTGGTTCTGAATTTCAGAAACGTGATGAACACCTAAACATAAACAAGCCGCACACATGTTAAATTAAAAGAGACAAAAACGCCCCAATTTGCATTAATAACCGACCCATAAATTGGCTAAATAATTACCGTTGGATCTGCGGGGGCTGCTCGAGTGTTTCGACACAAACGGCGAAGGCTCGTTCAGGAGCACGTGGCCGTCCTTTTCAGGAGCGTACACCTGTAAAATGAGCAGACAATCATGTTCAATAACGCAGAACAATTGTGTGTCATTTACTGCAGTTCTTTACATAATGGAGGCCTTTTTTCTTCAAAAAAACAGCAGCCCTACAATTTGTTGTGAAGATGCTGAAGGTTTTACATTAAAAACACTAAAATAACGCCTTAGACACAACACACAATGGGAATGAATACAGATGCATTAGGGGTTTATACCTTGATTATCCTGATTGAAAATACATTAGTACAAATTATATCACAAATGATCTTTTTGTATGTGTGATCAATTCATGATCGTAAAGTTAAACATCGCCCTTGCTGCCTTGCTCAACGGCACTTAGGGCAGAAGGGCAGTTAAATGACAATTTTCCCAAAACACTAGGTCGCCCTATTAACATTTATTCTTATTAATGTTTAGAAAATATGCATATATCTACATTGGGATGTTTTAAATTCCAGGCCAATTGATCCTGATTACATTTGTATCGGCCTCCTCTCTTCTATAAACTATATTCATATTCTCCACAACTGCGACAATTCGACTTCCCCGAAGGGGATCATTAAACTTTCATTTAATCTAATCTTACTTCATGAAGAGGAGAGCCATTACGCATCCGTCTGTCCTCATCTGATGAGCCAGTGTGCACGGAGTGCTCCGGTGATGCTGCTGCTGCGGGGCTGGAGGCGGCAGGCTGCTCCTGGCTCTCCTCAGCACCCGAGGAGACCCGGTCCGGCCCAGGGGAGTCATGGTGCTCCCCTCCCGGAGAGATCTGGATCGCTTCCTCCTCATCTTGTCCTCGGTTGGACTCCACATCTACGTCCGGGTCGTCGTCGTCCTCGTCCACCACGCTGTCCCTGTCCGGTGATATCGATCTATAACTGGAGCTCTCGCTGATAAAATCCGGGGACAGGTAGCCAGGGCGCACGCCGTAGCTGTCTCGGTTGCCGTAGAGTTTGGCGATGGTTTCTGCGTCTTTGACTACGGGTCTGAAGGCCGAAATGTAGTTGATTTTCCTCTGGGGGGTCTCGTCCCCGGACTTGTCCTCGTCGTTCCTGGTGGATGAGGACTGGGAGCTGGAACAGCGCTCTCCGCCGTCCTGCTGATGGGGAGGGTGGTGGTTGGTGTCTTTGGGTGTGTTTGCGCCCCGGTCGCTTTGGTCCGATAGGTCGAGCTCTCCCTGCCGGACGCCTGGCAGCTCTGGAAGAGGTTTGGGTGGAGACCCCGGGTAGGGCGGCATGGGTAGGCCGCCAGCTGTAGGCCAAAACATAGGGAAAGCAGGATAGAGGGCGTCCTTCGCGCCAGGCCAAAACACACCAGAGATATTGGTTTTGTTCGCATCAGGCAAACCGTCGCTTTTTTTCTGACACAGTCCATAGCTGGGGAAGCCATAGGGGTGGTGGGAGAACAGAGGTGGTGGGATTTTCTGAAGCATGCCAAAGCTCTTGCTGGGCACTGGGATGACTGGGTAGGTCCGTGCGCCGCTCGACAAACTCAGGTTATTATTTCCCTGATTGTCGTCGCACCGTAAAGTCTTGTGAGGGATCTCAGGAGAACTGGTCTGGGCCAGGCTGGACGAGGCCTGTGATTTCATCGACGAAGACATTCCCGAGCCGCTCATGGGCAGAGTCCTCTTTCTACTCCCCCCGTTGAACATGGCCTTAACATCCTCCCACGCGTGGTGAATGTCATCAGATTGTTTTTTATCCGTCAGTTTCAGGTGCCGTCTCCACGAATTGAAGTTGGCCGCGTCCGGCTGCAGATACTTGGACTCTGTTGTGCGATGAGAGTGGAAAATGAATTTATTTGGGGAGAAATACATGTTGCAAAAGCTGCACTTGATGCACTTTGCTCTGGAGCTGTTGTATCTGGCGGGTATGAAGCTGCCCCTGGAGCCCCAGGCGCAATCATGAGTCACATCAAATGCGAAATTTTCTGGTAGCTTTGGGGGGCTGTGCGCTCCCAGGAAGGACTTGCAGAGCCTCTCGGCCTCCCGTTTGGTGATCATGCCGCAGCGCCTGGAGGAGATGGGCATGGCTCCGGCGCGCCGCAGGAGCTCCAGCTGGACGGGGGTGCACTGCACACAGGTGATGCCCAAAGCGACCCGGCGGTTGTGTATCTCGTTGTAGCTGTAGTTTTTCAGCAGGGTGTTAGAAATCTGCGCCAGGCAGAGTCTCTCCTTACCGTCTATGACCAGACATACGATGGGCACCCCGTACAGGGCAGTCTCACTCACTTGGTTTGGTTTGAGGGAGCTGGGGCCGGAGAAGCTCGGTGCGTCCTGCTTTGAACTCGGGGAAGAGCTGGCGTCTCGTCCCGCGTCTCGAAGCTGTCCGGGCATCGACTCCATCCCTGGAAGCCTGTCAATCAAAGAGAACACTGGAGTGAGGCGGGGGGAGGGGGAGGGGGCTGTTTGACACGATTCAAAAGCACAATACCTTAAGTGCATCATCTTCAAATTATTTACCTCGTGAAAGAATGGTACTAAGAACAAATAATCCAAAAAAAACATAGGCTAAATATGTTAAAGACAGAAAAATTGTGTTTTCCAAATTCCAAAATGTGAGTCAAATAGAAATGATACGAGGAAAGTGTCATGTTTTTATGCACACAATCTGCAAAACATAACAATTATCACAATAATAATAATAATAATAATAATAATAATAATGATAATAATAATTAAGTAGGCTAGCTGTAGCAGTAGTAGGCCTCTTAATGTTGACATTCATGGAGCATAATAATAATCATCATAATAAAACCTGTTTTAAAAGAATACCAAATATAACTAACATTCGGCTTTTGCAGGAGTTTATATTGAAAAGTGAAATCAATCCGACGTGTTGTTAATCATTTCTCGTATCGGTTGAGTCCTCCGTGTATTTGGCCTCCTCTCTCAGGTTATCCTGGATCCTGCGCGGAGATGGATCTGCTGCTCCTCTTATCTTTAAATCGGCTCAGTCACTTACTGGGCAACTACTTAAGAGTAACGTAAGATTCTTATACGCGGATAAGGACAGAAGGAAAATGCAGCCTGAGCTGCGCCAATGCGCTTAGCAGAGAGGAAAAGAACAACTATAAGCTGCTTTTCTTGGCAATTGCGCATGCAGATCCACGAGCGCGTCTTCGCATTGTTAATGAAAGACTAGCCCTATATATAATTAAAAGCTTCTGCGCAGATTAGCCTCAGACAGTTGCTCGGAATTAGGTTGAAGCAGGCCATCTCACGTTCTCTACGCATACTTACTTTTTGCATCTCGTCACCGCGGAGGCCGCCAGCATACAGTCCATGCAAACAGCCCGCCGCGGCTTTAATGGCTTTTAAACAACCGACATGAATCCAACTATTTCAGAGGGATTGATTAACCGACATTTGACGTTTATTTATAATCTAATTTTGCAAAGAAATGTAAAGAGCAACTGCAAAATTATCACGATTTCTATCTAAATTGTTATTAATTAAAAATACATACCTTTCTCTCCTAAATAAACAACACACTCCAACAGGGTTAGGGATGAAAAAAATGAAAAAAAGAAGATAATTAATATAAATAAATTGATGAAAATGCAGGCCCGGTGAGTCCAGAGAGGGAAGATGTTACAGACAAGGCGGTCTGACAGCAGAAACTCTGAGCTGGAGTCTTTCTTTATTTCAGTGCAGCAGACAGGACCTCCATCCCGCTGGATCCCGGGGAGGTGAATGGCGTGTAGACAGGAAGCACATGGACACCTCTCTCTCTCTCTCACACACACACACACACACACACACACACACACACACACACACACACACACACACACACACACACACACACACACACACACACACACTCTCTCTCTCTCACACACTCTCTCTCTCTCACACACACACACACACACACACACTCTCTCTCTCTCTCTCTCTCTCTCTCTCTCTCTCTCTCTCTCTCTCTCTCTTTCTCTAAGGCGTGCCGAGCTGCTGTACACCAGTTTTGATAATTCACAATTGTTCAGCTCTGACGCGCAAACATGATCAGAAACACGCACCCCATTGGCCCTGCTGAGCCCAAATGTTGGCCCTAAAAGACCCCTGTTTATAAATATATTTGTTTCTACATTATTAAAAGAGCAACAGAACATAGACTTGCGAGTGGCACTTTGGAGGAGAACAAGAATGACAAAAGGCCCGGGCTCATTTATCAAGTTACACACGGCCATCTGTTTGGCTTCCACACCGGCCACGGAAATCAATCTGAGGCCTGAGCGATCAGAAGAAGGAAGAAAGGAAGAAAGAAATGAAGGACAGAAAAAAAACGTCTGTTGTTCGTCGTTTAAGATGTTTTATGTTTGCGATGGAATCGTGACGATGATGCCTGAGGCCAGACTCCAAGCACATGTCCCGTCTGTCCCCTGCAGCAGTTGGACAGACAGACGAATGGAATCTGTGAGTGGAAGGAGGAAATTGAACATTGATATGTTGAATCATAAATGGAAAAAAGAGCCATGCCTTCAACAGAACCCTTCCCCCTTTACAGTATGACTAGGTTGTATTTCAGAGGTTGGATTATAGTTGAAAAACGATAATAAATGTATGGAGAAATAATCTTCTCCATCCTGTGACTGAGTGTCAGAACTAGACTGACCTAGGTGATATTAGCTTATTGCAGATACATCGTGTCAGTGTAGATAAGAAGTTCTATCACCAAAATGCAAAAGACACAAGAGAGCGCTGACAGGTTTATTTTCAACTGTTAAATGTACCACTTATACATACAGCATATTTATCACATTCATAAAAAAAACCAAACATATTTAAGGGATCGTTATCAACAATGTTTGTTTATATTATGTGTTCAAGGTGTTATGTTAAAAAAAATATGGACCCATATATCACTATCTGATAATATCAGGTAATTATCCATTAACTCTTGGTATCATCCAGTATTGGTTGGATTATAGTGTTGTCCATTGTCACATTCACAGTCTTTTTTATTTGCCATTAAGGTACACTGTCAGCAGTTAAGTTAAGTTAAAAGCAATGTTTCATATTATTGACTGAAAGTATAATGTTTCAGTAAGTCAATATGAAATAACATTTTCATAGACGAGGAGACAATGTCACTCAGTAATGTCCTAAGAAATGTTGCTTTTTCAATAAAACCTAGTGTGGAAAGTGTGCTGGAGTTGACAACCTTTTTTTTGTGTGACTTCATTCTTTTACACGCCTGTGTTCAAGGTGTGCTCTAATAGGGCAATATTCACTCCGAGGTACACCAAAATGTATCTAAAAATGAGAGGGTAAGGCTTGTAATATTCTATACTTTGGCACCAACACTGAATATAAGCTATTATGTCATGTTCCACTGGGTGACATGCGACTTTATTGACCATGGACACTGAAATGTATTTCGAATCAATTCCACACGTATCCCAAGTATTAATCCACTGCTGAAAATAGTCCCCAATAAATGCCATATTTCCTCCTGTTTGAGTAACATGCTAAAAAACTACAGTGCCCAGCTGTTTTCAGGAAACTATGTTTTGGGGTTTAATAGGAAACAATGGGCTCGAGGCTAAGTGGCTAACCTAAGACAGGTTAATCAAACAATACTGGACTAAAGCAATGTTGGTTTTGGTCTTTTCATTGGATTTCTTGACAAACAAATATAGAGCAATGCTAGCAGAAATCCTTAAAAAACGAAAGTACATATTAAGTGTATTTGACGTGGGGCGGGGGCAAGGGCGTAAATCCCAGGGGGGTCAAGACCCCCCCCTTCTCAGGGTTGTCCCCCCCTAGAAATATCATTAAAACAATGCTGTGTATTGTAAATAACATAATGATGTATACTTAAAATATCTGTGTAAGAAGTAAAACAATACAAACCCCCAAAAAATGCTTTTTAAGTTTAGAAACATTTTGAGTCCCCCCTCCCTTGCCTCACAGTGGTTTGGTCCACTGCATGCTGTACGTTACCCATCTTCACTAGACTCAGTCACATCGGTAGTGACAGGAATGTAGCTTGTGTAGGCGGTTCAAGGCTATTTTCTTCACATTAAACATCGGATGAAGTTGTTCTTTTCTCAAATAGAAATGATGCTGAGTAATTAATGAATTAGTTATGACAAAAAGTTCGCTATGTTAGTGTAATATAATGTAATGTTAGCTAGCTTGTTTAATAGCTTGTTGGATAGAAATGCACCCACTACAACTAACGTTACCACGGCGGTAAGCCTAACGTTATGTGTGTGAACTGACATTAGGGTTAATGTTGAAGATCTACAGTTGTGTTTGAAGTGGCTGATCAGTGGGTTTGCTGCAGTTAAATATATATCCTCTGTCCCAGATGAAACCTAATATTTATGCGGAGGACGCAAGTATTTTTGTGGCTTGTGTACACATGTCCTCTACGAGTATAATTGTGGCTGTATTATTTGTGTCCCCTTCAAAAATTGCTCTTCAGAAATTGTATGTTTATTGTCCCCACCCCCCCCCCTACTGTCAGATTTTCGCCCATGGGCGGGGGGGTTTAGGGGGGACCAGTGAGCAAAAAATATCACCTGGACCCCAGAAAGTCTCAGTCCGGCCCTGCCTCCAAACTGACACCGAGCTGGCATGCATAGGTTTTACATAATCTGCAGAAAACTATAGCGTAATGCTGCTTCCCAACCTCAAAGAAGGCAGCCGAGATAAACCAAAGAAATGGCAAATACGGTAAGTATCTTTTTGGACAGTTTCTCATGAATGAAGTGACACAACAGCAGATAAACGCTTCATACACTGGAGCTAATGTGTGCATTAAGTGTGTATGAAGCCAGTGTATGAAGTTTGTATGAAACATCATCAGCCTGTGTGCAGCCGGAGCTGGCCAGTTTTACCTCCTTGCAATATTGATGCTGAACCTGATCCTAAGCGCATCCTCTCCTCTTTCACCATCAAGAGGCTTCCCCTGCAGTACCCGCCAATAATTACAATTTTATACTGTAATTATTCCTCTCTTTTTAATTATTTAGACCGCCGACTTGAATGCAGCCATTGTCGCTGCTTATTCCGGGGGAAACGTGAGCTGATGTGGCTGGATCAGCAGCAAGGAGTTTTTAATTAGACATTTCAGAGGTAATTTTAGGCGAGCCCTTTATTATTACTGTTGGATACAAATTACCCGGGCCTCATTGTTATGCGCTCAATTGTTTAAACAAACCTTTCACCTGAAACATAAATGCGCTTCAGGTTGAAGTCATTAGGAGTCCCAACTCAGCAGGTGAACCCAGACCTGATGGATTATTTAACACGGCACTGGATGCGACGGCTTTTTAGAAATAATGTTTAATAAGCCTTTGGTTTGTAATTGACACAGTGGAGCTCAACTCATTCAGACTAAACACAGTGTGGACCTCTACATGTCCAGAGATGGTTTGTACTCCATAAAGTTAAGTTCTCCTGTAGGCTACCGTCCTTAATACTTTGGGTATTTTATTTTATTTTAGGATAATTAGGCTATAAACTACTCTTGCTCCACTGTTATTTTGAGTATATGTATTTCCCATTTTCAGTGCTTATGTGTTGTGCCGGTGCATCTCTTTGCCTCATGCGACGCACTTTGACTTACCTCCATGTTTGATACAAATCGCCTTGCTTTACCTATTCCACAAATCATTTGCTGTATCATAATTATTAAAGTCAACAGACATAACAGTAATGTAGGTTATATGCGGATATAGTACTTCATTAATGCTATGTTATTTCATGTATTGATCGATTTCCTTCACAGCAGCTTGAGTTCAAACCTCTTTTTTTTAAACGACTGTCAGATCACCAAAACAGTGCGTCCGTAACAGTTAAACAGGTTGGTGTGTTTCAATGCCACCGATCATTGATTTGAGTGGAAAGCCTGCGTGGGATTGCAGAAGAAACATGATCATATTTTTTATGCACTACGGTTTTTTTTTTTATCTCGTTAAAAGGTTTATTTCCTAAACGCTTGCATGTTGTAAAGATCCATCAAGTCCGCCTCAATCAGGACAGGTTTAATAACAGCAGCAATTGAGGCCAAATGTTTTATAATTAACAGTTGTATCAGCACCCTATAAAACCATGACCCCTATAAATCCCATTTTAGAGACCAATCAATCCTCCTCTCGGACTAAAGGGCCTATTGATCCCTCTCCGCTAAACGCTTTCGCTGTATCCTTTTTTTGTTTCCACTGAAAAGAGCATTTCGATTACACTTTTTATTGGAGGAAAGATTCCGCCGAGAGGAAAGCGAGGGCTCGAAAATTAAAGGGTGACATTTTAATTACAGGACATTGATAAAGGGATCTGGGTAATGGCTGTGTACAGGGCGGCCACTCATTGTCCCGCATGATGTGCTAATCAAGTCGGACTGCTCTGGAAAAAAGGTCATCGGCCGATACAAAGCAGTGACGCAGCTCGGTGGGAATTTGGGAATATGAACGTCCCGGACTGGCAGAAATGAAGACGCATCTCCAAACAAAGCGCGGTCAATATCCAGGAGAGAGGCCCGCCAGATGAGATCATGGAGCAGCCACATTTTCATTCCAGACATATTATTACTATAGGTCACATGAAGCACAGCCATAGATCATCTGATGCCACAATTTACATGGAACAGAAATCATTTGTGGCGGCCAGAGCTGTCACAATTAAAGGTCCTATGACTTGCTGCTTTTTGGATGCTTTTATATAGGCCTCAGTGGTCCCCTAATACTGTATCTGAAGTCTCTTTTATATAGGCCTCAGTGATCCCCTAATACTGTATCTGAAGTCTCTTTTATATAGGCCTCAGTGATCCCCTAATACTGTATCTGAAGTCTCTTTTATATAGGCCTCAGTGATCCCCTAATACTGTATCTGAAGTCTCTTTTATATAGGCCTCAGTGATCCCCTAATACTGTATCTGAAGTCTCTTTTATATAGGCCTTAGTGGTCCCCTAATACTGTATCTGAAGTCTCTTTATATAGGCCTTAGTGGTCCCCTAATACTGTATCTGAAGTCTCTTTCCTGAAATTCAGCCTTGGTGCAGAATTACAGCCACTAGAGCCAGTCCCACAATGAGCTTTACTTAGGATTTGCATTTCGGTGTCTGTAGCTTTAAATGCTATTGAGGAGGAGAGGGGGAGGGGGGGGGGCAAGGTGGAGGGTGGGGGGTGTGGCCTTGACCAACTGCTATGCTTCGCTTGTTTTCAAGCCATGATGTCGCTCTCTTTCTCATGGGCGGGCAAAGCAGAAAAAAGGGGAGGTAACCTTTCCCCTTATGACGTCATAAAGGGAAGATTCCAGATCGGCCAATCTGAGCTTTCATTTTCTCAAAGGCAGAGCAGGATACCCAGAGATTGGTTTACACCTATCGCCATTTCTAGTCACTGGGGGACCATAGGCAGGCTAGGGGAACTCATATTAATGTTAAAACATCTCATAAAGTGAAATGTTCATGCCATGGGACCTTTAAACATTGCTTCATTGTTTCATACTAAGAGATGAGCTGATGGGATGTTAAAAGTGAAGAGCCAAACCATGAAGCCGGAAATGGATTTAACTGCTGATTTACACCTGAATACATGAACTGTTTACCAAACCTTGTAATGTCTGACACACATTATTTAGCAGCTCTTTCAAGAACCCATAAAGTAAAAAAAAAAAATCACACATGCACACATTAATAATAAGACTGAAGTTAATTAAAGGTTGACAAAGATTAATTATGAAATGCAGATTGTAATTAAACTTAGGACAGCAAGGTGATCACAGGTTTGGGTCATTCTACGGTAAGACATGCAAATGTCAAACTATTAATGAAGCAACCATCATTTGTCTGTATACTGTGAGTCATGTGAAGATTTGGGGCCATGTCCTAAAGGTGTTCCAGGTCTTGTTGTTGTAATTTTAATGAAAACACCATCAAGCTGGCTGTATGTTGCCAGTGTATTACTGTATTACTGTGTCAGTGTGGAAGCAGTTTCCCTTCAAAATAAAATGATCGACTAACAGACTTGAATGTAATGAATAATGTTAAGTGAACAACAAAATGTCAAACTTACCCAAATGATTATGTTTAAATACTTTTTATTTTATTTGTGCATTATGGTTGGAATATGTGCCAACACAGATAATTACAGAAAAGGCCATAATCAGCCAGTAATACCACAGCACTAATATTTCTGCTGAGTCCATCACTGACTTAATGCTTTGTGGTTTAGGCAAAAACTGGAAAAAATAACAGGGCTGAAAAGTCACAAGCTAAAAAGTAAAAAAAAAACAATATATATTTCCACTGATACTGCAGATTCATAATTCAAAATCACAGTCAATAAGTACATTGCCAAACTATAAAAGACGTGTCTATAGAGCTTTTTTTGGCGCTTACAGAACATCTGTTCAGAAATAAGAAACAATTTTTCTTTTTGGCTTCATTTGAGTTGCAAGAATACATTTAATATTTGCAAGTGTGTTCATCAGTAGCAAGTGGCCACTACACACTCTTTTTATTTTACACTTATTTACTAGTTTTGCCAGACTGCTAAGTATTTATAGCTTCGGTTACATTTAAGGCCAACATTATGTAAGGTGGATGTCTCACAGATGTGTAAACAGCACGGTAGAATTTGACAGATGAATATAATTAAAAATATATGTGGTATAATGTAAAGTACACATTCTATTCAATGCGCAACAGTTGGAAAATCCACGTTGATGTATTTTCGTAACTGGAACTTTTGAGTTCACCAATTATTATTATATATTTATTTTAATTTCTTTAGGACAAGGACAAGTTCTTCCCAAAGTTAAGGTAAAAGTATATTTATGTACATCAAATTAAAAGGCTGTGGCTCAATTTCAGGTTTCTGAGGCAGGAATAATGGCACTAATATAGGATAATGCAAATAGTGCCTCTGCTGGTTGTGCAGTTCACAAATAATGTGTCTGGAGTGACTGATCACAAACTGTATCTGAACTGCTGTGACACAGAATTAAGGACATTGTAATAAGCAGCGTTTATCAACAATAATGAGCTGTTGGATATGGAAAAGGATTCCATTAAAAAAAAAATGTTTTTCAAAATTCACTGAGAAATCTTGCCTCGATATGTTCTGAGCACAACCAGTAGAGGGCGCTACAAGAAGTTTCCCTCGCACATCGTAAACCGTTAAATAACGCCGGATTGTGGTGCTGTGTCCAAATTCCATCATACAGACCTGGGAAACAGTAGCCTGACAAAAAGACTCCACTTACTAGCTTTTGCCCAAACTCTCAAATCCATCTTGTGGTCTTCCCAGTTCTGAAAACCCCAAAAAGTTGACCTTGAATTAAGAGTTTCTTTTGTAGCGTTTTGTAGCAAAAATGCTAAATGAATAATCCTGGAAATAAGATGCTTGACAATCAAAGTGATAACAACAACAAAAAAACAGACCAACTGTGGGCTTGTTCATGTAAAAAATACAGAAAATCCCAAAAGATCCCAAAAGATTAATGACACGATGGAGCACGTTTGACTGATCTACGAACAACAAAATGCCAGTGATTAAAATGAAGCATCCATGTGTCTCCTCATCGTTACAGAGGACAAAGCACTTTGAACGGTGTACTGAAGAAACGACTCATCACATGTATATTAAACTGGAGATTTAAGCTTTTTGTGTTTCGTGGATGTACTGCCGTTACATTCGTTTCCAGCGATGATCACACTGTTACACTTCTAGTCACTGTAGGCTGTGTCTACTGTGCCCTTGTGGAAGAAATGGCATTTAATTGCACTTAAGCTCTACACATTTCAATAGCTGCACATGAAGACCTTGTCAAATCCTTTTAGTCACACAACCCAATATGTTAGCCTCAGTCATGAGAGATAAATTCACCATTTCGGTCGTCAAGGGAATCTTTGGTGTTAAGTGCACTGCATTCATGTTTTCCCTCTATAGATATCAACTGATCAACTTATTTGGCAATCTAATAAAATAACATACTTTCTGTATAGTACATGACATATCTTGCTAAAGTAACAATTTACTACTTAGGAAGTGGATAAAACAATAACTTAAAATCAAAAAAGTGTTGCTTTATAATAGGGGTGCATCGATCTGATATCGAGTATCGGGGCGATACTGACTAAAATATCTGGATCGGATATCTGTGACAATCGGGCCGATCTATTTACGTCAATTCTATGTTTAAATAATATACACATTATGTACTGGAATTGTAATTCCTGTTCATTTTGAAGATTTCCCACCAAGTTACTGGGGCACGATTTATTATTTCAATAATAAATAAGGAATTGATTAAATTTATATCTATGTATTTATTTGTTACATTTTGTTTTTACAAAATTAGGAAAGCAATACTCAAGTCAAGCCTGATGTTGCCTTACACAAAAAAAATGATCGTATTTACTTCCACACAGTGAGGCATACAGCTTATTAATAAACACCGGTATTGGATTTATACACGGCATCGGCCGATACTCAAAGCCTAGGTATCAGTATTTGGACTCAAATAGTCGGATCGGTGCATCCCCAGTTTATAAGGGGAGAAAGAGATATGGTTTTTGTTACGTTTCTCTTCTTGTCCACAGTTTCTTTTATTCTTAATGGATTCTAAGAAAAACGAATAGCTGCTGAATGAAAGTGGAGAACTGCTTTAACACAATTTCCTCTCCAACAGTTCATTCACTAGCATTCAACGTCAGGCATGTCTGTGCAAACAGAAATCAGAGAACCAAGATAAAAACTGGTTTAAACAGAGAGAGGCCCTGGTTCCTCCCGATGAGTGAGAACAATTCATTGTTTGGTCAGTAAGCTTTAGAACCCAGAAAAGATGCATGTCAATATGTCATTGTACTCTGTAACACTGCAGAGCTGCTTCAAACTCCTTGCTTACTGCAGGCTTGTTGTTCACTTGAACACCCCTTGAAGACAGAGATACAGCTTTGTATCCACTTCCTGTAACACTCCGACCACACACGATTAGGGAATAACTGGAATCAAATGTTCTATTACAGTGACAACATAAGTTTGCTGAGGTAATACATTACACCACTGGAAAAACAGGCACACACATGGGCAGTTACTTACAGGCAAAAACCTTAACATTCACTAGAGGGCTGTCTACAGTAAAGCACAAGATGGTTATTTGAGATGCTATCCCAGAAAAAGAGCATTACTTTGACATGCATTTAATTTGTCTTATGCTTTGAAGTTGTTTCTCGTCACTGATCTTTTTAAATCAGGATTGTGTATCTCTATTCACCAGACTGTGATGTGCTCACTGTGTTTCTGTATACTCCTGAAAAATGTGGGGACCAAGCTGCAGATGGAGACCCATGTTAGAAAGAAAGCGCAGACCTCTCTGCACTTTTTGGATGCAGAGATTGAGATGCAAAGATCAAAGGATGTGAGCTCCTCAGTGCTGTTTAAGAATTCCTCACATAAAGTTTGTAACATCTAGTGATTTGTGTCCATGTACATCAAGTCACTTGTACAGCGCATATGGACATACTTGACCCTGAAGCCTTTGAAAAGTGTTCAAGGTTTGGGCTCAGACGTCCTGGTCCATCGTGGGCGGACAGCACGAGGACGTCAGACGTGTCCCTGAGCGTGCTGGGCGCGTCTCTCCTCCAGACAGCGACAAACCCACATCGACACCACCTCCGCATTACCATCGTTAAACTGTATGATGAAGGAATGATCCTGAAAAATAAAGAGGAGGACAGAAGTGTTAACTCGTTTTCATTTAGAAACAAATCTGTACGTTTGGGTTTATTTTGATTTATATAGAAGAAACACATCTTTTGGACTAAATTAGTGCATTTAAAAAGCTTTTATATGAAAAACTTGAATTTGCAGTATTAAAAATAATGAGCTGAATTAAAAAAAAAATATTTAGTGAATAAATTAATTCAAAAGGCAGACTTGTATGACACATTTTTAAATGGAATTTAATGTCATGAAATGGGGTCGACTATTGAGGTTTGACTGTTAGTTTTACTAATAAGGTAGGATTTATTTTTTCAGACTGAAATTCCTAAAACATATTCAGACAATGGCCTGTGTTTTTTATTTTTTTATTTAGCCTTAACTGCACTGACAAACCAAATTAAAAATTATACCTTTAAGACAAAATTTGGCCATTATCACTTCACTCAAAAGTCTTTGGATTCAGTCGCAAATTTTGCTGGAAAAGTAAACATTTTGAATTTAGCTTTTGAAAGATATTTTCAGTTTCCATTTGCAATTAAATTTCATATTTCAATAAACATTTTTGCATCAGAAATATCTACTGCCACTTACTCCATTAATTTGACCTTCAGGATAATTGTAATACACGGCAACAAAAAAAGGACTGAAGTGGCAGTAAAAACACAAGTGATGAGTTTTCTCATGAAAATAAAAGTATTCTAGAAGCTATTAAAAAACGTTTATACCTATTCTGCAACATAATGTTTTATTATCAAGCAGATTGGAGCCACAAACATCATTGCACCTTTATGTGAAGTGTTTGGTTTAGTTCTTCTTGTATAATTATTCTAAATCACAAATAAAGAAATAATGATAAAATACAAATAAACTAAACAGGAACATCATTAAACCCCCTTAAATATTCATGTCCAACAGATTTGGTTTTTAAAGCTTAACGTTTAAGTAATGGCTTGTCAGGGCATTTTTAAGAAATATCGGTCCGGTTTAATCATCTGCATGAGTCATAACGGGTTGTAAAATGAGCTTTTTAATAAAACAGGCAGTAACGCAAACCTTCATTGTCGACTATTTAAAAATAAATTACGAAACGCTATTGAATATGATAAATTCTTTATCATACAGTTTTGATCTTGACTGATTTCCATCAATAGTACCAATAAATGAGCTCTTGAAAACCCCTAAAACACATAACCAGTGTCTGTTGATTGGCAGTGTTCACTTGTTACTGCTGCAGCACTGAAACGGAGATGTCACATGTAATATCTCAATGACAACAGTCCCAATCAGCGGCCTCATCTGGAGGACCAGAGCCGGAGGTTCCACAGGGGTCAGAGGTGAGGAGGTTGTAAATGAGACACTTCAACTCGGGCTGACAATTCATTTTATTTGTGGTGTCTAGATGTCCAATTAGATAAACAATGCTGTGGCCGGACAGTTTAAATGAACTTGTCAACAATGATTTCAACGATATCTAAGAGACTGTCACCGTTAATACGAGTTCAGTTCTAACTTAAGCTGCCCAGAATCTTGTATGTTGTGTTAACTCACACTGCACATTTTAATCTGCCTTTCTGCACGGCTTTTACGCTCACACTGTACGGATCCACTGATAGCGGTGCTCACACTGAACGCTAACAAGGAACCCCTGAACGGTTTTGTCCAGTGGCATCTCCAAGTCTATTCGACGAGAAGGCCATGACCTCAACAGTGTTGAAAAAAGACATAAAGGCATTGTGTACTGTACTATGAACAGAAAGTAATAAAGAAAAATATGGCAACGCAGATGGCTGGAAGATGCAGACAATGTGATCTGTCTGACTCTGTTCTGCAGCAAAGTTCAGTTTTACATCACAGCACAGACTCAGCCAAGCCTTTATAACGGATCATTTTAAAGCGGCCATTGAACCGTGGAACTGCTCAAAATGCAGACAGCCGTCCAAAATTTCTGACATGCAAGAAATCCATCCGATCGTCCGCGAGCTAAATTGTTGATCAATTAATCAGTCGATGTGACCACCCGAAAAATGCCTGTCAGATGAGCACCGATCTGCCAGAAATTTGGCCCGATTCTAAAATTAGTCGGTTGTGACCAACTCGGGGCTAAAATCAGGCTTAATATGCCCGTCTTAAAACATTGAGTACATTTACATGAACACGAATATTCCACTATTATTCCGAATATGACAATATTCAAAATTTTATACAGGTCATGTAAAAAGCATATTCCGGTTGGATATTCCAAATAAGGCCTTTTTCCGAATATAGCATTTTCCGATTAAGATGTAGGATATTGCGGTATTATTCGGGATTTAGAAGCATTCTTTGGACATGTATACAGCGCATTCGGAATATGCGTCTCAAATCGGGTTTTTTTTTTAATCGCAGGCTTATGGTCAGCTCTGTGCGTTGCTATGGTTGCTGTACACAAACCAACCAGTAAACAGTTTGCAAGGCTGCAGACCCGATAAGAAAGAGAAATGTTCGTTGGTTTTTGGATATGTGCACACATCGCTACGCCGACCTTTTCAAGAAGCTGGTTGAAGGAATTAAAGAGGGACACTGTTCGCACGGTCCAACAAGTCCGCCACCGCTGGTAAACTTTGAAAAAAACCTATTTTGCACGGCTACATTTAAACGGGAATATTAGTTGAATATTCATTTTCATTAGCCATGTAAACAGCTTAGTCGGAATATCGTCTTTTTTGGAATAAGGGCAAAAACCGGAATATCATGTGTATGTAAACGTAGTCAGTGTCTCACACAAAGACTTTTGCTCAGGTATTTAGGGTCTCAATGAGAGCCCAACCAATAAATCAGACAGCCCGGTATAAGATTAACAGAGACATATTGGCAAGTGACACGAAATAGCAGTACAGATTCATCAATGTTTTAAACCAGCAAATAACAGATTTTTCTTGGCCACCAACTCCTGAGGAACATATCTGGCTCTAGAGATACTATATGCTTCACTATGTTCACCAACTAGTCATTAACGTTGTCTGTCTGACATTTAGTGTTGGGCAGGTTATTATAATAAAAATACTGATTTTAACTGCTTTAAGTAATTCAGAAGCTATGCCACTATAAGAAACCACTCAGTACATATATCTGTGAAGTTTAAGAAATCCTTATCAAACATGTATGTTTATGTTATGTGAAAAACTGAATATCATCTGAAATATAATTTTCAGATTTATACATTTTAAATGAATTCTCAAATATCGGTCTCAGAATTGGCCTCAAAATTGTGTATTGGTTGGAATATAGTCACAATATAACATTTTAAACTGGAAGAAAAGTTTACACGGAAGTTTAAGTAACCAGGTGTCTAATGCACTCATAATACATACATCTTTTTCTGTCCTAAACATTCACAAACATCTTTTATAATTATTTTACTGAGCTTCGCAGGGCTGTAAGTCATTAGCAAAAAAGCTAATCTTGTCTATATGAAAACTTATATCCCACTATAAAAGTGACATTACTAGTTTTGACTCAACATTAAAATCCCCCCAGCAGCACCCAAATGGTGCTGACATTGTAAGATTAGCAACAAAGTAGGACAGACTGGTAGTGACTTTCTTCCACCTGGGATCCTTCTTGTCTATTTGCGGTTACGCTGGAAAATGTTAAACTAAAGAATATGTACAGTACATAAAAAAAACAAAGGGAGGACTGAAGTTATTGTAGTATCGCAATTCCTGTACATAATCTACTGAAATCTATTTGTCTGACTTCTGTTTGACTTATATTCTTTCTTTTCTCACAGTTGTTACTTTTGACTGTGATCATTCAATCACCACATTTAGTCTGGTGTTGTTAATAAAACACATTCCAGCGTACTCTAATCCTGCACAAACTGTAGAGATTGTCAAGGACTGGGGGTAGCCCCATCAATCCTGTTGTCCTTCTAATGGGCAGCTGGGGTTAACACAGTCTGAGGTTAATTACTCTCATATCAGTGTGTGTGTGTGTGTGTGTGTGTGTGTGTGTGTGTGTGTGTCAGTATGAGACGGGTGGAGTGGACGCTCCTGGGTGCCCCTATGTGCTGAATACCCATCTCATCAATCATTCTTCCTTGCCTTAGTAGAAAGGGAGTGATACAGAAATAAAGAAGGAAGTCTGAGTGATGTTTTTAAAATCTAGCACTCCACCTCTGCTCCAAAAATTAACCCTGACAGGCCAGAGACATCTGCTTTAAGCTGGATTAAGGTGCGTGGCTCTTCATACCACGATCGCACACAGGCCAATACACTGTAGAAACACATTAACTCAAAACATACACTTCGCCTGTGGTTACTGAATTTTCTCTTTCTAAATGTATCTTCGCCAACACACAAATCAAATTGCTACCTGATTGACAGTAGGAATGTAAATGTTTTAAAATTAAAGACATGAAGAAAGTGAGCAAAAGTGAGGACTAAAGAAAGCATACAAGAGAGATGGCAGGAGAGAAGTTATAGTCAACTTACGAGATGATGTATTTTGATTGGGTGCATAAAAATACATGTTTGATAAGGGTTCCCTAAACAACGATATATGTAATGAGTGGTTTCTTATAGTGGCATTGTTTCTAAATTACTTAAAGCAGTTATAATCAGTATTTTTATAATAATAACCTGACCAACACCAAATGTCAGGCCAACAAAGTTAACGACTAGTTGGTGAACATAGTGAAGCATATATTAGCTAAAAAGCCAGATATTTTCCTCAGGAGTTGGCGGCCAAGAAAAATCTGTTATTTTCTGGTTTAAAACATATATTTGATAAACCTTTCATCTAGTCTTTTGTCAGTTATTGGCCAAAATATCTCTGATAATCTGTCTGATTTATTGGTTGGGCTCTCATTGAGACCCTAAAAAGCTGAGCAAATGTCTTTGTCCACAAATTCCTCTTTAAGAGACAATGTTTTAAGACTGGCAGATGTACAGTTTCCAAGGTCAAGAAGATAAACTCTTAAGCCAACATGGACAAGAAGTTGAAAAAAGTTCTTACAGTGCTCAGAAATATGGAAATTTAAGCATATACAATTCCATTTGCTTTCAATCATGTTATACGATGTAAAGCTCCAGAACAGCTAATAAATGGACTTAGTCAAGACGTTAGCTGTGTTCGAAAACCGTTCCCTCATTCACTATTCCCTATTTATTTATTAAATAGTGAACTATATAGGGAACGACCAAACGAGATTTCGGACACTCACTGAAAACACATCGTTGCACATCGTTCAGTTTTCGCGGTGACTTCTGCTTCTTCTTCTCCTCCTCTGGGAAAACACGGCTGCGTTGCATTGTGGTAAACGGAAGTAAAATGTAGGGTACATCGTATGTACACTCAAATTAGCAGTGCATTGTGGGAAAACACTATAGAGTGCACTATTTCCTTGATAAGGAACAGTTTCGAACACAACTATTGTTTCGTCAGAGTTAAACGTAATTGTCCTTTGTACTTATTTCATTGGGGGATACAACCCAAATCAAAAATAGCAACAGATAAAACTCTCTGCATAAATGAGGTAGCGGGAACACTCCGATTTCATGTACTATAATTATCCAGTGACACATCGCAAATATCAAGCATTTTCGAGGACTACTCACTCCAGATACATTTAATGCTCTGGAACAGCAGAGCGCTGATCTTTACAGAGCAGGTGGCAACAAGAGCTTCCAACATGTGTGTTCTGAATACACATATGGAACAAAAAGGGAAACAGTTCCAAGGTAACCTCTATGGCTTTCTGGTCTTTTATTGTCAAGCAATGTGTACTTGTTACTCTTTATCACAGGTCACACATCTTTAAGCTGTGAGCAGTCTAACCAGAAGACATGATGACACCTGTAAAAAAAGAGTTATAAATACAGCGTGAATAACTACTTCTTAGTTAGGTCATTGAAGGTGTTTTGACTTTCTGCTGTAGCGGTTTGTGGACAGAGGTGAGATAGGGGAAGGACTCATTTTAAAGTTACATTAATCACCGTCTGGCCCCATCAAAATGGGATAATCACCTGCAACTGCTCAAGTAGAAATGGCCTAAACCCAGGGGAAATTCTACCTAACTCTTTAATTGTTTGAAGCCTTTGAAGGGTCTGTTTAATCTAAGATTAATTTATGTGATTTTAAATAACTATGTATGATTAATACGCTCAAAATAAATTAAAAGGAGTTTGAGGCAATTATTACAAGAGACTGGTCATCACCTCATTAGAATAGTGTTAGAAGAAACATGGTGTGTTTGTCTGTGTGTGTGTGTGTGTGTGTGTGTGTGTGTGTGTGTGTGTGTGTGTGTGTGTGTGTGTGTGTGTGTGTGAGAGACAGAGAGAAGGGTGAAGAGGTAGATAGAATAACTAGGTCTTTACATGCTAATCACTGGCTCCCTCTGGAAACTGCCTGGCATTGGTTGGTGTGTGTGTGTGTGTGTGTGTGTGTGTGTGTGTGTGTGTGTGTGTGTGTGTGTGTGTACGTACTTTGGTCAATTTTAGTGCACAGGAAATGTAGGGAAACGTCTCTTAGGAGAGTTACAATGCCCTAAACTTAATGATCCAAGCATCTCATGCTACTTTCAAATCTATCCGCTGCTTTTAAAACTGTTTGCATAGTGAGGCAGCACTTTCTCCAGATAGCCACCTATCAATGAGCCACAACACTAAATGTTAGCCACCGAAATGGAAAGAAGTAGAACAAAAGACAATAAAACAAGAGAACAAAGAGTAGTAAGAGCACCATCATTCTCACGGCCTAGTTTAGTCCCCAACCAGGTGAACAAAAGAGTAGCTACATGTATATGTCGCTGAACTAACAAATCCTACTGGCTGGTCATGGAGAGAAGTGGGATCGTGGGCAGAACAGGGTGAACATGTGTTTTAGAAGAGACATGTGGTAGTCCAGACCAACAGAGGTAGTTAGCAGTGACCAGGACTGTAACATATGTAGAGTAAGGTTATTGTAGACTGGGAGAAAAATGGAAGAAGTGGTGAGAAATTAAAAACTGTCTTAAACTTAATGACATTCTTGGTGTCAATGAATCTTATAAGAAACCAACCCATTCCTGTCTAATAATCATTTCAATGATTAAATGAATTGTTAACCTTTCCAGAAAATGGTTGTTTCAGCTACATTATACAGAAAATAAAGTCAATTATTATATATATTTAGTTTTCTTCTTTTTCTTACATAACCCAATATCACAAATCAAAAACTGTTTTGTGTCAAATCAAGGATATTAGATCCACAAAAAGGTATATTTCCTCCAATTGACAGTTTTTTTTGTACAAGATTTCAGTGTAATTTTGACTCCAGCGCTCATTTAAAATGACGTGACCAAACAGTTACCATACTGCAGTCCCAGTATGTGTGAATGGGGTTTATGTCAATAAAGACCCATGGGTGAAATGTGAAAACATTTGGCAGCGAAGGTGCTGACACAAGTTAAGTTTAGCGGGAGCACGAGACACCAGTGATTTGGAACAAGTTTGAAAAGAGACAAGAGGAACCCTTTTTGCATGCATGTCCTTTCTGCACTTGTAGCTATGTAAACACCTATTCCTCAGACACTGAAGCTGCTTCCAAAGCTTCAGACACTAGATAACTGGAACTCAAGCAAGACATCACCCACAAACAAACTGCACATATACAGTACATGATTCCATTTTTCTGCTCAGAAGTTTTGCAGTAAAATAACTAAAAAATGTATAAAATAAATAAAAAAATAAAAATGTGCACATCACCTCTTCTTTAACAGAACCACATTATGTACAGAGATGAACACCAAGACAACAAAGACTAGCTGCATCACTGCTGTAGAATTCAGGCAGCTCATAAAATGGAAAGAAGGCTTAATGAGTGGCTTGATCCGCTACGTTCTTGATCCAAAATGAATCCAGTTGAGCATCATATTATGTGGATGTCCAGTAAATATAAAGGACAATGTGTGTTGTCTTGTGGCCTTCAGTCCACTGTCTAACTCATCTCATACATGTCTGTCTCAACAATGCGGTGTCACTACATCAGTCAGTAAGGGACAGTAGGATGTCTCTGCTTTTATAAAACTATAGTTTATAAGAGATAAGTTAATCCCTGTGGTGAATTGACACATCCATGTTGTCTGAGATGATGAATGAATTAAAAAATAAGAATATTTAAATGAAGGAGCTGTCGATTTGGTTTATGACTGATATAGTATGGATTAATATTAATTAGTCAGGGTTTTATTTGTTCATAACAAACAACCGTTTTTGATGCTGTCTCTGTGTGTGTGTGTGTGTGTGTGTGTGTGTGTGTGTGTGTGTGTGTGTGTGTGTGTGTGTGCATGCGTGTCAAGTCTGAACCAGATTTAGGGACAGTCAGACACAGGAGGGGTTTCCTTTGTGAAAAAACGTGGGGCTCATCTGGTCTCTCCGGGGTTGAAAGGGGCTATGAAATGTGTGCATGTGTGCCTATGAATAGAAAAGCAGAATAGGAGGGCTGCATTGACAAGGGTGCTAAAAGGCTGTGTGAAGGCTGCTGGCTGGGGAATGAGGGACAATGAAGGGGGGGGAGGGAAAAATGCAATGTCCAACAAATCACAATCAAAGAATATAAGGGTGTGGTATCATCACTCAAACAAACACACAAACTAATGTTACACTAATTACTATATTTTCTGTGTTCTTGCCCTTAAGCTTAATAAATAAGCTAATAGGTGCTGCACACATACAAGGCCTGGTGTTGAAGGAGAAGGGGGAGGTGAAAGACACTCTGTTTAGAACCAAAAGCAAGAAACTTCAGACAGGATGGGTCATCACCAAATACCTGCAGCTAACGTCCTGGGAGCGGGCCAATGGAAAGTCTCCTCAACTAACCAACGTCATTAGCTTATGATGACAGGATAGGGTGTCCACAATGAAATATGCATTAGTATAAGGGGAGAAAAACACACTTTCCTCTACTAGGATCGCTCATCACGCGAGTCTTTCCAAATGAAGGGGCTTGGGAAGAAATGGAAGAAAAATAAGAAAGATCTCTTACTGACACAAGTATTAAACTTGATACAGCCAGACAGAACGCAGGTAGATATTTCTTATTCCTGATTAATTAGTGTCCAACAAAATCACAATCATGTTATCAGTCATGGTGTAAATCATCTGGGCTCAGATCAACTCAACGTTTCCATCAGTGTTAAGGTATCGCAATACAAGCCACTGATTTACTCGTTACATACTGTCCATCACTGTAATCTCATAGGGAATGCTAATTACTTAGAAAAACTGTAATCAGGCAGTAATGACAAATATATATGCCAATCAATCATAAATAATTAAACCGTGGGATGTTTTGCACAATACTGTTTGTGTAAAAGAAGGTGGTTAAAAGGACAAAAGGAAAGGGTGGATTTAGGTTTGTTTCATTTAGTTTTGCTTCAGCTTAACACTTAAAAAGTAACCGGTGCAGTTTTTGATCACTAGCGGGGCTACGGAGCAATGTTTTTATGTGTGTGCACATTCCTGCAGCTGGTTTCAGCTGCTCTGCTGCTTCACATGCAAAGAAATGCAGTAATGTGACAACAAAGGCTGTAAACAAAGCACAATTTTAATTATTCAAAAACAAAACAAGCAAATGTTATATAAGAAAGGAAAGTCTTTAAACCCGTGTCAGGAATCAAGGACAAATGTTTTGGTAAGTGAACACTGAATGTAAACGGTTGTGGTACTGATTAGGCCTGGCAAACTCGATTCCTTTTAAGGATTCGGGTTATTCTGAGTCACTCACTAAACTGATCCGGGTTGTGCGAGTCACTTGAGTCAGTATTGTATGCTACATCCAAGGCGAGCTTTTGATTTGGATATAATGCCATGTTTTCATTTAGAATCTTTTAATTTTATTTGGAAAACGTTATATCCATAAATGTAAATGGTCTGAAAGAAAACCGAATATTCATTTAAAAATGACATGAAATTATATTTTGAAACTTTAATAGGACTGACAAATAAGAAAGCCATCCGGACTCTGAACATTCACAATGACTTACAACCTCTTTAATGTAAATTCCATGCGCCCCTTTTCTATGTATGTATGTATGCATGTATGTAATTTAATGTTTTCAATGTGTATGTGTATCTGTACTTGAATAATAATGTTTCTTGAAGACAAAAAAGAAACATGAGTTGTCGGGGAGGTGAGCTTACGGACTGTCTGCTCGCCCTAATTGCATTTTAGCATACTACATTTATACACCAAAACCTACAGTAGGCCTAGCTAGGCTACGTGCACAACATTTTATGTTATTTCAGAAGTGAAAGAATGGCTTTTGTTGTTGATTTGCTTTACCCTGAGCTCGAGGAGAGGCTATGCTCGCTCGTCTGAATCAGATCCACTCATAACAACCTAGCCGGCTGATTCACGGGATTGACTGACTCCCGCGAAAACTCACGAGTCATCAACAACTCATGAGTCATCGAGGACTCATGAGTTGTCTACGAGCCGAGGCAAGCTTGTAATGTTTCGGACTGTCTGCTCGACCTAATTGCATTTAACATACTACATTTATACACCAAAACCTACAGTAGGCCTAGCTAGGCTACGTGCAGAACATTTTATGTTATTTCAAAAGTGAAAGAATGGCTTTTGTTGTGGATTTGCTTTACTCTGAGCTCAAGGAGAGACTTCACTCGCTCGTCTGAATCAGATCCACTCATATAGCCGGCTGATTCGCGCAAGAACTCATGAATCCCCGACAACTCACGAGCCTTCGATGACTCGTGAGTTCTCGAGTGAATCCCATGGTCTGCGAGCTTCCGGCTCTGAGTCTGCGGGTCGGGACTGTCTCTCTGCTCACTCAGTCGCTTGAGTTGACTTGTGGAGTTGCTGTTACCTACGAAATTGTAAGTTATAAAGCTTTTTGCAGCTAAGATGGCTAGCATAGCAGAAGCTAATGCCTAGAGGTTTGTGTGTGGCGCTGTTATCATTTTAGATTGAATTGTTGTAGGACTCAACTGAACCGGGTTAATGATACTAGAGACTCGCGATTCCTGAGTCAATTTAAAGACTCGGGTTAAAGATCCGAGTGAATCACGACTCTAACAGGTTTAGTACTGATAGCATCCCCATGGGAATGTTTGTTTTAATTCTTTATTATTATTTATGAGATTATTTTTTGGGCATTTTCGGCCTTTATTTACTGACAGGACAGCTGAAGACATGAAAGGGGAGAGAGGGGGAATGACATGCAGCAAAGGGCCACAGGTCGGAGTCGAACCTGGGCCCGCTGCGTCGAGGTGTAAACCTCTATATATGGACGCCCACTCTACCAACTGAGCTATCCGGGCACCCAAATTCTTTATTATTGTTAATTTACTTTTATGTTCTAAGGTGGTCCCTATATGTGAGGTGGGGTTCTTGTTTATGGTTTGTGTGAGCTCTCCAAACCAAATTCCTATTGACATTCCTTGTCAAAATGGCAATAAAGTATTGCATCTTGAACATAACTGTGTGTTTAAAAGAAAAATCCACAGGGCCCCTTTAATGTTGTACCTAAAACTAAGTCGGAAACTGGCTTGATTTTAGAGGACTAACATGACTTTGGGGTGTTTAAGAGCAACAATTCAAAAGTACAAAACTGTTTTATTAATTAGTTTGATTAATTAGCAGAAATTCACAAGTGTTTTATCAAGCACCTCAAACGTTTTGTAATGTTAACCTCACAGAAGATGTTCGACAATCCTCCCCGCAGGTCGGAAACCGAACGTGCGGCCGCTGCGTCGAGGACTGAGCCTCTGTATACGGATGTGCGCTCTACCAGGTGAGCTCCCCAGGCGCCCAAGGGACACAGAACTCTTTCATGCTACTACCTATAGACATCAGGGAAGCCAGCTCACTACATATTTTTGAAAAGAAAGAATTTGCACGTCCAAACAATTCTTCTGTGCAGGTACGTTGGACAAAAACAAAGACTTGAAGAAAGAGAAAATCCTGCAGCATCACCATTTTGTTAAAGAAAACTTAAAAAAAAACCTAATGTTTCGGTCCTTCTGGACCTTCGTCAAGAGTATTTCGAGTATTTAAAAGAAAGCTAAAAACGTATGCCTTTACTTTAGCCTTTAACTAGCTATGACTGTCCTGATACAGGCCTGAAACTCTAAATTTTACTTGATTTTATGCATTCTATGTATTTTTTTTTTCAAACTTTATTTTTTATTATTACAATTATTCAGTGGGTTTTATTTTCCATTCTATGTGTTCTATTTTGATCTTATTTTCACTATTATTAAGTGGTTTTTATTTTATTTTGCATTAATTATGTCACTTACAGTTTTTATGTTCACTGTCTATTTTCATGTGAAGCCTCTGTGCGTGTGATTTCCTTATAGTAAAACACTTTGAGCTGCATTTCTTGTATTAATAAATTAATAGCTGCTATACTAATTAATTAATTAATAGCACCTTTCTTCTAAAGTTACTTCTGTTATCACTGATCTTCTGTTAGCACTACCCTTTTTATTTTTATTTCTTGGTTCTCTCCCTTTATTCGTGTTGGGAACATACTGTAGCATTAACCGGAGAAAAAGGTTTTCCCTTCACTGCGTGTCTTAGTCAGGTTGAAGTGATAAGAAAATGTTGAACTGAACATGATAAAATATTAATAGCATGGGCAAAGCATCCAGTACAAGTAGTGGTAGCACACTGTGTCAAGCTTCGGGGAAACCATCAAGAGCAGGCATGCAATCAAACAGCAGCCCTTTAAAGAACGTGTAATAGGATAAAATCCCAGTGAAAATAATGACGTCAATAAAAGCTATACCAGTGATTAGAGAAACCGCATGCTGTAACCTGATGAGCAAACTAGAGCTACTAGGAGAGTTTGTATGGTCATAAAACAACATTATTTGCTCAGTGTCTACACTGTTGTGTGATTTCCCACATTACCTTCTAGGAGAAATGAGAAACTGAGAGCAAATGGGTGCATTGAAAAGCAGAGGGAGAGGAGAGAAGGGGAGCTGTGGCTAGGTGCATTAACATACAGATAGAATAGGTAAAGAGTTTTAATCTACTCAGGATGCTGGGGGGAATGGGGAGGTAGAGTGAGAGGTGGGGAGGAAAGAGGGAATGAGGAGGAAGAAAAGAAGAAGAAAGACAATCAGCAGGCTGGTGCCACAAAGGCAGGCATCCATGACCTTATATCTCTGTTCATTGTGGGTAGAGAAAGAAATGAAAGGCCTACAGGAGGACAAAAATATAGGTAAAGGAAAGACGAGAGGGATGGAGAAAGAGTGGAAGTAGGAAATAGAGAGAGAGAGAGAGAGAGAGAGCTAGAGAGGGATGTAAAAATTTAAAAAAGAGCACAGGGACCACAATGTATGTGAAGAAAGTGGGGCAGAGTAAGAGGAGAGTGAGGAAAACCGAGTGATGAAAATGCCACCATGTGAGCTACGATGACCCAAAGCACAGAAAGGAGGAGAAGCAGTGTGCAGTTGATCCAGTGTCCTGGATTAATTGTGGATAAATTGAATATGTATCGGTGTAGATCTAATATTGTCTGATAAATGGTGGTATCTGATATTTGGAGTGAACCATGTCCTTGCATTATTGTGTGTTGGAAAGAAGCTTTGGTTGTGCAACTCGGCCATGGAGGACACAAGAAACCACAAGAAGACACTGAGAAAAAGAGCTCATGATTCTCTTCACTAGAACAATTGGTTACACTTTACTTGAAGGTATCTACATAAGAGTGACCGTGTCATAAACATTATAAACAAGTCATAAACATTTATGACATAACGCTTCTTTTAGTAACTGTCATTTAGTTAGTAGTGTCAGTTAGGGTTAGGGTTCATGTGTCATGACTGTGTCATGACAGTGTAATGTGTTCATGACAGTGTCATGTCCCTATTATGTATATACCTTCAAGTAAAGTGTTACCGAACAATTATATAGAGACTTAGAAACCCAAGTATTAATAATTGGAGTTAATTCAAAACAACAGTGGCATTTGTGTTCAGAAAAATATGGAGAGTCATACAAAAAAACGAGCAGCACTGCAAACACAACAAGTGGAATTTGAAAAGTAGTAGGGCATAGTCTCTCCCTTAAGATAACTACTTCTGTGTGGAGGCAGGAATGCCCACTGAGTGTCTAGACAACATTTCCTTTTACTCCTCCTTTCTGGTGTGAGACTGAGAACATACAACCTGTTAGCAGCTCTGCATTTACACCCCCCAGCCCTCCATCCCCACAACACAAACCTCCAACCCCCCCTGTCTCTGTGGACCTAACTGTCGCTGTCCTTGGTCCTGACACAGAAACCGGAGCTTGTTGCAACTCTTAAAAGGCAGTTTGTGCAAACTGCTGTGGCCTTGTGTGCTAATGCTAGAACAGAGAAAAATCATCAAGTCCATTTTGGGAGGGAGGCATGTGGTTTGGCTTGTATATCACTCAGACACACTAAAAGGAAGCGCTGGAACTTAGTTAGGATACTTGCCTTATCTATAAAAATCCAGACCAGAGTTGCTGCGCAAAGAATCGATAGCTTTTGCTTTTGAATATTAATTAACTTGCTAAATCACAGCTGCATTATTCTCAGACAGTATGTCTCAGTAGAGTTAAAGTCAACAATAATAAACTTTTTACAGCAACTTAAAAAGGAACACACATGTATAGTTTGTACTATAGTGAGCCAGTTAGAGATGGTACAACAGATGTTAATAAATAAAAATCTATGGCATCTTTCACAAACTGTCCTAATGTTATTCAGTAAAACCCTGTGCCTGAAGATACCTACTTTATTAGGGATTTAGCTTCTCACATTTTAAAATTCAGACCTGAAAGAAATGTCTTTGAATGTGCTCCATGAACTGTTGCTGAGAGTATCATATTGGGAACAATTGAGCCGGGCTGTTACTCAAACGCAACATGTTTTGTTGAGGCATCACCATAAAGGCTATATAGACCTTTTGTACAGTGAGTTTGATGTGCTATAGGTGGGATTCTGCCATAAAAAAAAATAAAAAATCATTCTGTAATGTTAAATTAGTCCTCTTTTAAATGCATTCTTCATTCTAACACTCATGAACTAAAAAAGCATCATGATTTCAACTTTACAATTTTCCAATTAAAGCTGATTCATCTACATACAATATTCAGAATCATTAAATGTTACTTGATTTGTATGCAACATGAACCTCTATGTAATCTTTTGGGGTTAAACGTTTAAAAATCATTATGCTGCTACTGTATACGCTCTATAGGAAACGGATGGATCAATTGACTATGGGAGTCATGTCCTATACGGTTAGAAATCTTAATATTTCAGTGACAATGGGCATGTAATTAACAGAATGGCAACGTGATATACAGTGCTGCTCATGAATTTAGGAACCCATGCTAAAGTTGACTAAAAAAAATTATTTTTAAGTGTGTCTGCCTGTCTTTGTCCATGTAACGCTAAGAAAGTGTGCCCATGTCGACTTTATCATTTTAACATCTTACTGCACAGAACATAATTCTCAAAATCCTAAACGTTTACTGTCACCAAATGAACATTGTGTCTCATCTGCAAATATGATGATAAATGTAAATAACTACATCAGTTTTACAATGTATTATACAGTGCTGCTCATGAGTTTAGGAACCCATGCTAAAGTTGACTAAAAAGAAGAATAAAAAAATAAATAATCATCTTTTGGAAATTGATTTTAATGCCTTAATTAAAAATATTAGGAAAAATCCAACCTTTAAGGACACAAATCTTCTTTGTGAATGAATAATGTATCGTAAATAAATAAATGTTCTTCCTTAAAATACAGGGGGCGTAAGTATACACACCCCTATGTTAAATTCCCATAGAGGCAGGCAGATTTTTATTTTTAAAGGCCAGTTATTTGATGGATCCAGGATACTATGCATCCTGATAAAGTTCCCTTGGCCTTTGGAATTAAAATAGCCCCACATCGTCACATAGCCTTCACCATACCTAGAGATTGGCATGGGGTACTTTCCATAAAATCATATCTCAATTCTCTAATAACTAGAGATTGGCATGGCTTTATTTCAGTTAGCCTAATAGCTGGTTTGATTTTACGATACATTATTCATTCACAAAGTAAATTGGTGTCCTTAAAGGTTGGATTTTTCCTAATTTCTTTAATTAAGGCATTAAAATCAATTTCCAAAAGATGATTTTTTTATTCTTCTTTTTAGTCAACTTTAGCATGGGTTCCTAAACTCATGAGCAGCACTGTATAATACATTGTAAAACTGATGTAGTTATTTACATTTATCATCATATTTGCAGATGAGACACAATGTTCATTTGGTGACAGTAAACGTTTAGGATTTTGAGAATTATGTTCTGTGCAGTAAGATGTTAAAATGATAAAGTTGACATGGGCACACTTTCTTAGCGTTACATGGACAAAGACAGGCAGACACACTTAAAAATAATTTCCTCTTACCCTTTGCTCAAATTTTTATTAGTGTGTAAAACCTTATTTTTGTAAACTAAAATTATTTGACTTTTTTTTTACAACAGCTAGTCCTGATTCATTCAGGGTGGCTCCAACGCAGTGAAATTAACAAATTATTGCTGAAGTAGGTCTCAATCCTACCCCAAGGTTTCTCGCTGACCTCTCGCTAACATCTTTCATTGGTAGCAAAAAGTTCATTACTGTTATTTCCACACAGCAATCCCAACTTTAAGGGTCCTTGACCCAAAACACCTCAATCATTGTGGGAAAAAAATACATTTGTATATTCCAAAAGCTACAGAGATAATAAAATGATTAATTATTATTAATTTATTAATATTTTGTCGTCCTTGGGATTGTTTAATGGAAGTCTTGGTTTAACTTACCATGAGGTTATTAGGGGCAGGCCTCTCTTTGGGTTGCCGTCGCATACTGAAAAAAATAAATAAAAATAAGATACTAGCAGTCTATATCCAGCCACCATTTAAACTGTTTGTATATGTGCCAAAGACGTTTTTGTTCTAACTTTCATTTCAACGGCAGCTTTCATTTCAACGCCATCATTTTTAATTTATAAACAAATATTTAAGAGCACCTGAAACAAAACCTTTCCTGGCACAGAAACGGAAAGGGAGGGCATGACAGACAATACACACTACCAGCACAGAACATGTATTTCAATTGAATAATTTAATTAATATTTCGAATTTCAATAAATATTTCTTATTATTCAGAACACTTAAATTGAAGCAGTTACCATATTGGAACAATGGATTCATGTGTGTGTTTCTGTGAGTGTCCTCTATAGTATGTACTGTATACTGGGGACTAAGAGGAATCAGTGCAGGGACCTGCCTGCAGTTAGTCATGTTCCTAGTTTATGTTTCACAATGAATGGACCATGACCCTCTAAGAATAGCCTGGGAGAAGATAATGCCAGGGCTGGTACCTCAGTCTGTTCTGGAGAGAGGTGCCCTGTTTGAGTAAATAAAGCAGGCATGGGGGATAAACAACAGATGGTATAGCCAGCTAGATAGTCACACACACACACACACACACACACACACACACACACACACACACACACACACACACACACACACACACACACACACACACACACACACACACACACACACACACACACACACACACACACACACACACACACACACACACACAGCTTGCATGTGGTTTGGGTGTGTATGTAGATGTTTGTGCCACTGTAAAGGTTACAGGAGGCTAATGAATCAGAGGCAAACAGGGTAAACATTGTCTTTGTCCTGTTGCATTAGATAAATCAATCATTCCTTGGCTTTTTATTCAGCAGCACTGAATATCATAGCTAAAGCCATTACCACAACCACAATGCATTAGAACACAGACAAATGCACGTTCATCCCCTTGTGTTACCATTATACCTTTGATTCATCTACCATAATTTGGTTCATCTACGTCAAATGCAGCTTATGTTCTCTGCAATTGTTCAGTCTGGCTACGCGGGGCTCAAATGGCTGACTGTGCCACACATATTAAGCTATTACAAACTAGAATCACAAATGTATGCACTAGGCATTTAACAGCCCTTGAAAACAGACACAATTCCATTTCAAATCTGAAGGTGTCAAAAAAAAAAAATTCTGTATTTGACCTACAAGAAACAAAGCGTATTAAACAGAGCTGTGACAAAATATCGATATGGTAATATATCGTTGTCCTTCGTGCGATACGATAATCGATAAACTGTCGCCATATATTGATATTTTAATTCATAAAATAAGGCAGGATGGCGGACAGCAGTTTGAGGAAAATAACAGATGCTCCAGCCACGATTAAGTCCAAAGTCTGGACACATAGTTGTTCTATAGTTCTAGTTAGAATTTACAGACTGAAAAACTTGTGCTACAGAATTGTGCTGTTTTCTAACAGTTTGGACTTGCAGTAAATAAAGAGAAAAAACTTGCACTTAACATTTTCACGGGCATTTAGCATTCATAGTTAGACCGATATTGGGATGTATCATTATAGGATTGTCTAGCAATATATTGATTATCACAGAACTGCTGTATTGTGATATTATCGGTATTGTGAGCCATGTATTAGTTATCGTATCATGAGGTACCCTGTCATTCCCACCCCTAGTATTAAAAAGTAACTGACTCACCACTGAGTTATAAAGTGAACAAACTTCTCACTGAACTGGCCAACAGGAAGAACTGGAGGATCCTGTGAAGAAGAACACAACAATTTAGACAACAAGTAACAATGTATTGTGGGATGATGATAACTCGCTGCACTGACTGAAGGATCCTGACACTTACAGTATCTGCACGACTTAAATGAAGAAATAGATTAATAGTCATTATGTGCCTACCCTTACTACTTAAAATAAAACATTATGTAATCTAGGTTTACATTGTTAATTGATTTTTGTCCACAAGAGACAGAGAAACATTTCTAAATTGACAGATACACAGCAACAACCGAGTTGTTATGGCTAACATGTTAGCCACCAAATGCCATTCAGCAAACAGCGCAACACTATTTACAGTTGCAAAGGGGGGGAATGTAGCTGGTTCTGCATACAGCAAGATTTTTCAAGCTTTAGTGATTATTCGAAAAAGACAAGGTGCCAAAAGTTCATGGGTTGTATAAGATCAACCCTAATGGTACAATTACCGATACAACATATGTTCAAAGAGTATATAACCTTGAAGAGCCTGGATTTAGTTCAGAATTAAGTACCTTTATTGTTCGAACACTGACCTCAGGGCTACACGCCCGCTTGGTGACACAACATTAGTCTCGTTGGGTCAATCAATCAACAAATATGGTGATTCAAAAGGTGAAAGTGCAAATTTAAGAGAAACTGCTTTATATTAAAGCTGTTATGGTTTGGATTTCTACCACCATCATTGTACAGAGCCTTATGCTAAAAGAACATGACAAACATTTGTAACAGCTATACATGACAATATTTATCTGTTATTGTTAATAATGTACGCACTAATTCTTAGACTGATTCTAACAAGTCTCTTGTAAATGGCCAATGTTGAATGACATCTTCTTTGACTGAGCCAGGATGCACTTCTCATTGAAGAGCAAATCAAGCAAATCCACCTGTTAGCAGCTCTGCATTTACACCCCCCAGCCCTCCATCCCCACAACACAAACCTCCAATCCCCCTGTCTCTGTGGACCTAACTGTCGCTGTCCTTGGTCCTAACACAGAAACCGGAGCTTGTTGCAACTCTTAAAAAGGCAGTTTGTGCAAACTGCTGTGGCCTTGTGTGCTAATGCTAGAACAGAGAAAAATCATCAAGTCCATTTTGGGAGGGAGGCATGTGGTTTGGCTTGTATATCACTCAGACACACTAAAAGGAAGCGCTGGAACTTAGTTAGGATACTTGCCTTATCTATAAAAATCCAGACCAGAGTTGCTGCCCAAAGAATCGATAGCTTCTGCATTTGAATATTAATTAACTTGCTAAATCACAGCTGCATTATTCTCAGACAGTATGTCTCAGTAGAGTTAAAATCAACAGTAATGTTAACTTAGTCCTCTTTTAAATCTTAAATCTTTTAAGTCTCTTTTAGATGCATTCTTCATTTTAACACAAGAACTAAAAAAGCATCAGGATTTCAACTTTACAATTTTCTAATAAAAGCTGATTCATCTACATACAATATTCAGAATCATTAAATGTTACTTGATCTGTATGCAACATGAACCTCTATGTAATCTTTTGGGGTTAAACGTTTAAAAATCATTATGCTGCTACTGTACGGATGGATCAACTGAATAAACAACATGAAATCAAGGAGAGGGTTAACTTTTCCTGCTACAGATTTCCCACATTGGTCAGAAAGCACAGGGGAGACACTTTGTTTCTCTCACTATGACTCTAGAGTCTGTACTCGCTCCGAGGTCAATCGCCGTCACTCTCTCACTTTCTCCTTTGCGCTACCACACACTCCACAGACACACATACACACATACACACATGCTGGCTCGATGTGTCGAGCCGCTGCAGAACCATAAATCAAGCTTTAGTAGGAAAAAGGCGGTTGTTTGGATCTACTTTACTTAAAGTATAATACTGTGGAAAGTGTGTCATGGTGTCATAGTCTTTAAAATCCTACCAATCTCAAGAGATACCTGAAGGTGCACCAGGTCACAGAAACTGGAGTTATTAAAAGGTGTTATAAACTTTGTTAAGCCATTCAGATGAAGGCTACATTTCTAAATGGTGGCGATTCATGTATGAGACTTTTCTTGAATAATAACCTGACCTTCGACATTGTGGTTTTTCACTCTACTGTTTTGGGCAGTCTGCCTCACTGTGTCGAAGCAACAATTGATGAATCCATTGATGCCTGTTTTAAACATGTTCCGATGTTTTTAGTTTGGATTTTGCTGTATTAAGCTGGGAAGAAGACATGACCTTAAGATGCGAGAGCTCACTGGATGGGGTTATTTTATTAATAGTATTTTATGTGATGAAAGAGAAATGTTTTCTTCTTTGTTTTCATCTCTAAATAATACTAACAGCTAATGTTTCATGGCTGAACTGGCTACTTTACTATTAGTAATTGATTTCATTTAACAGCAGATCAGACACCCATCCAGCATTAAAAAAATAAATACAAATGCCACATGGACGTTTCATCTCAGGACTAAGACTTTATCTTGTTGCAAAAATGAACAAGAGTAAGGTGTATGTGTGTGTGTCAGGCTTGTGACATGTTGTCAATGGTGGGTCTATGAACCGTGTCATGTAGAACAGCTGGGCCAGGCTGACCCTATACTACTGCCCCTCACCTCATTAATCCATCCATTTTACTCACTCTGCTTCTTACGCTACCTTTAGCTGTTGTTGATATTCACGCTAATATTTACCCTCCGTATCCTTGGAGAAAAAAAGGTGGATCACTGCATAGCAATACCAGGATCAAATTAACATCTGTATTTTCTTTCGTTGTCTCATTGCCAGTAAAAAACAGAAATAAAACAGTTTCAATGATAAGTTGAAGTACGGGTTTAAGTTACACATTATTTAAAAAGCATGAAATCATGGTACTAAGAATGTATTTTGGTAAAAGGTAAAATCTATATACATTTTTTGTTGCTTTTATACAAACACTGTAGCATTCAAATACGTATGTAAATGTCAAAATACACAGGCTCATTCCTTACGAATTACTAAAATCTTCCTATATGTGACACTGATTGCTGCACACTCCATGTACACAATACAGATGTTTCCTCATACAAGAGGTACAATCAGACAATATCAAAACTAAGTTGACCAATAGGTAAATAGTGGGTGTAAGTCCTGCAATATTTAAAATATGTACAGCAGTACCTTCCAATGACAAAAATATGAACTAAAATACACAAACTACTCAGATATGCACAAAAATCATAAAGCCTGGGTCCACAACCAGGCATTTATTCAAATGCGGGGAATTAAACCTTTTTACATCTGTAGCCCTGCTGTGCCATTAAAAACACCTCTGGGCAGTGTTCGCTATTCCTTAATGCTCTGATCGGCAGGCTCCCGCAAAGCATGATGTATGGACCCATTTAAATTAACAAAGGAATGGGTTCCCTTCTAATCTCACTGCACTTCACAGTGCTGCCGCCGCTTGGATGAGCAATATATCATAGTATGTGCACATACACACACACATATATACAGGCATGCACAAACAAATGCCCTTGAGCAATGCACACCACAAGCCTGAGTGTACACTCCGTTTAGAGGGAGTACCAAATAATTTGCAACCACTGTACTATGTGTGTGTGTGTATACACACACAAACACACGCACGCATGCATGCATGCATGCAGAAAAACAGGATCAATTGGACCGACAGTTTGTGCAAAGTGTTGACTACACAACTAAATTATGTGTTGTGTATGCTAAATCTGATACAAAATCTCTCTCTGCATTTTCCACACATATCTGCATGCATATGCACCTTTTTGCAGGCACAAACACACACATTTATGCATGTATTCATGTCTCCAGCTGAGAGGAACACTGCTGCAGCTTTGATGTGGCAGCAGGCGATGGCACAAAAGACAAGCATCCTGATGAAAGTGACTAGTCTGAGTGAATTATTCCTCTGGTTGTCAATGCGCTCCACTATGAGACAGAACACACACTACGAGGGTACAAGGGTACAAGTAAATATACATGTCATTGCCATGAAGCAATTATTAGGCAAAATTAGATCAGTAATTACAGGCTTGAAAATAAAGTGGGAGTTCTTTATTAGTGGGGCCACTTGCTATTCAACAAATAGAGCAGAGAGGCACATTAATGAGGGTGGACAGTGGACAGATGGTGGGAACAACTACAGAGAACTTCACGTTCAAGACCTAAGCTGAATAAGGTGAGCATGTTTCTCTGCTATACATAAATACCAACTCAGATTTAAAAAGACGCACTGGATAATTTCTAATGGTGTAAGTGCACTTGCATGCACTTAAATGGAGAATTGTTAAATTAACTGAAATGAGGTACCACTCTTTGGCCTTGATATACCTTAGTGTTACTTGCTGGACCATTCTTTACAGTTGGATGATCAGTGTAGTGTTTATATGGTCCTTAAATATGGCCTCATATTGCACAGACATTTTACAGCTGCGGGTGTTATGGTGCTCTTTGGTTCTCCAAATACTTCTCCAAATGAACAAACTTATCAAAGCTGACTGAAAAATGTTCCCCTCATCATTCAGAGCTCCAGGTTTTGTTCTCCTCAAACCAAATTCTGTCTCTTTGTGGGCTGGCCTTGCATAAAAGCAATGTCTACAAAGGCATCCATCAAATAGCTTTTATTAAGAATTGTTTTAATTCCAACTACTTTCTACCAAAGAAAAGGGCCATTATGAAAACTGTGCACAGCTTGTTTTGTGGATTATCCAGATAAAACAGGGATGCCATTTCTAGAAAGAGATATTGCTTTTGAATTTTTTTTTTTTTTAACAAAATGCGTACATCTGCATGGCTAGATACCACTAGTTAAGTGAGAAAATGCGTTTTTGTAACTTGGGCAAACTGCCATGGAAAGGTCCATCTATCTGGTAAGCTGTGACTTTTTCTCTTCTCTGTTACATTTGATCTATGCTGATGTCATGATTTTCAAAGCCACTTTCCTTGTGACATAAAAACGATTTCAGAATCTTTGTTCTACTGTACAAAATTACAATCCTTTGTGTATCTGTTGATATGTCTACCTTCTAATTGTTAAACTTAATTTGCATCTCCTTATTTATTTGGCCTTTATTTTTAGCCTCATGAGACTGAAATCGTTATTTGAGCCTTTCCCAGCCATGGCATACTGTGTGTGAGTGTGTGTGAGATAGAAAAAGAAAAAAGAAAAAGAGAGGCAGACTGTTACACTCCACCCCCACCACACACATACCTCTAGCTACAATAATATTAATGATCTACTCATAAGAGCCTATTACTCATTCAGCCATTAAAGCAACTTTCAAATCCCCAGTGGATAAGTCACGCACAATATCAAAGCATCACAACTGAAGCAAAAAAGTATGTGGATCACATCTACAGTATGTATTAAATCGCAATACTGAATGTCAATGAGTCAGGTATAATTTATCACACTTGTTATGATGTTGAAGTCAGGTGGGCCTAGCTCAATTAAAAATACCTTAGCAGTAAATGAACTACTCTATGGGATCAGTGCAAGTCCATGGTGACTCTAAATTCTACAAGTTATAGCTATAATAATAATAATAAACTTTATTTACACAGCACTTTTCAAAACCTTTAGTCTTAAGCCAGGACTTATGAACAATCAGCAATATAAATGGAACATATATTGCTTTAAAGTTAATCAGTGAAATCTTTAAACCAATTTGAAAACGTACTGGTAACCAGCGAAGAGAGGCTAAAACAGGGCTGATATGACAGTCTAAAAGCCAAGCAGCAACGTTTTTTACCGGTTTTGGGACATCCACCACTTTATTACTGGTTTTAAAATGGGAAATACATTTCATCCGCATAACAATGGTAGTGATTTTTGTTTGTATGTATGATATGTCTCAGTGGCACCATGAATACACAGAACAACAGGAGGCCAAGAAAGGAGACTTGGGGAACACCACAGGTCAGAAACAGATCAATATCAATGATGCCAACCCACTTTTCAAGGCAATCCAATAACTGTGTCAAATGCTGAGCTGAGATCACGAATAATTATAGTCAAACAATCTCCAGCATCAGCTGTAAGAAAAAAGATTGTGTGTTATTTCAATGAGGTCCAGAACTGGCAACAAGCTGAGAACAATAAGATATAGCACTTCTCTGGGTATTCTACTGCACATTGAACTGTAAACTTCCTGATTCTAGTGCAGTCCTCAACCTTTATGTTCTCTCTGAGCAACTTTATCTTTCTAAAGAGTGCTTATCCTCGTCCCTTCCTCCAAACCACAGCATTAGCTGCGACAGTGAGGCAGTGCTGGCTCGCTAGGGATACATGTTCTCTCGCCTCAAGGGGAGGAACAGGACAAGGCACAGAAAAAAAATAGTTTTGAGTGATGCCTCTGTCTAGCTGACTAATGAACAGTTCAGCCCGGGTCAATCCATTACAACCAAAAGCATTTAATTATTAATTACGGCCAAATCTATAGGCAGTTAAGGACAAGTGACATTGTATGTTTAATGTGTGATATAGCTTGTGATGGGGTGTGGGGGTCTGGTTTAGGCTAGAGAGATGTGGCATTTCTGCTATTAATGTACGTCAGAAAAGAACTAAAAAAAAAAAAAAAAAGAGGGAAAGGTTGTGATTGCTGCTTTTAATAAAAATGTGGGCAGTGTAAGCTTACACATTCATGTACACAGACACAATAAAATAGTGTGGAAATCATGAAATCATAAACTGTGTGTTAGGAAAAAGAGAGGGAGCACTTCAGTATCAGATGTTACCCTAAGTACACTCATTATAAAGAGGGTCATAAATACGGACATCCCTTAACCTAATTCCATAAAAAATTCTGTAATGTGAAACTGCTGTCTAATTTTTGTAATGAGATTTGTCTAAGTTTGAGTTATTTATAGTGTGCAAATCAACTGCAAGTGTGGAACTGTGAAATTGTTGGAAAGTTGAAGAGATTGAATGAAAGGTGGAGGTCTGACTGTTGTTTTTATACACATGTATATATTGTGTGTATATTTGGGGGGGGGTGGGGGGGGGGGAGGGGATCTTACTTAATGGATGGCAAAATACTCACTGTGGTCTTCAGTGCTCCTGTGTCATTATCAGTTTCTTTAGTGTTGTGTTTGTGTTATGCCTTTTTATGTAGAAAACACACACCCAGTGCCGTCATAAGAATAGTCCTGGTTAAAACAAATGCCTTGGTATTGGCTCTGTAGTACACAGAATTCAAAACGGTGCTGCTGTCTCTGTGTGTGTGTGTGTGTGTGTGTGTGTGTGTGTGTGTGTGTGTGTGTGTGTGTGTGTGTGTGTGTGTGTCACACTCATGACAGGTCCAACCTCTACAGTAATGTGAGTGTGCATATGTGTATTGCCTGAGGCAGTTGCATAGGGTGAAGGGTTGAGTGAGCGGGGAGCAAAGCCGCCTGAGTGGTTTGCTTCATTAGGAAACAAAATATAAGCTTTCCGGGCCATTAGGACTGACTTTAGATGCAAAAGCACATAAGACGACGACTCACCTCATCAACGATGCATTGCAGTAACTGGAGAGGCTGGAAGAGGAGAGACACAAGGAGATAAAAAAAAAAAACCATCAGCCTACATGGAATTTCTTGGCAATAGAGAAAATCAATAGTGTGATAAAAAAAAAGTATCTACTTAGATTAATCAAATTCAGCGAGCTTAGGCAAATCAGTCCTTCAGCTCCTGCATGTTTTTATTGTTCCATAATGGCACCTAATGTAATACCAGCAGTTTAAGCATGATCAAATATTTCATTGCAAAAATGCAATTTTAGTGTTTTTTTTAAATGAGAGAGCCAACCAAGAGTAGCAGACTATAGTGTGGGAGACTTCCATTTTCTTTCTTCTTATTCTAATGCAATAAAACTTACCATTAAAGATCCTTGGTTTTTCTGAATCTGTAGGGCACGACAGAGAAGAGGGGACGAGGCAATATGTAATTAGCGCGTCATAATCAAGACGATGCACTTGGACACATTATGATCACTAGGAGAAAATTATTGCTTTCCTGTTGCCAATTTGTGAGTATGCGTTAACACCATTTACATAATGAAAACACACAAATGTTAATGGCCTTGTTCTCATTTGTGGAGAATGGGGGTAAAAGATCCACTAATGCTAATTTTCAGAGTAGTACTTTATTCATACCCTCCAGGTTATCTAGATGTGCTGGGATAACTGTTACAAACAGTATGAGCAAGCTTTGTAATAAGCATGCTCAATGTGTCAATTTCACAGGTGCAACACTGACAATAAACAGGCCAGGACACGGCAAGCTACCTTCAAACATGATGGCAATAGGGTTACAGGAAAAAAGGTTATTTGAGAGCGGATCTTTGAATGTGCAGGAAAATACAACCCAAAATTACTAGTGTTTAGGGCAGACAAAATATAGAAAAAGACATCTGATTGCTTATTTTACTTACTAAATGTACTTTCTATAGTCACAATTTAAAACATATGAAAGGATTGAGTCCTTAAAAATATGAGAGAATAGGAACTTTTATTATGAAAGATCTAGACAGCCTCTGAGATAATGTGACACTGTCGTGAAAATATAGAAAGCATTTAATTTCCCTATTTAAAACCCCCAGGGCTTAATCCATCGGGACAATCCGTTTTATTTTTAAAAACACAAACTTATAACTTCATCATACAGACCAAATGATAAAAGGCCTGAAAACTAGGCTCAGCTAAATGTCTAAGATTTTTTGGTAAATAAATTGCTCATTTCTCCGGGCTTTTGACAGTGCATTAGAGCACTTATTGATTCACTCGATTAAATACAGGTTTTCACACTCTGCAAATACCAAGAGACTCCTAAACTGCCTCTATATCCAGTTTTGCCTGATTCAGACACATTAAAGGCAAGTATGGAAAACTAATTTGTTCAGAAATAATTACTAGGACAAAATTGCATGCTGCTCCAGGGGTTGAAATTGGATAGTGGGAGACTAACTTATTCAAGCATAATTGAGTACTTATTCTTCTTCTTGTACTAGGTAGCTTGACCACATATCAAAAAGAGAGCTTTAAAAACACCTCCCTATCTAAGAGCCTCTCATCACTGTGGGCTGATTATCTGGTAGACATATCATTATCTGCATGTTCATCCTGTAAGTTAACATACTTTAATTTGACATTTATACTTATAAAAGACTTTGTGATGATGCATTTATTCAGATTTTCTTTTGATACCTGATCTAAGAAGAACAAACAATTGAAACTTGACAAGCAAGGAGGTTGTGTTTGCTGCAGAAGGTGGGAAGGAATCCACGTCCTACAGAAGAGTGTATATGACTGTGTGTGTGTGTGTGTGTGTGTGTGTGTGTGTGTGTGTAGCTCTAAATAACGACAGAAGTTGTGTAGAACATCAGCTTCTTGTTTCTCTGAGCTGCTCTATTACAAGTGGCTTTGTGACGATTTGTGAGCCACATCAAGCTTTTTTCATTTTCTTTGAAAATATCACAGTGGGCTTGACGGGAAAATAAGTAGTCACAATTTTTAGATGTGAAATCATTTCTGTTTCTTTCAAGAGCAACTCAATAAACACTTCTAAAAGATAAGATGGCTGTTTCCCTGCTTAAAGATTTCAAAGATGTTTCTTCAAAGGTAAGGAATAGGAAAACTCCTACAAAAGGATCTCTTTTTGATCAAAACTGTCAACAAAGGCTGACATGCATGTTTTGGTTATGGGCAAGGGCAGTCCCACTCTGGCACCATGGAGATATCACGAGAAAAAAGAGGGAAAATGGTGAGAGGTCCCTTCTTTCTTTTTTCTTCTTCACTGTTAGGTTAACAACCACTAAAGGCCCTTTCAGACACGTTATTTGAGCTGCGCTCACCACTGTATTCAACGCACATCTGACTAGGGAAAGTCGCAGAGGGTCGAGCTGTGGGTGCATAAAAGCAGTTTGGTGAATTCAGACACACAAAATACTAGTTTTCTATCTCTATTTTGCCTTCCATGCCTTGCAGGCTGCCTCGTTTCTATTGGCCACGCAGGTATTTGGCGCGGCCCAAGTCAGTGGAAATATGTGTTTCAAAGCGCAGTGTTGCCGTTGTCGTGAGTCTTAAAAGGGCCATAAGTCACTCTGAGATGTGCTACATCTCAGTGCTAGCCAAAAGCTTCAGGACAGCTCAACTTAGATTCACTAAGTGGTAAATGAATTAGCATTAACTGTTTGATTAGTGATAAATAAGCTCAATGAAGTCAAAATATTACATCTTGAAAATAATGTATTAATCAGCTACATAGAGAAGCCTAATACAAGGTTATGCAGATATTGTGCGTTATTTAAGAAAAATGTTTGGGTGACGATAATCATCATGGTAATAAATAGTTTTACATACTTAAGATTGAGAAGGAAGGGCCAATATTTATTCGCATCACTTATAAAGTAATCTAAACCCTAAAAGGGAAGCCTAATACACTGAATGTTTTAACTACTTTCACAAAGTAGGACATGTGACCAAGTATAAAAGAGTTTGCAGCTGGCATAGGGTGCTGAAAATGTTTACACTCATATAGTACTACAGTACCATTTTCTTTCCATTTCATTTGAGAGGAAAAAACAAAGTAACAAAGGGAAATGCTGCTTGATGGATGCAGCGATGTGTAATGGAAGCTCCTGAAACGTACACACACATAACTGACATGGCATTTCATCCAAAGATTCATTCAAATTGGAGAAAATATGACAAAATAAAGAGAAACAAAAACAACCATAGAGCAAACAAATCAATCAGAAGCAATAGTGCTGGCGGCTGTATACACATCGCATCAGGTCTGGTGTCTTCAAAGACTTTCAGAGCGCGCCGTGCAAAAACTCCATTAACTCCTGACAAAGGACGCAAATGAATCCCGACGTGTGGTGAAGTGGAATTAAAGAGACCATCTCTAATCATGACAAACATGAGGTGATGATTCCACTGTGAGTGCATGCACACAAGAATGAATTAAGGATTATTCATCAACTAACCAGAAAAGGAAAGCAACTGGTAAGCACACACCCTTCTTCAGAATGTAAAGGGTAAACAAAAGGCCCCAAACAATGCTAAAATAGGCTTTTCAAAAGTGCAAATCATGAACGCCTCAAAGCCAAATTCAACTATAGCAACTCCTCCTGTATCTTCCACTAGCCTACAGTGGACACTCAGATGATACTCTTCCAAACTCTCTCTCCCTTTCATCTTCTCCAACTTCTCCCTCAGTATGTACTAAAATGTTCTCTGTGAAGTGTAGCAGGGGGTTTTGCACAGACAGCTGTGCCAGCGTCTGCAAAAATGACAGCTTAGGCCCGAGGACTTTGGCTGGCTGCGCCTGACGAGCTGGATCTGAGCGCTCTCGCCACACCGCTCTGCTACAGCCTGCAGGTGAAGTGTCTGCAGTACCATATGGAGTAAGGGGAAAATTAACACTGAGATGAGGAAAGCTGCGTGACAGTGGAGAGCTTAAACTATAAACTGAGAGGTGTTTCTAATATTTTGTCTACCCCAAATTATATCAATGAGCATAGATTAAAATACCATTCAGTTGCAAAAATACACTAACAATTAACATGATAATGAAAGCATTAGTTAGACTGATCATTGTGTGACATTTACATCATAACACAATTTAAGTGCTATATAAACACACCTATGGTCCCTTGCACAAAGGTTTGGATATCATTTTCATGATAGCTCTAGAATTAATGATCAGCACAGAAAAGAAGTGAATAGCTACATCATGAGTGTAATCTGTCTCACTGTGGAAGTACGCAAATAGGTGCTATATTAATTCTTGTAAAACTACTGTAAAAGCACATAACAGATAACATTGACAGAATAACATCTTCAAACGGAGGTAACTGACATTAACATCCAAAACACTTGGCCTTAAAGAAATTTCAGTTAATTTTAATGCATAGATGCTGAGATTTTAAGTCTCTTGGATATGACATCCAACTCCAACATTTAGTAAATTGGTAGGAAAGATAGTTGGCATAGGGAAAGGAAGCAGTTAATTAGACATTCCCTGGGCAGATAGTGCAGTTACATCACACTCTGCTTCTTTAATCAACCGCAATGACGTTTTGTTTAACTGACGGAGCAGTCCAAGTGTTGCGGACATTAAGGCCGCAGGAAAATTACACAGAAAATGATCAAATGTGCCAATATATAGAACACTGTTAAGATTAATTTTCCTTGTTAATCATACAAAAAGTGGGAATGTATAGCTAGTGTCCATATGTTAAAAACTAATTAAAACCCACAACATTAACATAATATAATTAAGATTTTCCAAGCCTTATTGTCATACAACCAGAATGTAGTTTTAGGAACAAATTCTTCATGTAGATAACATTTTGTGAAGGCAAGCGGCCAGGAGATAACCTGAGGTAACCAGATTAAGATTGTCCTACTAGGGATTAGTAAAATAAACCCATCTTAAAAGGCTAATTAAGACTTGATGGGATTGGGAAGTCACTTTGGAGGTCAGCTTACATTTGGGCAGAATTTTAACTTAGTGTAATGAGGGGGCAAAAAATGAACCTAAACAGTAGATTTATACATTTAAAGTTGAATATCAACATTAATACAACATAGAAAGTAATGTAGATGATAGAACATCATATTTCCAGGTCAACAGGCATGCTAGTCTTATTCAGAGCATTTAAACATGATTTGTGCCTCATGTAATAGTTACAGCAAAAATGTTAAAATCTAACAAACAAAATGAATACGATATGAAATGAATTTTCTATAAGAAAATCTGATTTGAAAAATAAAATGCAATTTGCAGCACAAACAGTAGTTTAACCACTGAGGACATTAGTGGTTTTTAGGGAATCTTCCCAGCCCAAAAATAAAAAAATCAGGATACTTTTAGGTGGAAATCGATAAAAACAATTAGCCTAAAATACAAATAAAAGAAAGACTAAAAATAACTCACCTGTGGATAGGGAAACATGCCTAGCGCCAACTGTGTAAAGATGAAAGAAATAATAAGTGCTACAGGATATTCTTAGATTCTTCTTGAGACTTTGGAAATAATAAAAACATACTGGAAAAGGCTGAGTCAGTACTGGGCTTGTGGAAATGTCTGTAATACCTGTACAAACTAATGCTTTCCAATCAAACAGCCCCTCCATAATGCTTACATTCGTGCAGCTTATAATGGCCAATTTTATCAACCCTATATTCTATCTTATATTTCAGGCTGTACCTAATGTTTTACCCACCCTCCTAACAGATACTATGTGCTTCACACAGGTAGAATTTCTTGCATGGCTACTAGATTGGACACCATTAGACTACACAGGCTGTAATGATAATGCATCCACCCCTTGTATATCCAGTATATATACAAATGCATTAATCTATACATGTCTTTCCTTTGCCAGTGTCTTAATGACATTGAATTCAAGACACAGCAGGAAAATGCTGCTGAAGCCACTGAAGTGTGCAGAACTTCAGACTTTCTGTCTTTAGGCCCTGACACACCAACCCGATTATCGGCCGTCGGACAGTCTTGCGAGGTCAGTGACTCGAGTCTGTTCGGTGTGTTCAGTGACGTCGTCAGTTGGAGGAGCCATCAGCCTTCATTTGGGCCGATTTGACATGTTGAATCGGAAGGCGGGCAGTCGGACTTAATGAGCAATCTGATTGGTGGAGTGCTAACCCGGAAATGACGAGCGGGACGAGCAGGACTAGAGTCTCTCAAAATCTGACGAAAATCTTTTAAACTGACCTTTGTCGATCTGAAATGAAGACAGATTCAGCAAATGCATGGCCTATTTCTCGCTTAAAATGATTTCAGAAACACGTTTCGGTGAACTATTTTCGTAAAATATGAGATCGTATTCCGAACGAGCGGCCATAATGGTCTGGCTTTGAAATTCCGGAGAAGCCAGACCCACGTGACCCGTTCGTCCAATCAGCTGCCGGTTTTCATTTTTTGGGTGACAATACAAATTAGCGGCGTCTGCTGTTATGGAGACGTATTACGTCTCGCGCACGCGCAGAACGTACGCTCAAGTCGGCGTCACTTCGGTGTGTTCTGAGGCACTTTTTTGACCAACTCGGGGAGGCAGACTGCCTTTTCTGCTGACGGTCGGCCGTTGGATTGGTGTGTCAGAGCCTTTTGAGGTAAGCTTAGTGCCCACCTGCTGATAACACTTCATCAAACAACATCAGCTAATAACCCCCCCACAATTACCACCTGCAGAGAACAAAATAGAGGGATAAAGAGAAGCAGGACAGGATTGTGGGACGGTTGTAGGTAATGTGTGTACTTGTGTTATTTTGGCAGGGGGGTTGGGTGACAGCGCTCTCCGACATTTGGTAAATCACTCGGGGTGGGCATTTTTCATCTTGGTCAAGGGCAGCTTATTGGCAACATTACGTTATTAAAACGTCAAAATGCTGACAATCTTTCCTTGAACATAAATAGACCAACTAGTAGGCTAAAGATCAATCCAAATTGAGTGGGACTGCAAGCCATTTCATTTAACTTAATGCACACATCCACAGCTAGAAATAAAGAGAACAGGGCCGGGGTGGTGGGGGTTCTGCCAAAGAATTCCATCTTCATCACACAGAGATCATGTCAATAATTTTGACATGGCTCCTTCTCTCTGAACTAATCTATTGTTGTTATAATTGTACGATATTAAACATTACTGACAAACAAAGGAGAGGCAGAAGCCCAAATCATTTGTTATACTGCAGAGGGAGAGCTGTGGTCAGAAACAGATGGGGAATCAATAGTGTCAGTGGGAGGAAAAGAGGCCAGGGAATGTTATACTGAAATTAAAATGTTATTTTCAAATGCAGGGTGTCAGTCGATCTATTGTAACAGAGATACTGATGCACACATATGCATCTTGCACTACTTAATGAGCAACAGCCAACCTAAATACATATTATATAATCAATTCAATTTTAACTGTGTACTGTATTATCCCCAACTGTGTAATTGCAAAAAAAAAATGAATGGACCACCTTCGAGAGGATTTAGTGTCCCCTACATACATTTCCCACAATTCTGGGTACAAATGCCAGCTATAGTGTAAAGCCTTTTATACATTGTTGCACCTCCATGAAAGAGATTCCCACACTCCAGACATCTGCATGGATACCATACTGTTCTCCTGATATCCTTTCCGGCTATGGAGCAAAAACAAACATCAATCAAAAACTGTGAGGACAAAGTTAGAGGCTAACTCATATCTTCACTAGTACAACTTTGAAATTATTTGACATGAGACTAAAGTTAAGAGGTCACTCACCGCCATGTATGCATTAGTTCCCACATACGTTTTGGCTATAGAATTCACCAACTGCAAAAAAAAAAAAAGAAAAAAAAAAAAAAAAGAATTAACAGTGGATAAGAAAATAATGATGCTGTATATTAATATAAATTATTCAACCGACTATAATAAGCTACCTTAAGCCTTGTTAATAACTTTTAAGTCATTACTTCATTATCCTATATTACGGAATAAAAAAGACAGGAGCTGGACCTAACTTACACCATCTAATGGCGCTTACCCACTGCTAGTACCAGCTCTACTCTACTCAACCGCGGTGCCCCGTCCTCCTTTTTCCATTGCAGATTTAGTACCGCCTCATGGCTGAGGCGAGCGTGGCTGGTCGTCATAGCGACGCCGCAGGAAACTGCCGTGACCTAACGCAACACACACACACACACACACACACACACACACACACACACACACACACACACACACACACACACACACACAGACACACACACACACACACACACACACACACACACACACACACACACACACAGAACGTCGAAGGTGTGTTGTTTTGGACTCTCGGCATGTGGCTGTTGCCACAGCCAGAAGAAAAATTTAGTTTCAAAAGAAGCTGGAGGCACCAAAAAAAACCCTGCAGGCTAAACTATTTAAAAATGGCGGGTTTTTTCAGGACACCCCCGTCTGTCACTAGTAATGATGACGCAGTGATTAGTGACGATTCTCTCCGACCAATCAGTAGTCTGCAGGTTTTCACGTCAGCTTTTGGTATTGCCCCAGCTCGCTTGGAACCTCGACGGAGGCGATACTAAAAAAAAAAAAGTACCTGTTAGCCGGTACCAGGGAATTGTTTTCGTAATGGAAAACCCAAAAAGGCGAGTAGAGTCGAGTCGAGCAGGTACCATGTAATGGAAAAACGCCATAAGTGTCTATTGACATGTCAGGTTGATATTTTGTACTGCCCTCACACTAGGGAATAGGAGTAAGACAAGGAGACATTAGTGAGTCTGTGTGTGTGGATACAATGGCACATGCCATCAATGACAGGACTGTGATAATGAGTGTCTGTTCCCTCATGGCCGTTTTTTTTGTTATGACAATGCCCTACAGTGTGAGAGGGGGAGGGATAGTGTGTATGTCTGAAAGAGAGATAAACTGAAAAATATAGTTTAAAAAGACAGAGGACAAGTCAATGCTGCTAGTGTTATACATGCACGGTAAAATTCACCTTGGAGCTTGCAAGGAAGTGGAGGTTAAATATGAATAACAATTTGCCACAGAAGGGATGGTGTGTGTGCATGTGTAAGTGTTGGAAAGGGAGACAAAGTCCTCAGGGTTTTTGTTTTGGGAAACGTTGAAGGTCTGTCCCTGATGATTACTTTGCAAACACACACACTGCCCCACACACGCAATGACTAGGCTATTGTCTGTCACCCACGCTTTCCCCACATCTACTGAATACATATCAATGAGGCTTTGCCTTTGTGTGTGCGGGTCATAATTATAACAAGTGATTTTTTTGGAGGCTGCAGAACAATGGAGGTGGGGGGGAAAGTTAATGTGAGAGGAAAACCCTTGGGATAGCACTGATGTTTTGAGTTGAAAATTAATGCAGTGATTGAAACATTGACCATATGCACACACTGTGCACAAACGCACACAGATTGCACAGGACTGTGGTGATGCAGCTATAGACAATTCTCTCTCTCTCTCTCTCTCTCTCTCTCTCTCACACACACACACACACACACACACACACACACACACACACACACACACACACACACACACACACACACACACACACACACACACACACACACACACACACACACACACACACACACACACACACACACACACACACACACACACACACACACACACACACACACACAAACACACAAACACATCAGTGTACCTGTGTGCTGACACCAAAGTCACAGAGCTTGACTTGTCCTCGGGTGTTCACCAGCATATTGGAAGGCTTGACATCTGCAGAGACAAACTGCTTGATAGAACTGCAACATCAGCACACTACTGCGTTTCTTCATCAACTCTGTTCTTTTTTTAATAACACAGAGCCCACACACTACCTTACTCACCCCTGTGAAGTATCTTCAGGCTCCACAGATATGTCAGGCCTTTGACTACCTAGAGACACAGACGAAAGAAAAAATAGATTCACTTCGACATCATTCAACGTTTAACCAGGACATGTAGCTAAATAATTAATTATCTTGGTTAATGTGGAGTGGTTACCTCCAGTTGAATACAAACTGAACGTATAGGTTTATATCTCACAATCTGGCTTTTTGGGCATGTGTCACTGAAGAGGCAAGGGGGTGGGACAAGATTCACCCTGAAATGCTAAAAGGTTTGGATACTGCTGCGCTGTCATAGTTCACACGTCTCTATAATGCTGTATTGATGTTGCCCTTAGATTAGTATTTAGCAGTGGTTCGCTTAGTTAGATTAGCTTTCTTGTGAAAACCTGTAGGCTGGAAAGAGTGTGTATATATATATATATATATATATATATATATATATATATATATATATATATATATACTGACTGGTGGATAATTGAGGCGTCAGAGAAATGTGCTACTCTGATATGCTGTTTAGATCTGGAATTCGGCTTAAAACTGTGTTCCCTGGTGCTATGACAAAATGGGCTCTGGAGTGAGAGCTGTGGTGGCATTCTGGACAATAAAGGTCAATTACATACACTGTTGGCATTAGATTCCACGTTTGTGCAACTTGTCTGTATTTCTGGCCATTGTTGTAGAAGCTGATAACCAGGAGCAGCCAAGGTCTGGAGAGTGTCTAGTGAGTGTCTGTTTTGATGATCTCAGGGTATCATTACTGCCATTTATGCATGACATTGTCCTTTTGGTTCCTCTTACTGTGACCATGGGCTACCTGATTGTGATGCTCTCTGATTTTGAGAAAATAATTCTATCGACCCAAAATTCTTCCATTTACTACTCCTACTCACTCAACCCAGTTGATTTAGCTATATTTCAGTCTTAATAACAGAAAAAGGGTCGTAAAATTGACTACAGTTTAGGTATGTCAGCTAACTTAGTGCAGACTTTGTATCAGACTGTGGTGGCAAAGGGAGAGATGTGTTGCACAGCTTTCAATTTGCCAGTCAATCTTTGTTCCAGTCCTTAGGTGTGGTCACAAGCTTTAATGAAATAAGACTTCAGATACAAGCAACCAAGAAAATGTTTCTTCACAGGGTGATTTATCTCTTAGGAGCTATGCAATTAGGGAGGACCTTGGTAATGAGATGTTGCTCCTTCACAATGAAAGAAATTCATTGAGTTTGTTTGGGCACCTAGTAAGGAGGCCCCCTTGCTGCCTCTCCTTAGAAGGGGTAATGGGTACAAATGACTAAGAGCAGACACTGCGAGTAAAACACATTGGCAAGAGCAAGATTTTTTTTGTATATGGATACGAAAGGAGAGGCACTTGTTTTTTGTGTGCAGTGTGTTGTTGGTCGTTGTTTGACTCTACCCTCCTGGCTTGATTCATACAACAGCTATATAATCCTCATATTTTTGTTTAAGTATTACTTATTTTCCAATGTTTATTTTTTTTATTTAGGCAATTTAACAAAACACAAAAGTAAAACTTATAAGCAATAAAATAGAAAAAAACTAACGAGATCATCAGCAACATAGTGTAAAAGCAGCAAATAAGCAAATGATATTGTTCATGTTCAAAAGGGGTAGGAAGAAGTTGAGAACTTTTCTAGTCCTACCCCCTCTTAATTTTCATTATTCATAATAGAAATTCAATTGACATCCATCAGTGTCCATGTTTAACTCAGTCGACTTGAACAAATCAACTCTTTTAGACAAAAACAAGAACAAAATATTCTGGACAGACATAAAACCATTAAGCAGTTTAAAAAAAAAAAAAAAAAAAAAAAAAAAAAAAAGATTAAATCACACAAGAAATTTGGTTAAATTGTTACCTTTTTTTAGCTTATTATCACAGTTGTTCCACAGACTAACCCCCTTTGTTGTAATGCAGTTATGTTTCATATTTGTTCTTATTGGTGTTTTTTTGACACAGATTCCTCTCAATTTGTGTGCGTTTTCTCTCAGTTGAAACAGCCCCTGGATACTATTCGGCAATCTGTGATTATTTGCTCTGAACATAATTTGAATTGTTTTGTAGTCAATCAAATCTTGAAATTTTAGTGTTTTTAGTTAAATAAATAATGGCTTTGTTGGTTCTCTGTAAGTGGTTTTATGTATAATTTGTATAGGTCTTTTTTGGAGGATGAAGACTGGAAGTGTATTTGTTTTTGTTCCCACATACCTCCACACAGTAGGTCATATATGGGAGTATGAAGCAGCAGTACAGGGAAGCTTGATTCAGAAGGTCTTTAGCTTTATTCAGAGTTGCTATTGATTTGGATATTTTGGCTTTGATATAATTTATGTGAGGTTTTCAACTTAATTTGTGAGGTTTTCAACTTAATTTGTTGTCTATTATTACTCCAAGAAATTTAATTTCAGAAACTCTTTCTAGTTCTGTGCCATTTATCATAAGTTTCTTCTCTGTGTTGGTTGATCGATTCCCAAATTTTGTTTTGCTTAAATTCAGTGTTAGCTTATTTTCATCAAACTAGATCTTCATCCTGCTCAATTCCTTTTCCATAGTATCCAGAAGCTGTTTCAAGTTGTCTCCACAGCAGAGTAAATTTGTGTCAACAGCAAAGAGAATGATTTCAGTTTTTTTTTTTACACTTCACATACGTTGTCAATGTACAAAATAAATAATAAATGCCCTAACACTGAGCCCTGGGGCACCCCACATGTAACCTGAAGTAGTTTTGATTTATGGTTTAGTATTTCAACATATTGGTCCCTGTTCTGTAGGTAGCTGGATAAGTATGCAAGTGTGATGCCTCCAATACCATATCTTTGTAGTTTTTTTATTAATAACTTGTGATCTACAGTGTCAAATGCTTTTTTTAGGTTCAGAAATATCCCTACTGCATATTCTTTGTTTTCTATAGCCTAACTTTTTCTATAAATTATATCATTGCAAATGAAGTTGTTCCGTTAGCTCTAAAACCATATTGTTGTTCATACAATAGGTTATGTTTGATGATTAAGTTGTCCAGTCCTATGTAATATTTTTTTTCCAGTATTTTGGAGAACTGTGGAAGCAGTGAAAAGGGTCTGTAGTTAGAGAGTACATGTTTTTCTCCAGTTTCATGTATTGGTATGATTTTAGCCATTTTCATTTTATCTGAAAAAACACTAGTTTGAAGGGACTGATGACAGATGTGAGTTAAAGGTTTTGCTATACATTCAATAATGCTTTTAATATTACTGCTTATTTCATTTATGAGATGTGAGAGCTGATTTTAGCCTATATGCTCCTGTCATTCATCACTGATGTACAAAAACCTCTGAAATAAATAAAGCACAAAAGCTCTCTGAAGTCCTGCTGCTTTAAAAGGTGGTGCTGTAAGTGCAACAACTGTAGTGTGCAGCTTCACTCACACCCTCTTGGGTGCTTTTCGTTCTGTGATAATTAACAACTGTGACAGTGGAAAGAAGTGAAAGCTGTGAATTAGAATTAACACTGACTAAATAGCATTGTTTGATTACGGACAAAGTTAAAGGGGGTGGGGGTGAGACAGAAAAGAGGAGGTGGAGATGGGAGAAGGGTAATGAGTGTGGAAAAAAGATGCATTTATCTGCATCAAGGACATTTCTATAAAAATGCTAGTTTTAACAAAGTAGAAATGGGGAGAGAAAGGGAGAGAGGGGAGTATAAAGAGGAAAGCAACACTGACTTTGTCCATCCCTTCACCAAATAAAAGCTAATTGAAAAAGTCACACCTGTGGTTCTCTTTTGTTTTATTTAATTAATAAAATGAGTGAATTTTTCCCTCAGACCGGTTCTGTATCAGACAAACAAATAAAAGGTCACATTTAAAACTGTGACTGCAAGGCACACATAGGATAGTCAAACTCTAATTTGTATTTGTTAGATATTTTAGCATCTTGATTAGCACTGAAGCAATTCAACTGTTTTATGTATTGTCCCATTGTATGTTGTCTGTGGTGTGTCATGGATGCCCTGCACTTTTTAACTGCACAACAAATTTACCTAGGGGTATAAATAAAGTAACCTGAACCTGATACATGATATATGAATAAATGTTTCTAAAAACTCCAGAACACACCTCTGGATTCAAATGCATTTCACTCAGTGCAGTAATCAAACTACTGATAGGGAGATTTTGAGTATTTCATCAAAACTTACTGCCACTGCGATCCTCCCCAGCACGTGCTCTGGAATTCTTTTGAACACATCCAGAGAACCACCTGCAAAAGACAAATTGTTCATTCAGGGGGTGATATAGTTTTAACACATTTTATCCTAATGGCCTTTTTTGGCACATTTCAAAGCCAAACTCATGTTGACAATGCAGATTGCAAGACCTATCCAAACAGCTGACAACAAAATTGTTGCTTGCAATTTTATCTGGTCCAGATCTACATTGGGTCAACCTGCATTTCAAACAATGCTTTGCAGCCAAAACTGGCACCCTTGCCAAGAAAAAACTGTTGTTCCTCTTACACTGGATATTTACACAAAATAAATATTTAAATATATTTCACAGTTAAAAAAAAAAACAGCACTGACATTAAAGAACTTTATTTCTAAGGCCATATGGTCAAATTTAAATGATTTATTTAAAATATAATAACAATAACTTATTTCACCAGTCAATTGCAGTTAAACAACTAAAAGAAGAAACACTAAATGGCAGAAGGTTTTTTTACATTAACTCTAAATGTACCATGAGCTTATGAGTTGCAATTGAACACACTATTAAGTCCCATCTGTGTTGTTTCTCTGACAACTGTGCTGCTACTAGCTAACGGTAGGCTAACGTTATATGTTGCCAAGTGTAGTGTTAACTAGCGTTACATGTAGCGATTGTTCTATTGCCTCTAACGTCCATTTCGGAGCACCAGAGAGCAGCGCTGGCATTTAAGTGACACCAAAATGAGGCACCGAAATCCACTTTGCTATTTGGTCTGGTAGATACTGGTCATTTAGGACTGGTTTCGGTAACCAACCCTAGTCAGAGATGTACACAGTTGCCTTTAAATACATCCTGAAATTGATAGGAAGCCAGTTTAAAGAGAATAAGATGGGAGTGATGGGAGTCGTCCTACTGGACCTGATCAACAGCCTTGCAGCAGCATTCTGGACCAGTTGTAGACGGACCAGTAAGTGCTGTAGTCTAGTCAGGACAATATAAAAGCGTCAATGATCATCGCTAGCTCAGTATGTGATACAACAAACCTGAATTGGCAATGTGTCGTAATTGGAAGAAACATGTACGGGTCAAAAGGGCTGTCAAAATTGGCCAAAAATTACGTTTGAATTCCTTCTAAAAAAAAACGCAGAGGTTCGAATATATTCGAATATCTATTTTTGCGCATTATGTCCATAAAAGGGCAAATCAATACAACGGGAGACATAACTACTTGTGTAACATTAGTCCTCTCTCCCTCCCTCTCTGAAGCGTACAGAAGACAGGACAGGCCGCTGATTACACCGATGTTCGTAATTTGGTTATGAACAACCGAGTCTGCTGTTGTTCCATGAATTTGTCCGACAATATTTTCTTGTTGTCTCTGCATTTAAAGATTTACGTTTGCGTCTTTGTGCCGTCTTCTTCTTCGACTTTGTTGTTTGTTTACTTCCAGTACAGGCAGCCGCACGATAGAATGTCATCAACATGCCCACTTGCTCAATGTGAATTCTCTTCCCAACCGGCTGAGATCAATCAGACACGAGGCTGAACGTTTAGGCAGCGGCGGCGGCCCAGGCCCACGAACGATCGCGCGGGGCAGATAACCACAGTAGTGCAGTTTTTTTTTTTTTACTCTCTTATATTATTTGAATATACATTTTCATATTCAAATGTCTGTTTCTTTTTACTATTCAAATATATATTCAAATTTGGAATATTCGTTGACAGCCCTAAAGGTCAATTATTTGACACAGAAATTTCTGAGATTAGACTGTACAGCTGAAAAAAGATTGGCCAAACACTGAGCAACCTTGGAAGATGTGTTAACTAAAGCAACAATCAGGACCTCAGTCTAATTTGCATTGAGCTATAGAAAGTTGTTTACCATCCAGTCCTTACTGGCAGTCAGATGATTGTGTGAAACAGTCAGTTTCATCAAGCTTAAAATAGATATACAACTCAATATCATCAGCATAACTGTGATATGAGAAACCTTTAGCATATACAATGCAAAAAATATAGGACCCACGACAGAACCCTGAGGCACACCACAGGAAAGGACAGAAGTTTCAGATATGTAGGGGCCATGTGAGACAGAAAAACTCCTTTCCGAGAGACTGAGAACCAGACAAGGGCGCTCCCAGACACACCCACCGACTGCCTAAGCATTTCAATTAGGATGCTGTGATCCACCATATAAAAAGCTGCGCTAAGGTCCAACAGCACCAAAACAGAGCATTCACCTACATCAGAAGACAGCATTTTATCAGTAGTCAGTTTTAATAGAAAGCTTCTGACGGAAACCAGATTGGAATTTATCTAAAATGTTATGTGCAGTCAATTCAGCAGCTGAGCTTTTGGGCTGCAATTTTTTTCTAAATCTTTTGAAATGGAAGGCATCTTAGATACAGTTTTTTTAGAGTGAACAGATCCAGGTTAGTTTTTTTCAGAAGTGGCTGAACAACTGCATGTTTAAACTAAGCTGGGACACAACCAGATTTCAGAGAGCTATAATAGAGACCAGGTATGGACCAATACGCTTCAGTACATTTTTAAGCAAGGGTAAAATATCTACATGGCTTGGAGAAGGTTCCATACTGCCCATCAGATCAGTGAGGTCTTGCAGGGAAATAGGTGAGAAGCAGTTCAAAATCAATGGCCGAGTTGGATAAGCAGAATAGGGAGTTACAGAGGGGATGATGCTATCACTGACATCCTTTATCGTATCCACAAAGAAAGAGAGAAAGTCACTGCAATCCTTTTCTAAAAGACAGGCGGTGCATGAATGACAATGCTGTTGATGGTGTCAAACAGGAATTTAGGGTTGCGATTAATGAACAAAATTAGGTTAGCAAAGTAAGAAGCCCTCGCCTCCTTAACCATATTGTTAAAGTCAGTTACTAACTTTGTAGATATGTTCACCATCTCTATGACAAACATAGAAACGGTGAACATATCTACACAGTTATATTAAATAAAATTAAGTCTTTGTTATAATTTAAATAAGTAACAAGACAACAAATTATTATTATTGATGTTTCCTTCTGCTGTAACATTTTCAGACCATAATTTCATGTTTGCAATAATCAAGTACAACTGGAAATGACTGATCAAAGAAAAGTTTCATGAAGTAAAGAGTCCTGACAGGTTAGACAGACTTTTCTGACAAGCCGGTAAATGTGCGAAACAGGGGAATGACTGCATTAACACACATTTGGACAAACACACACACCTAAGAAAGATAGATGGTCCCCCATCTCACACCAATCTAGACACGCAAGTACAAACGCACCTACAAATGCACTTAAGTCAAGATTTATCACACTCTTGTCGCTTTTAGCACACAGGCATGCTAAGCAAATCACAGTGAGATGTTCTTTTGATCTGCAGAAGTGTAAATGGATACACAGTAGAGAGAGACAGAGTACAGATCCCCAAAGTATCTTCTACACAGCTGTGGCTAGCAAAGAAAAACATGTGATCTACTGGCTTGGGCCACCAAGAAACTCACCGTCCATAAATTCTGTGCATATGGATATCCTGTTCTCTACAAAAAAGGCACTGAAGAAGGTGATGATGTAGGGTGAATCACACTGCAATCAAGAGAAGAGACATTATGATCATAAAAGAGCATAAAAAATATTGATCTTTGATACAAAAGTATGTTTATACATTATCCTCATTATGAATTTTAGCGAAAATCTGATATGTGATTAGGAATGAGTGCAAAAGTGCAACAGCGGCACTAAATTGTACAAATGTAAAGTTCCTCATGATCATTTATGCTTAAATGACTGTAGTCAGTACTGAACAGCATCAATTTGAAGTTTTTGTTGAAATAAACAATTTCATTTATGATTTAATTTCACACATAGCATGGGAAGAGGGCTAGCTGAGCTAAATGAGGCCAGGAAGAAACACATCAATATACTAAGCACAGATTAATTGAGGTTTCCTCTGTTTTAGGGTAACCCCAACTTCTTTCTTCATGTTCAATGTTAATAACACACACAATGCATATCATTTTAAGTGAGTTTCTATGCTTACAGTGTTTGGATTTATGCATTTTAGGGGCAAAAGAAAATAAACTCCTCTTATGCATGGAAAGAAATTCACAGATCGTGATCAGTAAACTCACATGCCTAGTCCACGTGTATGTTGCGTGTGTTTCCATGTATCACTGATCCCAGGCTTACATTGTAAGACCAAAGGCAATAAATGGCGCTTCATTAGTTAGACTCATGGTTTATTAACAATGTAGATTTGGTAGGACAGCAACATTCAGTGGAGAAAAGAGAAAGTGTTGAGTCAAAACTAACCTTGTATAGAATTTCTAATTCTGACATGATTTGCTTCTGTAATTCCACTGTGATATCCAGGGGAATGACCTGTAATCAAACGTGCAAAAAATAAAATAAACACAAGTTCTGTTGATGTTCTGATGTGGTAGACTAGATTGTTGGTCACTTATTAAAGAGCAACATTCATTAACATGGAAAGAGTTCTCACCTTGACAGCTAAAACCCGCTTGCCCAGAAGATGGTACGCTCTAGAGGGACAAAACAGAAGACAATGTGAAACAAAACTGTTTAGCTTTCTTCCAAGTGGGGAGCTCTGATCATAATGTAGATTTTCTCCATTAAGCTAGGGTTCCATTACAATTCCCTTCAACGGAAATCCCCTGCACTCTGCCTTGAAAAAAGATGTAATGTTCTGATATGGTTAATTAATTATTATTGTATCAGAGCGATCACAAATTGTGTCCATTACATTAACAATTTGTGATCGCTAAACTTGGTAATCAAGTTCTAATGATGGTTAATGAAAGGACATCAATTATATTGCAATAAAAACTCCACAGGTCTTGTAGTTTCTGAGTAAAAGTATAGCCTAAATTAGCATGACAATATGACGGTCATTTCTCTAAAAAGTTAGAGGACACCACCCAAAACCAGATCCAGTCAGCCCTATCGCTCACTGTTCCAGACAGAGTTTTGAGTTGCAAGTAAAGCAGCAGCCACAAACTAGACCCGTAATGATTTAATTATCAAACTCCTTAATGCCAAACATCGGCTTTAGTTACAGCCCTTGAAGGTTAGTTTACGGCACCAGTGACAACACCTCAGTCCCTCTCAACATACAATCCTCAAGGAAAAATACTGTCCAACAGCTGTTAGGTAATGGGAATGAGTCAGGCCCGTGTACGTCACACAGGCTGGTTAGCTTGCAAGTAGGCTTAGTAAATGTGATACCTGGTTTCTCATCTGTCAGTGGGTCTTCCAGAGAGAATGTGTATGGCGCAAGGTGTGATTAATGCGTCTTGGATTGGAGTATCATATTGCTCTTTCGGCTAGACACCTCAAAACTGGCCCAGGCCTTTAATTAACGCCACCTATTAGTGCCATGTCAGGTATTTACCCACAGTTAGAACAAACACTGGTCGTTGGCTGTAGCTATGCCATGCTGTATGCGAGCTGTAGTTTACACATCTCTGATTAACATTACATTGTCTCATTTCTGTTGAAGTCAAAAACAAACTATTGACTTTTCAGAGATTATGAAAAGAATAAGGTAGCTCTTATACATTAATGCATAAAAGAAAAGAAAATATTAAAAATAATAAAAATATGGAATAACAAAAGATAAAAATTAAGTTTTTAGTTATAAGAACAAACCACAAGCCTTCTTCTGACTTAAGAAGACATTATTTATTTATTTGAGTGCTGCCTCTTAATTAAGATGAAGATGTTAATTGAGACAAGATCGCAGGGGTAGACATGTTAAATACTGGCTGGGCAGGTTGTGTGTGTGTGTGTGTGTGTGTGTGTGTGTGTGTGTGTGTGTGTGTGTGTGTGTGTGTGTGTGTGTGTGTGTGTGTGTGTGTGTGTGTGTGTGTGTGCGTGCGTAAGGCAGCCTGAAAAGAGATTTAACCAAGTCGTCGCCATGCTAAACAACGTGTAGTTCTCAATGAGAAGTCTAGACATGCTGAAAGACATAGCCAGCCCTTGGCTGAATGCACCTACTACTTTAACAAACGAGAATGTGTACGTGGGACACCATGTGCACAAGTGTCATCTGAGTGTTTATATGCATACGATTTTTGTGTGTATGTACCTTCATGCAAAGTATCACATCTGTTTATTAAAGCTAATGCTGTTTTTTTTTATGTCTGTGATTCATTTTGGCCAGAGTTAGATCAAGGTAAACAGACATTAAAGCCATCCATATACAGTACTTGTTCACAGGGTGGTGTAATAAATATGCTTTACATAGGATTGAAGGGAAATATCCCCATAATATTACTGCATGTTCACAAAGCAGCATTTCATTTTCATACTGTTATAATTAAATATATGTCTAAGTAGTAAGATATACAGTAAGATATACAAGAGTAAAGAAAGTTTTAACAAATGTGTTTTAAGGACATGTTTTAGGGCTGGAGATATGGTGTGACTACTGCTTGGTTAAAGCTTTATTCTCAGACTGTCCTTGACCACTTCAGGGCCGAACATCCCTATATGAGTTACAGTGACAGGCTTGTGACAGCGGGAGACATGGGGGACAAGGTTACATAGCCACCCCTGCCACTTCCCCTGATCTGACCCCAGTAAACGTGCCCCATCGCCTGGATCTTATTTACACTCCAGCTCGCTCTGTAATAAAAGCTCCATCATGCAGTATTCATAGGGCGTCTCTAGTCTAGTTGGGGCTGTGGGTTAGAGAGACTGGCCTCCTGGATCAGGGCTAACGTGGTACTTTTACACTGCCACATGGAGGACGGGCCGCCTTTCTCTCTCCCTGACTCTCTCACCTGATACGGCTATAATGGGCGTCCTAACTGACACAGAGAAGACAGAAGCTTAAACACAGACATTCACAGACAGACATGCATGTATACACAAAATATACACTAAAAAGGGTTGCTAAATAGCCAGCACATTATAGCAGCAAGAGACGTTCAAATAACAAAGTTGAAAGGTTTGTTTTCTCTCCTACCATGCTAAAAAAGTGAAAAAAAAAAAAAACATTCCTTAAAGGAGACATTTCCTGCTCATTTTCAGGTTCATACTTGAATTTTGGATTTATACTAGAACATGTTTACATGCTTTAATGTTCAAAGAACACATTATATTTCTCCTACTGTCTGTCTAAAAATATCTGTATTTAGGGCTGCGTCATTATTGAAAAAAATAATCGCAATTAACACGATTACTCCTTGACTTTAGGAAAGATGTTGCATTTATTGAACTTAAAAAACAGTGACAACAGAATTTGCTCTCCCCTGCTTGCTCATCAAACACTGCTTCTCACCAGCCACCATCTTCAATCGTGCTGATTTTTAAAGGCCACCAGATACCCCAAACAGGACCTGGCTGACTATTGACTGAGTGAGTTTAGCCTTCGGGAGGTGTATGTGTCATTACATTACATATCATTTAGCTGACACTTTTATCCAAAACTACTTCCAATTAAGTGCTTTCAACCTTGAAGGCACAAACTCTGGACAGCAAGAAGTAAGTGCAAGTATATTAGCTTCAAATAAGCCAAACTACAAGAAGCCTAAACACAGACAGACATGCATTCAGAACACAAGACAAAATAATCGTTTTTATCGATTACATTGTTTTTGTGATCGAGCCAAAATCAAAATTGGGACAAAATTTGATTAATTGCACAGCCCTACGTGTATTCACCCTCTCTGTTTAACGCTTAGTTTTAGTGCCTGACTCTTTAAGCCTCGTTCCCAAAAAGCCAAGTCTGCTCTGATTGGTGTGCGAAAAAATGTGGTGCACCTTGGCAAAGGTAGTTCTTAAGCCGTGGGTAGAGATACTCACATGGGGGGGCAGTATATTCTAATGAGCCTGCATATGACATAGGAAGGGGAGCAAAATCTGAATAGCTTGTTGAATCCCATGTTTTCTGATCTCGGCAGCCAAAAGAAAAACCGACTGCTTTGTCTTATTTCATGGTTTGTGGGTTGATCGGCACTCCAGATAGGAAAGTAAGAGCTGCTTAAACGGTATGCATTGCAGCCCCTACAGGTAATAAGAGTTACAGCAGAAGTTTATTCTTTGTATATTTGCACCAAAGACAAAACCTAGGCTGCACTTATGCCCTGTTTAAACTGTAATCCCACTCAACTGGTTCTAGACACAATTTGAACATATCTGGATACAAGATACTAGGTTAACACCAATTAACCAAATAGGTTTGGCCCTTCAATATACAGTCTAATCAATGAGGCGAAAAACTAAATCAATGGAGAAAATGGGCTGGGAGAGTAAAGCGACAGCTGTGGGTGTCTAAGTAGATGCCACCACAGTCACAGTCAGGCAAATGGGCTTGTTTTAATTGCACTATAGGATCAAATGAGTCACAAAAATAGTGTGTCCTTGTTATTGTATTTATAAGCCGTAGAGTCAGTTAGATTGCTGGACAAGATGGACCTCTGAGAGAGTGTGTACTAAAAAACAAAGGCAGACGTTGATGGATGGCTAGGTCAGCATGTGGCTATGGAGAGCTGAGGTGTTGGTAACATCCAATTCAGTCTAAATGGCTCTGGGTCATAAATGGGCTAAGAGGTTAAAAGGTAGGCCTTTGGTAGTGCTTTCACATGTGATAAGACTAATATAATCTGGACCAAAGGGTAGAGGCTAAAGAGGACAGAGAATTGGTTTTTGCAGGAAACCTGTCTTGGCCCTCAGTGAGTATGCATTTTAAATAATGGCTAATTTCCTGCTTAGTACAGCAAAATGTACTAAAACATTCATTCTCAATGTGTTTTACAAAAAGGAAAGAAAAACAATAATGGAACAGCCTGACCCATAAAATAAGCAAAATTTAAAACTTTGTCTACCTCTTATTGTCTCTAAACGTAGCACTTAAAGCAGATCAGCATATTTGAGGAAGGTGAAGTACTTACATTATTCTTGCAATCTTTAGGGTTGTACCCACATGGTTAAATGCACTCGTTGTTTAACCATATTCTTTTGTCTGACAGTGGATTATAGTGACTCTTTTCAACCTAAACTCCTCATGTTGTCTCCTCTTTTTGCAACTGATTGGATAATCTCAGTACCCTGTCCAGACCCTTAAGAAAATCCCCCAATGAAAAATATTTTGTGAAGGCAAACTGGATGATTATTTTTGATGAACTTATTTTAATGAATTTACTGTATTACCCAGACTTACTGTCTTAAAATTAGTTAATTTACTTTTGGCATGAAATATTTGTAAAGATATATTTATACAGATAAAGTTGTTATAAATGTATTGGAAATGTTAAAGTGAAAAATCCAGCCAAGCTGAGTACAACACTACATAGAGGTCATCACGTCGCTATTCTTTAACTAGTCAATTAACATTTTATCTAACGAACATTTCTAGGAGCTGATGTCTGATGCCTTTACTGTTACATTCATTTTTTCATAGCAAAATGTGATTGAAGTTGTTCTTTAAGTACCTTATCAACATTAGTCAGGCCTGCAAAGTCCAGGGTGAGCGTGGGGCAGATCTAAGCTGTGTTCTACAATTACAGTAACTACAGTATATTGCTGTATTAGCAATTAAATGCATGAGACACTTGGGTTGATGGTGTAGCTGAGCTGACAACTGTTCTGTTCTTGAACTGGAACTAATGGCAGGTGATGCTGCTGGACATGGTAGGGTAATACTGGTTTTCTGGCAATGCCTGAGTGAGGACTCTTTTCAGAAGCATTTTTAGCTTTTATCGTCGAGCCAGCCTCTCCAGTGTCGTGTTGGAGATTGGGTGCACGGAGTGAGAGTGTATCTTCTTCAAAACATTTAATAATAAGCTACTGCTGACTCAGTGGGGGTGGGGGGGGTGGGGGGGGGGGGGTGCAGGACAGGAAGGATGCAGCTGGGGTAGTTTGGGAAGAAAAAGCCCAGTTGTAGGGTGTGGACTCATGATAGGCTTGGACCATGACTTACACGCACCCTTGGAGTTCCTGAAAAAGCATTCATTGATGCATAAAAGGAAAGGGCAGCACCCTAAATGTCCTCAGCAGTTTGGGGAAATGTTGACCTTAATTATGACATTTCTGCAACGATGAAGGAGCAAATAAAGTACCTCCTAAATTGGACTGACTGCTTTATGAGCAGAGGCCACTGTTGGTAGGGGAGCTGTCAGAGATGTAATACATACATAACTGATAATGTTGTAATGATCCAAGCATGGTCCTTAATGATATGACTGACTTGAAACTCAATTTTGATTAATCTCAGATTTGATACAGTTTATCATTTTCAATATGTAAATACATTTAAGCGCATGAGCTTATGACAGATGGGTAGTAGCTAAATAACAATATCAGAGTTCTTATTTATTTATTAATGTGTAATACCAAGATCAACAGAACAGAACCAGTCAACCTTAAGAAAATTCACCTGTGCTTTTCCAGCTATGACAAGTAAAAGTGTCTGTGGTTAAAAAGGTCTATAGTGTCCATCATTAGCACACTCAAAATCAGTGTTTTAGTACACACTGACTATTTTGAGTATATTGTGTGTGGACACAGTATATTTCAGTGTGAACACACCACATACTCAGAACCTACTGAGAATGTATGAATTTGGGACACAGCATGTTCAAGGACATGCTCAAAGGGCTGTGTGTATATAAGTGAGGTATATCTTATCTAAAATGGCCATGAAATAAAACAATCTACAACACCAGACTAGCACTAAAACAGACTTTTTTTTATCTGTATGGTTTTTTTTCTACTCCTTCCAACCATGAAAATTTCAGCACCAAAGCATATGGATTTTTTGCTGGACTAAATTGACTGAGAAGTTGTTGGGCTTGCAATATTGGCCTTCCCCACTGCAGTGTAACCATGCTGGTGCCAAACTGTTCAGCAATCTTATTCTCCTACAACTATGAGAGATTGGCTCTTAATGAAACTATCTCGTAGTCAAAAAACAGTAAAGGGTGGCTGGAAAGAAAAGGGGTGAAAGTTAAAAAAGACAGTTTTGTGGATTTGCGTGATGGGACATTTACTGGGCTTGCTGGGGACTGTGTCTGTGAAGCAGACCACTCTGTCAAGTCAAGGTTAGTCTGAGCAGTGATCAATACTTCAATCTCAATAAAACAGCTCCATAGCTAAACATTGATGGGAAGGAGGAAACACAAGGTGGGGAAAAGAAGGATAGAGGGAGCAACACAAATGCCAACCTTGTCATAACGTTAGCAGGGCTGTAATACATTTGTCTAGCCAGAGAAGATGGAGCTCTCCTATTGTGGCAGGTAATGTGTGAAACTATAGACAGATTAAGTCAATTGCCGTCATACCTTACAGCCCCAAATCAATATCATATACGTTTGCAACCTTCAAACCAGAATAAATAAATGAAGGTAAAGACAGAAACCAGCCTGATAGATGTCACAACAAACACTCCGAGATAAATGGACGGATGAAGGAATGGAGGAAAGGCGGTGAAGAATGGAGAACCCTTCACAGAACCCTATCGCAGAGTGATGAGTTTCTCATAAAAACTGAGCAGCAAAAATATGAAAAAGCAAGAATCGTATCACACTCATCAGTCTAAAGCTGGCCACTAATTGAGACATTTTTCCTAAATATTTGCACTGTATAGAGGCTTCAACATCCCTGTATAAATCATTCAGACCATCTCACTTGCTTCGCCGGGAATCTCTTCAGGGTAAGTCTACGTTATTGTGCTGTGGCCTTGTAACGGAGGTGCCTCGGTGTAAGAACACTTACTTGTAAACTGTGCCTCCGTTTCCATGGCCAAGTTGCTCTTGATAGTGGATATCTTGGGCATTTATCTGCAGACACAGGTGTAAAATAATGGTACTTAGATGTTATAACATGAGAAGACATGCAACCGGTGGAGGATAAGTGTAACTATACAGGTGAGGGAGAGAGAGTGAAAGAGAGGAAGAGGGGATGACATTGTCACTGGAGGCTATAAACAAGACAAGCATTCAGGTCACTCCAAGTTCAGCAATATAAGGAGAGAAAACAGAGGGACAGAAGGAGAAGAGGAGATCAATACAACATTTGCTGTCCAATTTATAAAAATACATTGTGCTTGGGTGAGTGGGGGAACTGTTGGAGAGTTTAATGATTCCTCCTCTCGCCCATTTGAAAATTTCCAGTCAAAATGTTCCTGTAGGTCAATGAAATTCAGAGCACTCAAATTATTGTGTAGTTATGATTTAGTTATATAACACCAACTACTCAGCATTGAAGAAGATAGAATTATATCGGTTAAATTCCTGAAAGGTGGGGTATAGTAATCCACTGCCTGTCTGATAATATTGTGTGGGAAAATTACAAAAATGAAGACTGTGAAAAACATTGTCTCCTCGAGTTCAGCAGTTATACATTAAAATGACACACTTTAAATTAAGTGTTACAGAATGTAAAGACTTCCTTATCCTCATTTAAATCTGGAATATTTTATAACTTAAGTGGACAGTCTTTATACATTCATTCATGAATATATTTTCACAAATTATTATGTAGTACAGGTCCTGGTCTTGAGTTTTAGAGCAAGAAATAACGTATTTGAACAGAATGTTTGAATTCCTTCTGTTATTACCCTAACTGGAGAAAAAAAAAATCAAACAAGCTGAGTGACAAGTATATCTACATAAATATATTAGTTCCAACTTTTGAATATACATTAAAAGCATTTAGAACCTCTCTCTGCCAAAAAAAAATCTTTTTACATTCACATAAACATACTGAGTACTATGATATAAATCCTTAATTTTAAAAAGTAAGTAAAAAGTATTTAATGTTATATGTCCTATCGATATAACAGGGAATTGCTAAATGCCAGCATCCTGAAAATACACTACACAAAATATATAAAAAAAATTATAGGAAGGAAAAACATTCTTTATCTTTGCATCCAAAATGGCCTGAATTTAAAATGCCCAGTGATCTCTAATCGATTATTTTCCCAGTCCATGCTGCATTGAGGGGCCGCCGGCTTAATTTTCTCTATGAAATGCCTGTGTGTGTGTGTGTGTGTGTGTGTGTGTGTGTGTGTGTGTGTGTGTGTGTGTGTGTGTGTGTGTACGTGCGTTTGTGTTTGATCTTAGGAACTAAAGACCCACTGCTCCCAGTGCGGTACAGTGAAGACACAATAACAAAATGCACACTCCGTATAACAACACCACAGTTGGCATCACAGAAAAACAGTAGAGGAGCCAACCAGAGAATGTGTTTCTAGTGAGTGGAAACTAGGTGTGAGAGCAGGAGCAGTGAGGTAACTGCGGTACACAGGCTCACCTGCCCATTTGTCAGGATCCTCTTCAGCTCAGCAGATGATTTTTTTAAGCTGGAGGAAGGAACACAGCACAATTGACACAAGTATCGGAGACATATTTCTACTCATTTATCAACCAACCAATGGTTCCAATATGGTTCATTCCAGATAGTGCAACATGCTTCTCATGCCCCAGCAAGCTCACCTGTTGTTGGCCATAGAGTCTGGGACACCATGAGTGCAGTCATTGGCTGGGTTAGGTCTTGTATTAACCTGAAGGTGTGGAAAAAAAATGTGAGAGGACACACCACACACCACCCCCCCCCCCCCCCCCCCTCCTCACCACACACACACACCTCAAGACCAAAAGACAGGCAGACAGACAGACATATGGCCAGACCCCCTAATGAACAAGAACACAACACAAGCTCTCCGTTCAGCCTAGAGGTTAATTGGCTTTCATAGGAGAGAAGGGAGGCAGGCAAAGAAGAAAGAAAGAGATGTCCACATAGAGGAGGGGAGAGGATGACAGCAGAAGGGAACATGGAGGAGAGGGGAGAAATATATTTGCATTAAAGTACAGTAATATGGCTTAAAACTGAAGAGAGTGAGAGAGATTTGGACAGAGGCTGCAGGAAAATAAGTTGTTTATTTTGGCATTTTAGCCTTTACTGGACAGATGACAGTGTGAAGTAGAGGCAGACTAGAAACAGGGGTGGGGTAGAGAGAGAGAGAGAGAGAGAGAGAGAGAGAGAGAGAGAGAGAGAGAGAGAGAGAGAGAGAGAGAGAGAGTTAGAGCGTGATACGACAGGCAGCAAAGGTGGAATTGAACCGGGGACGTTGTAGCATGTGTTGTAGCCATTCTGAAAATAAAGTTAAGCCATTATAAAATGTCATGCCTCACTAGGGACATTGTTTCTTTACCTGTATTCAGCTGCATCTATGTTTCCTCCACTGACCTCGGTACTCAACCCAGATATTGTACACAAAAGAAGAGACATGACCCTGTAAAGGCTATACTAAAAATAACTCATTTAATTGAGGTCAAAAGGCCAGTGTGTTGGGTCCACTAAAGCACAGGGATTCTCTCTTTAATTAGTGCCCAGAAAGACCTAATTTAAAAAGCGCACAAGACTTCCCTCAGCCAATTACTTTGATATTAAAACAGGAGAAAAGAGGGGGAAGATTACCAAAGGACTTAAGGTTTTTGGAAAACATCATCTTATCAACACAGACCCTTGACCTTAAAAATAACTGACATAGTTCAGTAGTTGTTACCAAACCTCCTTAGAGGATACATTAAATAAAGCACTTTCAGTATTTGGAGAGGGGGGGTTGATTTTATTATTGAAATGGAGATGAATATAATATGAATCATCTGATGAGATGGAGGAGGTGTCAAATCATTTAACCCATGGTAATTAGCAATGAGTTTCAATAGCAACATATGCCTAACATAAAATGGGAAGGTCTGTGGAAGACCATTTGTAAATGGCAGAGGGGGGCTTTGTAATGACAATTTCATGGTTGAACAATAACATATTTTTATTGACTTGGTTTTTTTTTTATCTAACCTATGCTTATATTCTTATCATATGGAATGAGTGAATCATAATACTCTGGAGTGGAATCAAGGATTCAGCATGACACCTTGCTTTTAAATGACCATCACGGCATTAGAACCAAGAATACAAGTAGATAAGAGAAGGTGAGAGAGACGGACAGCCACAGACAGCCATCCCCATACATAAACATAGATGAGAGTAGCAAGAGAATGAGTGAAAGAAAAGGAGAGCCTTGACTTCAATTGACATTTCAATAAGTGGAACACAGCGTTACCAATCCATTTGCCTCAACTTCACTCCCTCCCTCCTCTCCCCTTGTTCTCTGTGTAAGGCAGCTGAAACAATTATTGAGATAGGTACCTTCAGGCCATGTATGTTCCGGATCCCTGGAGTCTTGCCGGCTGAAACAGTAATTGACTACATTGTAGAACACATCACTGGGCCATTTACAAATGTGCTGAAAAAAAAAAAAAATCCGTTCTTTGTAAAGAAAAAAAGATGAAATGAAATGAGGGTTACTCTGAAATTAGTTGTAGACAAGAGAGTGATTTAGATGTTGGGCTCTTGAGACAGCTGGTGGTAGGTAGGAAGTAAAAACAGAATCACACAGCAAGATAAAAGACAGGGAAAGAAAGATTGCCAGATACAGAGTAAAGGAGGGAGACAAAATAAACTTTGCCCTTGGGGCCTGTTAGCGCTTGTGTATGACTTTGAGTGGTGAGCAAACTATATGAAGATATTAAAAAAGCACTCATATTAAAAACCAGTTTAGGAAGAAACTACACAACGCCTAAGATTTGGGCAAGGCTTAGCCTGAAGCTTGCAGTTTCAATGTCCTTGGAGCAAAAGAAATGTAGATATATAAATTACTGTCAACACAATAACAAACTGAGCTACTGAATTTGTAGGCCAGAGGCTGCATTGTTACTTCAAGCCACCAAATGCTCCCTTTTTCTTATGTTTGAACACAGCACAAGGGATTTACTAACACACACATTTTCAGTTTAATAGTTTACAACTAGGAAACTGTGAATCTTTTTATATATTTAAATTTTGCTTGTGATTAATTGTCAACACATTAATTACAAAAGTGTATTGAGCCTTTCAGCATTGCCAATCCATGATAAACTATAACATGTCACTCGTACCTCGTGGAAAAATCTGTAGAGGGTCAGGCAGAAGTCCATTCATGCGCTGTTCATTCATTGTGTTGAAGTACTAGAGGGGAAAAGACAGTCACAAATAGTTGAAAACAATTGTGATTTAAAGTAATTATTACACGTACAGGAACTCATTCGTTAATAAAGGATTATTTGCATAGTCAAAATATGCATTTTGACTATGCAGTGCACTGACACATTTTTGAATATTACACGTTTACACACACAAATGTGTATGTAAATTACATCAGAAATAATCCAGTGTTCCCAAAAATGTGAGCATGCTGTGCTGAAATCTGTTGCAGATGAGGACCAATGCCCTGTGGGCTTGTTCTGAAGGAGTGTAGCATTAACCCTTTTCTCCTCCAGGTCAACAGCTCACCAAACACTCATATCCTATAGGACTAACACACACACACACACACACACACACACACACACACACACACACACACACACACACACACACACACACACACACACACACACACACACACACACACACACACACACACACACACACACACACACACACACACACACACACACACACACACACACACACACACACACTCTCTCTCTCTCTCTCTCTCTCTCTCTCTCTCTCTCTCTCTCTCTGGAGCCTCTCAGACGCTTGCCAAGGCATTGCAATAATTGATGTTTTAGTTTACCAAACCATCTGTTAAACTAAAGTGTGTGTGTGTGTTGTTTATGTGCTCTCCTTTTTGAGGCTTTAAACCAAACAAAAATTAACAGCCATAACCTACCAAAGACACAGTAAGACACTTTAGAAGATGTCTTAATGTAGTCCACATGTACATGTGTTCATTGTGTTTTATTTACAATCCAGTATGAACTACTAAGTCATCACTGCAATATGTAAATTTGCTCTCTCATTGTGAGGGAGAGAGGGAGGGAGGACGATGGGACCGGCTTGGATGGGAATGGATCAGAATGGCTACCCAAGTGGCACAGCTGTTATTAAAAGGACTATTTATCACTGTCAGATCCCTCTCACTCCTAGCCCTCTGCTTTCGCCCTCCAGCGTTTTCACTAGGCCACATCTGAACATTGGGGCCTAATACCAAAAAACATGTTGTGTGTGTTGAGGGTGTGTGTGTGTGTGTGTGTGTGTGTGTGTAGGGGGGGGGGGGGGGGGGGGGGGGTCGAACTTCACGTACCTTTAATTTTCCGCTCAGCTAGCTTATTGATTAAGGCTGCAATTACCACCTAATCTGTAGTAGGTTTGTTATTAAAAGACATTCTCCATTGTTGGCCAATAACTAAACAGTGTCCGATCCCAAATACTATCGCTCAGCCTTAAGGGACAAGTGGGAGAGCGAGAGCGGGTCTCATCATCATTAGCAGACTAAGGGGAAATGGGAGTAAGAATGGTGGAATTAGAGCCACTACCTCCAGGGGGAGCTGAGCGAGGAACGGATGAGGTCACATGGTTTTTTTAGCACCTGACACAGGCCAGTCTTTAACTTTGAACAGGGGCGTCTGTCTTTCAAGGTGTCGAACAATGATTAGAGATGCCTGAAAGACTAGTGGGTCTCACAGGAGCATGTAGCAATCAATTTTCTAAGTGATGGGGGATACTTTTCACAATAAATGCCCTCTGCAGACTGATGTTAATTAAGTGTTGAATTTGAGCATTCATTTTGCTCAGCAACAAGGAGCATACATTTTTCTCAAGGCAATGTTGAAGCAGAGATCTTGAATAAGAAAAAAAAAACACTGTGTAGTGACAGTATATTTAAAAGTCTGGTTGTAAAGGTATCAATTAATTATCACAAACATCCACACACAAAAGGAACATGTGCACACATGAGGCAACCATGAGAGACTCTAATGAATTATCCCACCTTTCACCTAACATGCGTAATTCCTATTCATTTCACATAATGGCTGTCTGCTCACCTGGAATTAACAACACCGAGGCAAAAATTCACTGTGGTCTCTACGGAGGCCAAATGAAAACCACAGCAAACAACCAAAAAAATAAAAAAAATTCTTTGCATAAATGACTGCTGAAATGCATAACCCTTGCATAAGACATTTAAAGTACTCGGCTAGTGTAAATTATATTTTAGTGAGCCCAGTATTTTCCAGGTGATCAGCAGCTTTTTGTGCACCTGCCTGTCCCATGAGGAGTAGAAAGCCATCAGGGGCTCCTGGATTTGTTTGCCAAAAAATGTTGACTTTTGAAATCTGTGGACAAAGCAGTGCCGTGTTGTAGATACTACATTTTGTGATGCATGTCAGGGTCGTAATTTAATATGCTGTAACATCATCCGAATAAAGAACACCGTAGTGTTGGGACAATAAGCTGCCAATATGCATTACAAAATGATACAACACAATGTTTATTGTAGTCTGTTTTGCTAAATAAATGCACATGTACAGATACAGATTAATGTGATAAATATCAAATACATTGATAGTTTGATAGAAAATATTTGATCAAAATAACTGATATTACATACAAAAAAGTACTACCAGGGACACTGATGGCTCCAATTGTGGCTTGTTGTGTTTTGAAATTGCTTCTCTGCTATTTAAAAATGCACAGGTATATCAGCGATTATTACTGATATTTGTCTGATCATGCATCAAATTAGTATAAAAGTCCAATTGTCTTTTCTTTAAAAACTATTAGGCTTAAATTATGCATTTCTTAATTTCCTGAAAGAACGAAACAGAACTTCACCATCACAGTCTACTGTAGCAGCATCATTTTACTTCCAAATAAGGTTGTTAATTGAATATTAAGATGAACTTTTAGCATACAATACACATAACAATGGTGGTAAATGGTAATACCAAAACACCCATGATAGGAAATCCCTGAAACCTAATTGGTACATAAATCCCCAAATACTGTGATTTTCTCGAGAGCTACTCCCATTTAACAGGACACATAGCACAGCAAGGCAAAAATCGCGAAAGAACTTAAAAACATCTCAGCCGGATTTGTGAATAATAAAGCTGGCTGAGGTCAATACTTTTTCCATCCCTGTTTCACAACGCTCATCGGCACAACAGCTGTCTCTTTTTGTCTAATCATCCTGCTACCCTATGCTACTTAATGATTAAAAAGCAACCACAAGTGAATGCATGATAAAAATGGACAAAAAACAAGGAGTATAAATTGTGCCTGTGGCTCCAGCAGCATCATTGTGAGCTGATGGGGGGTAAAAGACATCCACAGATGAAAGTAGATTTTGAACAATTCTGCAGCCCAGGGGGCCTCGCTCTTTAATGAGGCAAAACTTTAAGTACTGAATAATAAATAATAAAAATTGACAGTTCATTTAGCTTTCAGTGTACCTCGTAGAGAAACCCATTACACGCCATTACTCTTACTGTCCGTGGCATGAACAGTAAGTATGGTAGAATCTGAAAATGTACAGCACTAGGTAGGGGAGTTGAATGGGTAGTGGAACTGTGTGCCTGTGTTTGTAGGTGTATGCGTGTGTGCGTGTGCGTGTGCGTGTGCGTGTGCGTGTGTGTGTGTGTGTGTGTGTGTGCTGCTAAGAACTACCAATAAGCTGTTTTTTCACCTTGGGCTAAATACAACTGGATGAGGCTATATGAGTCTTTATAGGTCGCTGAGTTGCAGATAAATACAATGAAAGTGTAGAAGTGGAAACAAGAAGTCAAGATTTGTTAATCCTATCTAGTCATCAGCATCTACCTATCTTTTTAGAAGTTTTTAACCAATGGTGCCTCCTACACCACATTATAGCAAGCCTTTTCTTAACTGTCTTCTTTAAAAAATGTATCTGATGGACCTGACAACAATTAACACCACTAAATAAGGTTTTGGTGACCATAGAAGGGATCATGTACTTTTGAGATTAGCTACTGCAGCAAAAACGCACAGTGGCATCAGAAAGTATTCAGACCCCCTTCACTTTTTGCACACTTTGTGTTATAGATGTAATTTTAAATGGATAAAATTGCCATTTTTGCCCATCAATCTACACTTAATAACCCATAATGAATTGCAAATTTCTTAAAAATCACAAACTAAAATCTCTCATTTACATATTGATTTCGAATGTTTGCTGTGGCACTTGTGGTCATGTGAATCCTGTCTGTTTTAATTACCCCCAAAGCGTGATTTATGGTTCTGCATAGGTTTCACGCAGAGCTTTCGCTGTAGCCTACGGAAGTGGCCTGAAGTTTATACTTGAGCGTTGGTGTGTGTGTCGATCATTTTAAGAGAATAGCAGGGCTGGCATATGCGTGTGTGTGCGTGGGGAGTGTGTGGTAGAGCGAGGGAGAGAGTGACGGTGATTAGCTTTGGCGCGAGTACCAACTCTAAGATGTGTCTAGAACTTGATTGGAGCCTACATGTGGCAAATTGAAATGATTAGACATGGTTTAGAAAGGCACAGACCTGTATAAGGTCCCACGATTCACTGCATGTCAAGACAAAAACCAGGCAATGAAGTCCAAGGAACTCTCTATAGACCGTCACAATAGAAATTGTGGCAAGGCATAGTTCAGGGCAACGGCATTAAATAATTTATTATTTTCTTTTATTAAGTTTTGCCATAGGTGTTATACAAAGAATTACAAAAACCCACAAACCTTACATAAGCCAAGACACATGTAACATACTATATACAGAGACTATTTGACATACGGTACATAAACAGAGCTTGTGAACACAGAGAACATAAAACATATAGACTGTACTTGACTAAACACTACAGAGGACAGTTTACAATGGGGGTGGGGGAGGTGCGTGTGTGTGCATTAATAGGCGTGTCCGTGTGTGTAAGTGTGCGTATAAGGAGTGTTTTTGTGATTATAGTATGAAATGTTGTGAGTCGAGTAGGGCTGCAACTAACGATTATTTTCATAGTCGATTAATCTGTTGATTATTTTCTCGATTATTTGATTAGTTGTTTGGTCTATAAAATGTCAGAAAATGGTGAAAAATGTTGATCAGTGTTTCCCAAAAAGCCCAAGATGACGTCCTCAATTGTCTTGTTTTGTCCACAACTCAAATATATTCAGTTTACTGTCATAGAGGAGAGAAGAAACTAGAAAATATTCACATTTAAGAAGCTGGAATCAAAGAATTTTTACTTTCGTCTTAAAAAATTACTCAAACCGACTAATCGATTTTCAAAATAGTTGGCGATTAATTTAAGAGTTGACAACTAATCGATTAATTGATTAATCTTTGCAGCACTAGAGTCGAGGTACTGTGTTATAGATATGGGTGGGAGTGGGTATGAAACGTTGAGTATGTTGGATTAGCTGAAGAGAAAAAAAAAGAAAAAAGTGGGGTGGGGGTGGAGCTTGGTAGGAGGGGTATTTATCTATGGGAATTGAGGAGCAAGGTTATTTCCTCCGACCGCTCAGGCCCCCCGCATTAAACCATTCCTAAAGCTCTGAGTGTTACCAAGAGCACAGTGGCCTCAATAGTCGTGAAGTAGAAGACATTTGGAACCACCAGGACTCTTCCTAGAGTTGGCCCTCCGGCCAAACTGAGTAACCGGGTAAGTAGGTGACCAAGAACTCAACGGTCACTGTAAGAGAGCTTTGGAAGTCCTCTGTGTAGATGGGAAAACCTAACCAGAAGAATGACCATCACAGCAGCACTCCATCAATCAGCCCTTTATGTTAGAGTGGCTAGACAGAAGCCAAAAGGCATATGACAGCCCACTTGGAATTTCCCAAAAGGCATTTAAAGGACTCTCCAAGCACGTTGTCTGGTGAACACCAGGCAATGCTCTTCACCTGGCCAATACCATTCATACGGTGATGCATGGAATGGGGGTGGTTCTCAGCGCCAGGGACAGGGGACTGCTCAGAATTAAGAATGAACGCAGCCAAATACAAAGAGCTTGTTGAAGAAAACCAGCTCCAGAGTCCACACGACCTCAGACTAGGGCAACGGATCACCTTTCAGCGCAACAATGACCTGAAGCATTCAGCCTAGACAACGCAGCAGTGGCTTTGGGACAGGTCTCTCTCTCAGCATATTTTTTGAGCATACTGTACCTAAAGTTATTCTGGAGAATATTCTAGAGAGTATTTATCATTGTTTTGGATTGTTGCAATGATATTAAACATTTGCATAAAGCAAGCATATTTGTCCGCTCCCATGTTGATAATTAGCATTAAAAACGTATAAAAAAATATCCCTTTTTAAAGTACATTTAGAACAGATAAGAAAATGTGCGATTAATTTGTGAATAATCACGAGTTAACTATGGACAATCATGTGATTAATCATGATTAAATATTTTAAATCGATTGACAGCCCTACTAAAAACATGTTTACTTCATCATTATGGGTTATTGAGTATAAATTAATGGGCACAAATGGCAATTTTATCTATATAGAATTGCATCTACAATACTAAAGTGTGCAAAAAGTGAAGAGGTCTGAATACTTTCCGAAGCCGCTGTATGTAATATTAAGTTGGTTTTTTGGGCCAATCTCTGTACAAATAATGAGATACTATACAGTAGAGCACTGGGTGCCCACAGACCGCTACAATGATTTGTTCCTCCATTCTGATTCAACGACAGGACATCAGGAGAATCTAAACACTGATAGGCTTTCGCGACACAGCATCACGCAAATCGGACACTCGAATTGAAATATTTCAACGCACGTGAATACATGAATGGCGAAAATGTTGCGTGTTCGCCTCATTCGCGCCATTACCGCCGCCCCTGCGATTTGCGTCATTGTATGATACATTGTAGGCAGAAATGGTCAGGATAGAAACTGTGTGGTCTGACCTTAATGTGTACAGTTTTCATTAGAACGGCTTTCTAATGAAGAAATAGCCCCCGCGAAAACTGCTACAACATAAATACAACCGAAAACACAATTCTGTTATGCAATTTGTGGGATGGATGTGTGACATGATGGAAACATTACAAATTAATTTATATACTCACATATGACAACATGGCTTTGAGTTCTTCATCACTTCTCACAGTGATTCTGTCACCCACTTCGTCTTCATCTAAAAAAAAAAAAAACACAGAAGCATCTTATAATTTGCACTGTAAAACTTTTTAACAAAATAATTATACACGGCTTTCAATATAACAGGTAACACTAAATCAAATATTTGATATACCTAATTAATAAAATTTAAAAATTCTAAAGATTAATAAAATCAATTCTTTTTATAAAACTGGATTAATTTAGAGGTAAGAGATACAATTAGCCTACTGTATGTGTGCTGTAGCAAATACACAGCAATCTGTAACTATAATAATATTATGAAAACCGTAAAACCAAAGTCATCTTAAGTCACTCATTTGGAAACTGTACACATCACTTTGAGAAACAAAAGAAAAAAGAAAAGCAACAATGCTGTTGCAACATGTTGGGTGTCATAAATGCAAAGGGATACAATAATTGATGTACTTTCAAAACAAATAAGAAATGATATTAATTTGCCAATAACTGTGATGACATGCAATTTGTATTTTACACAGTTTCGTAAGACACAGAATTACCACTGCATGCAATATATAAGACAATTTACAAAGAAAAACAATATTTTTGCCATTAATAAGCAGAGCTTTACGGTTTCTATTTGTTGGCCTGAAATTACAAAGAAAATAAAAACACAAAATGAGTTGTTACTTTTGTCAGAATCTCATATTAGAATAACCCAAAAGCCAAGCACAAACTCCTACTATAATCACCTGTTTTATCCACTACATGTTTACATAAGTATCACTACAAGCTTTTTAGCATTAATGCTGCTAAAAAAGTATTTAATCTGTCACAATTATACAGAAAAATGTTGTTGTATATTATACATATGTATATTTTCCAGGAGAATAAAGAGCAAGAAAACAAAATAAATAGTTTCATCTTGTTTATTAGGCTATAAATGAATCTATAAAATAGCAGCATTCCTAATATTTTGATACACATCAATAAGCAGGCTGCACTTAATTGATTCATGCTTTTTCCTGCCCTCTCCACATATAGTAGTCATATGCCTCTAAACAAATAATACTTTAATTAAGTGCAAAATGAAGGACATTCTAATTATATTATTTTATAATAACTTATCTTAGATTAATTATGGTATCGATCCCTGTTTATATTTTACATTAATTCCATGTTTTTATAATCATTTTATGACATGTAATTTTCTTCATTGTTAAAGTAACTTTTAAATTTTTCTGAATTTTTCCTTCTGATGATCATAAATGATCTGTAACAGCAAACGAGACTAACAGTGAAAAGGATGCCATTTTATATAGTTTTCATTAATGCCTTTGCCTGGGTCCGATTTTTCTGGCAAAGTCACAAAGACAGAACACACATTCTTAGGGGTCACAGATTTTGGCGTAACACCAGAAAAGTAGGATTGGGCATCGAGAACCGGCTCCAACTTGGAATCGTTTTTAAAATTACGATTCCAGTTGAATCGGTTCTTTATTGGAATCGTTGGAGCACAGTAAGTGGCACCCTAGTGTGGCCATATTTTACGTTGAAAAAAATCCAGTAAAACTGTAAATCACCATCGGATGAAAATAAAACGTTCCTCTTATTTGTGATAGAGAGCCGTAATCGAACGGAAAAATCAGAATTAGAATCAGAATTGTTCAAATCAAAATGATGCCCAACCCTACAGAAAAGAATGTGTTAGTGTATCCAGCCAGGTAAAGGGTAGCAGGAGATTTTTTATACAAGCCTAATTGTATTTTACTTTTATTTAAGAAGTAATATGTTGTAGTTATGGCTAATACTGGGGCAGGGCCATCACAGAAAAGAATGAAATTAAACAAAGAGCAACTAAAAGCTAAAAGGGAAAGTGACAGACGCCCGTCGGCCTTTCAACAGATGGAGACAATTACGGGATTGTAAATATTCAAAACCGATATATGTGTATTTCATTCATAAAATAACTTTACAATGCTCAATGTGGTTGTACATCAGTAGCCTGAATTAAATTACGTCCCCCTTCCATTAGGCGCAGACGTTTTATTCCTTTCAGTCCATGTTTGTTTTGGCCTACTATTTTCTTTTCCTTTCTCCCTGTACTCGTGTAAATCTTTCTATGGTTTCATGAAACGTGCTATATAAAACTAAGTTATTATTGTTTAATGCTTTGGCTCGTGACACAGTGAAAGTAATATCCGGGTTAGCTTACGAAACATCCAAAGTCGGCTAAGTTACCGTATGCAATGCTTGAAATGCAACAATGCATCTGTAACGTACTCTTTTATTGTATATGTATGATTTTCTGTCAGAGCAGAACCTTAAAACCTTAAAGAAAACACCTTTACGACAGAAGGTGTGGTAAAAACACACAGATAGACTCAACAAAACCTGAAAGTTACATATAGCCACTTTAAGCATTTTGTGCTGCATTTCTTGTATCAAAGGTGCTGTACAAATAAAGGGCTCCCATACAGCAGTTGGGGGGTCTTGTCAGTAGAGCTGCAATAGTTGATTGACAGAAAAATAATAGGCAAGTATTTTGATAATCGATTAATCTTTAAAGTAATTTTTCATACAATAAAGGGATAGAAAACGCTGTGTTCCGTCTTTTAAATATGCCTATATAAAGACATTTAAAGACATCCCCTTTGAATTTAAGTAACTGGGATTCTTTTTTTCTGACATTTTATAGACCAAACGATTAATCAAAATAATCGGCCGAATAATCAATAAAGAAAAATAATTGTTAGTTGCAGCCCTAGTTGTCAGTAACAGTATGCCAGCTAGTATATTATAGGTATACGGTTTTGTTGTACAACATATTGTTACCAGTGAGAAACACAGCATACTGTGGGTCACTTAGAGGGTTCACAGTATGCCTACTCTTTACTTTTATCAGGAGTTGAAAAAGTGCTGTGATGCATTATAGACGAAGTAATACAAGCATGAAACAGACACTCACATTCAAAGGCCGTGACAGTGGCTTCAGGCATGACATCTCTGATTGCAACCTGAAAATGTTTGTCAGAGTGAATAATAACAGAGACAATAATGTTGTAACGTGTTGTAAATGTTTAGTGTATCTTAGACACGCACACGTTTACAGAAACCGAAAGTGTCAAATTCAAACTGTGTGCATGTCGTCTCACTGTAACGTTAACATCAGTTTTAAATGACAGTTAGCTAGCTCTCTAGCATTGTGAAGACTCACCAGTAAGTCATTGAAGTTCAGAAGAGATGGACAGTCAACGGCCGAGTCCATGTCCCCTAATGGTGTTTTTATACGGATCACTATTGCCTCGGTGTCCATTGCGCAGAGATTATTTAAATCGAGTACGAGCATAAAGAGGAACACTTAAGTCTCATGATAACATTGGGCTGTCTGTCTATGCTAACGAGCTAATTTCCTGCAGTGGTTTGCTAACGACACATGCTAGCATCCTGCTCAGTCCAGACACTTTTCTCAAGTGATACGGGGATTTAAAAACGTTACCCGTGGAGCTCAGTAAATGGTCACGTCATAACCGCATGGAAGGTTTAGCTTTAGCTGTAAATATGTATTCGCCACCTCTCTGAGGCAAAGTTTTACACTGTTATCTGAGCTATAAAGCCATGAAGCTAGTTTCAAGGAAAACACAACCACATTTCCGAATCAACATCCGCTCAGAGAGTTTCAAAATAAAAGCCCTCCGTCCCTGTATCCACTTTACTGTCAAGTAAGAGCCCTGATATAAAGTAGTAAAATGAGCTCCACCTTTACCAGCTGGAACATTAGTGATGCCTACACATTACTGCATCACTCATTAAAATATGGTGGTTACTTGTAACAGAGTACTTTTATACTGTGTTATTGCTACTTTTACTTAAGTAAAAGGTCCAGTAGTAGGCCTACTACAAATATTGTATTACTTATGCAACCAATGTAGGCTGTTGCCCACTCAATGGTAAAAAAGCTAAAGAAAGTTCACTGTCACGTATTTGCATAATATGTAAGCACACATAAAAATCATTAGGCCTATCTTCACGACAGTCTGTGCTCCTGCTTCTCCTACAAAAGGAAAAATGGTCAAGGTTTCCAATCATGCATGAATTGAAATAATAAAACTTCATTTCAAAAATGTTCTAATGTTTACCAATTGAAATGTGAATAAAATGTGAATATTGGTTTGTGAATAATGTGATTTGAAATACATTTTGTGTGTCATAGTTTTTGTGTCAAAACCAAGATGGCATCCTTGTTATAAATGTGATTTGGACTGAAAAGAGTTTGACTGAAAAGCAAAGAAAATAGTATGAAGTCAACACTGGGTGACACACTATGTGTGTGTACAACTCAGCCTTTTACACTGAATTGAAATCACTGAAAGCTTCATCAAAAGAGGTTATTGTTACCTTGGACTACTTTGATGGGAGATCAAGTTTGAGAGTGCAATTTTCAGCATAGATAGGTTTTCTGGGGGTGTAATGGATGGATATCTAATAGGTAAATATTCTTTTGTAATTTACCTTAGATCAGTGTTGCAAATATTCAGTGTATATTTGAATATTGAATGAATGGTCCTCACTTCCACAGCTGTAAAGATGAAAAACTGACAAGGCCCCTGAACTATATTGACAATACACCTGAGCTAAACTAATTTTAAAAAGTAGAAGGTGTACAGAGGAGTATATGACCTCATGACCATGGGGTATAAAGAGGTTTTACTTATTTCACTCGACATCAACACAGCATTAGTATTTAACAGTTTCCAACAGGCGTGAGTCATTAGTGTATAATTGAATGTAAAAACAGAGGGGCACTTAAAACCGCTCTTGATTACGACCTTATGATTAAGGAGCTGTCTCACCAGTCTCCTTCACCAAAGAACTGTGATTGCAGTTCCAAGTACAAGAGATTGATCCCTGTGCAAAATGAAGTAAGGTTAATTTACAGCGTTCTGCTCACAGAGCTAATATCCAAGTTTGTTACCCGGGGTTCTGTGTAATAATAAGAATTGTTCTGTGTCCCCATGGCTTAGGTCTGGCTGGACATGTGGCACTTGAAAATAATATCAATGAGACGTGCGCTGTGCCAGCCATCGCAGTAGGTTGGGTTTCACTGGCTGCTAAAACAACCACCTCAGGTTGTCCTAAGGATGAACTTATTTATCAGTTGTTACCATCTCATTTAAAAGGTAAGGGAAGCATTCAAAAGTGAAAGGGAAAATACAGAATCAGCCATCTATCTAGGCTAAAATTAAAAGTGCTACATTCAAAATTGTACTTAAGTAAAAGTACAGTACAGTAATATTATAAGCATCATAAGAATTAAAGCATCAAAATAAGGAAATGCAGAATCATCCCTTTCAGATGTTATATTTATTATATGTAACATAGAATTGGATTATTTGTATTGATGCATTAACATGTAAGCCATTTTTGAATGTTGCAGCTTGTCAAGGTGTAGCCTAATTTTAATTACTTAATGAGCTGTTGGGTAGTTTAATTTATAAAAATGCATCATATATTAATCCTAACCTGAAAAGTAACTAGTTACTAAAGTTGTCAAATAAATGTAGTGGAGTAAAAAGTACAATATGTCCCTATATAACTATAAAGTAGCATTAAATGGTAATACTCAAGTACAAGTACCAAACTTTTTTTAAGCACAGTACTTGAGCAAATGTACTTTCAATATCTGTCTATCTATCTATCTATCTATCTATCTATCTATCTATCTATCTATCTATCTATCTATCTATCTATCTATCTGCTTTTCTGTCTATTGTCAACTGTCAAACACAAACACACACCCTAACACACACAAAGGTTAGAAGTACATTGCATCAACCTGCTCTGCACTTATCTATTGTAATCTCTTACACCTGTACCAACAGATGGGTCAAAGACCCATTGATTTCCATGTAATGTCTGAAATTATTACTGTGCCTAATTGTTACAGGAGAGTAAAAGGGAAAACAAAGACGGGCTATCAAGCGGTCCAATTAATGCCTTCACCAGCACTGCCCTCTGATGAAAAGCAGAGGATCTATATGGCACTTTGTCAAACATACTCTCCCAGGACTTGACGTTAGGTCCTTCTGCTTTAGGGGCAACTAGGATGAAGCCCAGTCAGCAATCCACATTATCAGAAATCAAACTCCTGACTTAGCTGGGAGGAGAAAGTGAAAAAGGAAGGCCAGCATTCACTGTCTGGTAATTAAAAGGCATTTTATCAGACCTCCTCTCTTGCCCCGTACCTCTTTTCTTGCTATTGACAAGCTGCTTAGCGCAACGTGATCTCAGTTTGACTCTGAATGTTTGAGGCACACTTATTTAACTTTCTCAGCAAGGATGGAAAAGCGAGTAAACAAGACAGCAACAAAATTGTCTTGCAAGATTGTGAATTACTTACTTACTATATTTTTGTATGTATTCTTTTCATTCATGGCTGTTTTTTGTGTGCAACTCAGTGTACAAATGCAGCATGTGATTGCTTCTTCTTCTTCCTCATCTAATGATGATTATTATTTCATTAGTCTATGTCAAATGTATTGGTTGGCTTGTTGTGTTTATTGATTAATGAGCCAAAGTCAGCATTGTCCTCCTTCACTGTAATGCTGATATTGAAGAGCTTGAAATACTATTTGTCTGCTGTTAAGCATTAATCATTCTCGCGAATATCGACTGTTACTTGGTAGCTTTCTATTTACTATGTCCCTAACATTAACAGCAATTATACAAAATAAAAAAAATATGTGAGCTTGTGGTGGTTTAAGGCCTTATTTGCTTTGATATAACCAACAGAAGGGAAAATATGGCTGGCTTTGGTCTCGCAAAGGAGCTGGACCTGCTGTAAGTTCAGTGAGAAAAAAACCTGTCCCACCATCTGTCCAGGGCCACGTCCCAACTCAGGTATCCAGATGCGAACCCTCCAGCTAAAATAGAGATGTGTCTCCTCAGCCTTGAAGCCTGAAGCCTGTTGTTTATTGATGCTGCCAGAGTCCCAGCTCAGATCGATACCATCTCCCTCAGATGGGCCTTCAACACGCAGACTCAAAATTGAGGTCAGGATATGTAGAGGGTTATGGCACTTCAGCAGATATGAATTGCCTGAGAGGCTGCGGTCATTTGTTACACCTTCTTTTAAAGTTCATCTTCAAGTTGACCTGTGATGAAGCATGGAGAGTTTGTGAGACACTGTTGTGAGTTATGAGGAAAACGCACCAATATATGGACAAGGCAGACTGGAAGAAATGGATTGCGTGACTACCTCTCAGCTCTCGGAGCAGCATGCTTTCACTGGCCATTCCTCGTGTTTCAGATTCATCTCTGAGGTCCCTTTTATGGCTGCATGTTTCTGTTGTTTCTAATAAAGAGGAAATATTGGTGCCTTCCTGACCTGCTCATAGGGGCCATAGAAAAATTTATGGGGTGTGTCTTCTCCATAGAGGCTGCTTTTGAACTGAGCCTGACATAAATAACACATCACCAGTTCACCAGAGCTCTATTGGCTCCTCTTTCATGCTGTGGTCAAGTGACTTTATTGAATGCAAGATGTGACTACATGGTGTTGTTTTTCACATGATACAGTGAAAGCAAATATGCTTAAAGCCATAAAATATTTCACTTTGCTTTGCCAATTTTAGATTCCAACTGTACTTATGATTCCCATGATGTATCTCCCCCACCTTTTGGTGGAAAGGCTAAATGGTATTTTATTTACTTCTTCCAGCAGTTTGTTGCATCTTCTAAGGTATTTTCCCGATCTCACAGATGTCTGCTTTCTGCATGGGATGATAACATGGCTGGTGAAGTCTTGGTTTTGCCTCGTGCAGACAGACCAATTGCTGGATGATGTAATCTAAAATTCCAGCATTTCTGAAACATTTAGAATGTTCCCCTTATGTAGGGAACTCTGTGACCGAATCATAGAGGGACATATGGAGTGTAGAGCTCACAAACGGGGCTGGTTGAGAACCTCTTGTTTCTCCTGTTTTGTATTCTAATGTAAATAAATAAATGCCTAAATATGTTTTGGCACATTATTCAGGACGCTTAAAGGCCTTTGTTAAAACAAACAAATGCTAAAACAAGCCATGCCAGCCCACAGATACCTTACCATGTAAAAGTCCTGCATTCAAAATCTTTCTTAAGTAAAAGTAGAGTGTTATATATGGTACTTAATTATAACTAGTGCAGTGCCCGTTCAAAATGTGCCTGTTCGGAACGGGCCGAATGCTTGGCGTCCTGTACTCTCGAGAACCATTGTACCCTGAAATAACTTACAGAAGGCCCCCAGAGCACTTAAAGTAATATGCAACCTAACTGTATACTATTGACTTACTTTGTACTTTTACTTCTTACTTACTTTGGAAAACATTGCACTACTACATTTACCTGACAGAGATGTTACTGGTTATGTTGCAGATTCAACAATACAACAATTAATTTCTGAAGCATTTTTATTCATTCAGCGGTCTCCAACAGTTTATTATTATTGAGCATGTCGCGTTCAGGGGGCAGCCTGTTTATTCACACAAAAGTGTGTTGAACGATACTACAGGGTCACCTCCATGTTTACTTCCATACATCAGCGTGCTGATGTATGACATCTTACGCACATGCGGGTCACCACATTTACGAGACACACAGAGACTCCTGCCTTTATTACATCAGATTACTGATTTTAATCTGGTAGCTGGTGGAGGTAACTACAACTGTTGAGTAGTTGTATCTATAACAATGAATTGTATTTTAAATGATCTTGATGGTTTTGCAGTAAGTGGTACCTCTACTGTAGCTGCCAGATACATGTGGTGGAGTAAAATGTACAATATTGCCATCTGAAATGACAAGCACACAGCCCAGTGGGAAATCAATGTAAATAAACATTAAGTAAAACATTAAGAACAGAATAGTAACATCAACAACAACAACAACAACAACACCGTAACTGTATATACATGTGCATGCACATGTGCATGACCGTGCCAAGATAAGCGACCTCTCGCTAACCACACATTGATTTGGTCCAGAGTGTCAGGTAGCCTGTTTGTCAGCTGAAATATTCATCAAACAGATCAACGGAAAGTCTGGCTGGCTTTTCAACTGACAACTGCATGTCAATAATTGATAGGGAATGAGGTAAACGACTTAGTGAGTGTTTGGGGGGGGGGGTCCTTCTCTTTCTGTAAGTGATGCCTCTGACCTTTGGTGTGTGAAAGAACTCATCATGGTCAGTGCTCACATGTCATATAAAGCCCAACACAATGAACTGAATAGTGAAAGTAATAAAGAAAAGAAATAATATAATGAAAGAAATAACTTCATTGTTTGGTACTTTCTTTATTTCTTTTGTGCCTTTATTTTCTATTAATACTTGTTTTTAAATGTTGCATTTTTTAAGCTGCAGTTGGGAATTACAATGCCGTATTAAATTATTACTAAAAAAGTGCTCCCACTGATGCTGAATTGCTTAATGTTTGGATATTGTGTGGAGACATTAGACATTGCACCCACACAAGCACAGTGGATTTATTTAATTATTTATGAGTTTCAATATCAAATAATTTGTATATTATTGAAATGTAATACATGACATAGTGCCTGTTTGTACTAGCATGGTAAAATAAAAAAAATAAAAAAGGTACGATATTTTCGCACATGAAAATCATAGCACATAATGTTGATATCGGCATAGTCCTTAAAACCTGGCAATATTTCTTTAAGGCTTAGTGTATTCAAAGTAATCTATCTTAATTGATTTCATTCACTAACCCCATATAAACTGTACATTCTCTTTATTTGCTTAATTTCCAGTTACCAAAAAAGCATCCGTCATTCAGTGTCCATCAAATCATTTCCTAGCAGCTGCAAGAAAACTGTGCTGTCACTAACCTGACCTCTGACATCCCTGGAGAGAAAATGTTTCTTACTAGAATCAATACAATTTCACAGCATTATGTTATTGTGATCAGTATGCGGCATGGATAGCAAATTATTTACAGGTTGTGGTTATTCAAGTAGGCAATTAGCACCTAAACCTACCTTTGGTCTAATTTATGGCAGACAACCTACCTGATACAGTGGTGAGTCAGTGGAAAGTGGTAGTGGGCTTGGTGTGTGTTGGTCCTTCCTGTCAGAGGAGATTCTCATGCCTGCCAACCTAGTTTATAAAGTCTATGCTGCCAACACACTAAAATCTTTATCCTTCTGCCTGTTGTCTGACCTTCTGCTCACAATAACCAATAGTGGCTGCACAGCGTTTTTATGGTTCCAATTCCCTCTGCATCTGCAGAACAGAAAGTATTTAAGCAATACTGTCAGCATGAAGTGATGCACTTGTCTCGGCAGACTTCAAAACACAGATTGTAATATTTGCGAGTTATCAAAAACTCTGACATGAGTAAACAGTAAATTACACCCTTGCATTATAAGCAAAAGCATAACAAAATCTAACATAAAACCTGTTAAAAAGGGTCTGCTCAGCACTAACTACTGTATACCCTGTACACTAACAAGACCTACTGATTCGTTAAATCTCACTAATGATATGTGGCCTACATCAAAAGAAAATATTTAATACTTTAAAACAATAAATACTGTAAAATGCCACATTTTTTAGTTTTTAATTGTAAATGGGAAAAGCCCACAACATTTTGTCTATTCATCAGGCTTTCCACATAATGTAAAAATTTCTGACATATGGTGGTTTCTCAACTGCTGAGTGGACTCTTTAAAGTCGCATATGTCAGCTGTCCCTTTAGATGATCATTCTTGTGGAGCTGTGAAAAACGTTTTACATCATTTACTTACATGTAAAGACTGAATGAGTAGGATTTGTCCTTTTGAGGTTTGTAAACACAACTAGCTATATACTACAGCTATAGTATTTGTGTTCAGATAGGAGAATTAAGCGGAGCTTCCGACTCAGACAACACCCATTACAGGGTCAGCCAGGGCAGAACAGAGCCCCGGGGGAGAAGAGGTCAAGGAGTGACAGCTGGAGGTGGGTGAGGTACAGAGAAACACCCAGGAACGTCCCAAACACAGCAAAATGAAAATAAAAATGAGAAAATACAGGCAGAGGGCAGGGTCTCTCCAGATACAGACACTGCCACACACACTAGCGGGTCATAAGTGATGATTTAGAGGGATTCCTTTTGTATGAGTCTATACATTTTTTTTTTAGGAGAATCCTACTCATTGTTAAGTAAGTTAAAGTAGCAATATAACAATGTAAAAATACTCATCCCACTGAAGCTGGCTGTGAGACGGATGCAATCTTTCTGTTGTGATGAGATCCTGGTTTGTGTGTCTAGCAGGGTACATAATAAACAGCTGGTTGGAGACAAGGGTGCAAATTGGAGCTTCATTAATTATATAAAAAAAAAAAAAACACAAGAGAGAGCACACAACTATTACACTTGCCAATAATTTGCAGTTTTGGAATTTCTGATCAGGTCATTTTAAGCTGCCAGGGTCAGTTGTCCTCTCAGTGTCTAGATTCAGTGTTTTGCGAACTGCTGAGAAAACTATTTCAACCCGGGATGATCAGCTTGATCATCCCGGGTTGATCATTTCTTGACAGAAAATGATTGGGTGACATGTTGTTGGCTAACATTAAGCCATAGTGTCCTTGAAGAATGAAGCGTGTAGTGCAATGTTGGTGAATGTTTCTGGGACACCACAGCTGACTTATGAGCCCTCTTCAAAGATGCCCATTGGATACTGCTGATGATATAAGCCTTTAGCTATCCTTTTGCTATGTCAACCGTCTCCAACATAATCAGATCTCTCATCCCATTTATGATTTAATTGTTGTCAAGTATTGGGATTAACGTGTCACTTTAAATACAAACTAACTCAGATATCAATATAAAGGTAACAAGAGAGAAAAAAGACTGGACTGTTTTAACTTAAAGGCATATTCTAGCATACATCTCTGCCTAAACAACAATTTTTTTTTTAAGTGTTTATTTTGGGTGGTGCTCTTTAACAAAAGTCATTTTGCACTGTTTATTGTTTTACACATTCCTTAAAAAAAGAGTTATAAAATCTAGTGTGATCACTTTGCTTTATCGAAGGCTGACTGATACAAAACCAGGTACAAATGAGAAAAAAAGACAAAAAGCATTATTCGGATGAGGAAATTATCACATTTTGAAACAAGTCTGGCCTTGAACCCCACAATACGCCCTCAAAGAACTGTGAAAATGTCTGGCTGCTTGTTTCACATTGTTACCAAAATAAAGATATTCTTCCATTTCCAAAGAGAGCGGGCATTTAATAACCTCAGATGTTTTCTCATATACTTGATGGAAGTTTTCAGACATATACTATCTAATGCCTGTTTGAGATTCTTTCAGATTATTAAAGATACGTCCAACATATGCTTTTTACAGGGACGTGTGCATTATCAGCCACTACCCTAGAGATTATTGTCTGCTTAAATCTGTATGCGTGTGTGTGTTTTTGTGTGTCTGAGTGTGTGTCCATGCTTCATTGTGGGATATAACAAAGCCCTGGAAATCCAACCTCCAGGGGTCTTACCTGGATGTGGCGGCCCCCACTTTTTCATTAAAAACTGCAATCCTGCAGCTGAGGCTCCGTTACACCACAATGTGACAGAGCTTTACAAGGGCAAACATATGCGACCTGGACCCAACCTTCAAATATGCCCCAATAGATAGATCTTTTGCTCCTCTCTATTTTACAAGTTTGAATGCAAATTAATGCAGACCATTTTCAAAGAATATTGCATATTAATGCAGACCATTTTCAAAGAATATGTGTTGGGCATTGTTGTTGGCCTTGCTATGCTGTTTTCTTAAGCTTCCGTTGTTTACGTTTTTTAATGTCTGCATATTGAAATGGGTACAAGAGTTTATAAGCCTGTCTATGGATACACATGGACATGGATATTTTTTTCGCCTGACAATTAATGCCTGTTTTTAAATATTCAAATTTGTTAATTGTCAAAAATGGTTTAATCTAATTTGTTCCATTCTGTTTTGGCTTTCTATTTGCAAATGTGCCATGGCACATGCACTCAAATTTGAATCAGTCCATTCCCTGGACTATCATTACGATTTTGCTGGGCATTTGAGAGCAAAGAGGTATTGAAGTGAAGTAATTGAAGTGTCCGAGACCAACCTGCTCTGGTGAGATGTGTGAGCAAAGTAGCAATGTAATTACAGGTCATAAGTTGACCACCTCAGAACCACAGCAGGCGCAGGGAGAGCTCAGCCTGTCAAGCACTCTGACACACACACACACACACACACACACACACACACACACACACACACACACACACATACAAAGAGCCATCATTTTTCCTGACAATCGAGTGTCATTACATGACTTGAAAATGTAGCACTGTATGACCATCTGGGAATTTGAAAATGTATTTGCCAAAAACATATTTGATCATAGCTCAATAGTCCTGTGCAAGTCTGTCCATTTACTGTAATACAACCCCCTACTGGTGAAATAAAGAACTACTGAGGTGGGGAGTGAAATGCAATTAAATTGAAAGAGAGCTGTTGTTCATTAAAATGAAAATATTCAGATTTTAATTTAATAATCTGTAGTTTATCGCAATTAAAGAAAAGAAAAAAGAAATACTGGTACAGAGATAAACAATTGAGTCTGAGAGTGTGGGCCGTTTGTAATTGATTTGGCCACATCCTTTACCTGGTGTTATGGTGTGACTGGTCCAGGGTGAGTCCGCCGTAGCACCCTCCCCCCTCAGTTGAGTCATTTGTTATCACCTCATGGCTCCTCCAGTGCCCTGTGCAATTGGCCGAACTCCTCCAGGGTGAAAGGTCAAGCCTTTAAAAGGGAATTACTTCATTGACACAATAAGAGATGACAGTTTATTTGACGTCTTACCACCACTTTACTCCCCTCCTACATCCAGCCCTGCCCCGCATCCTAACTGCTCCCCAGGGACACAGGGAGCACTGGACCAGTGTGTGTGTGTGTGTGTGTGTGTGTGTGTGTGTGTGTGTGTGTGTGTGTGTGTGTGTGTGTGTGTGTGTTGTCATTTTATCTGTCCTCATGTCCCCATTTATGTCCAATGTTTTTCTAAAATAGCTTCTGTGCCTGAGGAAATTGTGACCTACTTGTAATCATATACTAATAAAATAATAACCATATGCTTACCAGCATAAGTCAAGACATCCCATAACAAGAAATAACTGAAGATGTAAAAACATTACAATTTAATGGAAGTGTATTTGTGTTTCTAGTGGTAAAGTGTCAGTTTGTACCTGAGTATTCAGTACTTACAATGTATTGTGTGTTTTTACTGCATCCCTGTCAGGTGTATTTAGAATGGATTGACTGCAGATGTTAATTAGGATTCAAGCGCAGTCCTGGGGCCTGGGTGTGTGTGTGTGTGTGTGTGTGTGTGTGTGTATCTGTATCTGTGTATGTGAAAGACAGAGAGAGAGAGAGAGAGAGTGAGCGAATGATTGACACCAGACATGTGTGTCACACCCAGGGGGATTGGGAGAGGCCATGCAGCCAGCCAGGCAGGTCATTATCAGTGTGTCACACAGCGACGTGACGGCTACTTCCTCTGAGACAAATCACACACACACACACACACACACACACACACACACACACACACACACACACACACCACACACACACACTCACACCCCAACTCCTGAGTCATTGAGGAATGCCTATCCAAGCCAATCAATTGGGCGATCAATTGGGGACCAACTGGCAATCCCCTGCAATCAATACTCCCCTTGTTGCATGGCTCCAGAAGTGCCACAATGGCTGTGGCACTTAATTAAGTTGTTAATTGCTGCGTTAAGCTTTCTCAGGTACCCTCCCTAGACGGTAATTGAGAGTGGCTGGACAATTCGGCTATCGGCAGCACTAAATTTAATCACAAATCCAAGTAATGGCAAAGGCTTTAATACAACGAGCCAAACAGCAGTAACAGTGTCAGTTTACGTGGAGGAGAGACAGTCCAGACTGTTGCAGTCTGACTTCTGGAAAGTAGACATTATGCTGAATTCTGTTTCTGTTGAGCACCCTCTTTATTGCACCATGAAGACATATGTATGACATCATACAGCTGTGCCGACCAATCAGAGTGCAGTACACGTTTTCTTTTAGGAATGATGAGGTTTGTTTTGGGCAACATCTTTCAATCAAAAAAATGTCCTTCTAGGTTATTGCTGATAAAACTCAACTATGAACTTTATTAAGCTTCAAAACATCAGCAGTGAGCTGGGAGGAAAGTTTACTACCTGCACTGGTGCCAGATCAAAACCTGGACATTTATTTAACTAAAAGCCGATTGGCCAATGGTTTTAATCTCTGGGTAATCACTTTTACATCTACTTGCTTCTGAAAGATACAATAGTACCAGCATCAAATATGTATTAATTAATCTCCAGTCCATAGTTTTACAATAGTTATTTTATGATGAAATTAGTTTATTTTATTTTTTTGGATATCCTCTTCCACGCATTGTCTCAATATTCCACATTTCAAAAAATGACTTTGCCTTGCTTACTTTGACTTTGTGACTACAGCGGAAATGTGTACTCTGGTATCTAAAGGAAAGATAATTAAAAAAATCATCAAACTAGAAATGCACCGTGCACTGCTATAAGCTCGGATGTTTTACATGTTTTCATTAAACAGAAATCATGTGTTATTCCGGTCATCTGTTGTTTTCAGAGTTACTTACATGATAAGGTCTCTCATGAGTCCATAAAGTCAGCCCAAGACAGCGTCAGGTAAAGTACAGTCAATGCCCTATCTGGAGAAATCAGATTTAAGGACATGTCACTAAATAAATTCCCTGATCAGTCCTGGCCTTTCTGCTTCAAATTTGATTGTATGCTCACGTATGGAGTTGCCGTGCAAACAACATGAATTGAAATTTGAATAGTTTTGTCCTTTGTAGTCATTATGTACCATCAGATGCAAGACATACAGTGTAGCATTCCACTGTCTGATTGCTGCTCTGTTACTACTTATCTAAGATGTTGCCAATGAAATGAAATTAAAACAGCGGGTCTTCCATTTCAAACAGGTAGCTCAACCTGTTTTGTTTGTTCTTTACAAAATGTGTCTAATTTAATGAAATATTGATGCAAGAGTTCTGTGATGAAATCAAACACTCAACCTCCCACATAGCCAAAGCCTAAATCCCCACTCCTTAACACGGTGCTAAGTCTGAGGGGGGTGATTACCAGAACTGCCTCTAACCAGGGTGGGGTTACGAGGGAGTCAGACGACTGCTGGCTGGCACTTTTATGGTGCTATTAGCACACGTCCCAGCGTCTCAGTGTTAACACGCCTTTTGTAGCCTAATCCCATTACTTTCAACACTCAAATGGAATTCAGATGGAATGGTGCCCTCCATTTTAAGAAACAACTCCAAACACAGCAGGCGTCTACATTCTCATCCCTGCTTTGCTGGGACATTAGAACAGCGCGGGCAGGAACCAAAAGCGTATCAAATCATCATTACAAAATAGAAGCTTTTTACCTCGCACACAGTGCAAACGTTTTCACCGCAGCACATCCACTTCTCCTGCTTCCAGAGAGGCCGGAAAGTGCTGCACAGCTCTTCCGAGATGTGGTAAGTGTTGGGGTGTAGTGGAGCAGGAAAAGTGGATGTAGCAGTGAGACAATGAGAAACAACTACTGCTGCTCTAGGCTCTGTGAACAGGCTTGCCATTGATTAAAACAGCAAGGTGTGCAATAAAGCGCAAGGCAAAGTGTTTCCTTCCATATGGACCCCCGGACCCTTAGGCTCTGGCCACCAATTGGGCCTTTCTGTCTGCCACTGTTCCCCCTTTTCTCCTTTCTGCTTTCCCTTCTCTCTCCCTCGGTCCCCAGATGGTAAAAACAATTTTCCAGCCCTCTGTCTCTCTCTGCTGCTGCCCGCCACTCTGCAACCACAAAGGGCCCTGGCCGTGATTCAACCGTTTACTCCAGTAATTAACAGCACCCATACCACAACAATTACAGTCACTAGGCTACTACACTCCAAATATACACACAGACACACAGTGTTAACAGTGTCACAGTGTGAATGAAAAGGGAAAGTAACAGCCGGAAGCTGCAAAAATAAAATTAAAATAGCATTAACAAAAAGGTGAAAACAACATGCTGGCACTACAGCAATGATTACCTCATAATTAGAGGAGACAAAGCTCTCTCACTATCTTGTGGCAAAACACTGTAATTACTGCCGTGACAGAAAATCAAAGGCTACTTTGTAAGCAGCAGGAAAAATTAACATTTTAGGCCCTGAAGCTGTATGTCCTGATTAGAAACGTATTAAATCAATGCATTGCTAACTGCTGGGCATAAATACGTCCCCTCCTGAAGGGGCCTATAATTGCGAGAGAAAAAAAAGTGGGCTTCAATTTCACAAGGAAGTGGCATTAATCGTAATGGCAGTATTATGTGGCAAACATATACTCCTTTTGTCATAAGATGATGGTACTAAAAGCAGCGTTATTTTTCAAATGTGTTTTTGGTCGGAGTGAAGATCAAAGCGTGTTTTACATAACTTGTTGGAGGCCTCGAACCTGAACTCTTTTTAAACATGACCAGCAGCATACTGTACTTTGCTTAATTATTTTAAGGGGGGGCTGTCTGTTTGAAAAAACATTGATTAGCATGTTTCATATGAAATTTAAGAAAAATGCAGTAGTGTGTAGTCTATGTGCAGTCCATGTGTTTCTGTGCCTTCCTTTCCTGTGATGTGCTGCTTTTTACTGTTTCTCCTTTCTGTCAGTTCCACTAATCAACACTAATTTCGCCACGCAGGAAAATTAATTCATTAAATATTACAAAAACAAAACGAGAAATGCAAAAAAAGCTGTTGTCAAAGTGTTCCTGTCCATGGCTACGAACAATATAAAGCCAGAATAGCAATATAGAAGTGGTGCGTGAACTGTACTGATAAAATAGACCTTGGAATTTGAATTATGTACTTGCTTAATTTCCCAAATTGGTGAGTTTCTATGAAAGAAGAGGCCAGGTTTTTCTTAACCACAAAAGTCAGCTCCTATTTAAATTTTCAAGCATTGCAGACATTTTACCTTGTCTAATTTCCAGGTTGGACATGTGACTCATGCAAAGCCATATGGGTTATGACTCACCTAGTTTCCATTCCTGTTTAAATTGATAAAAGCTGCTAGTGGGAAAGCCAGCTGATCCCTGGCATCTTTAACATGCCCACAATAGGCTCCTTGGGAATACAACTAATTACTTCACATCTGTATTTATTTGATCCGCGTGGAATTCTCCCTTCTGTCAGTACCGAGCAATGCCAGCTTGGACTAACAGTGATTCATCTAAGTGACACTTCTGGTGCAGAGTCACATCAAAGCAGCGCCAAAATCAATGGGGGACACATGGGGAAGACTGGGAGGAGGAACTTTTTTTCCCCTCAGCAAAACTGTCATGCATACAATCCACCAGCATAAATAAAGCACGCCTGTGCTTGCAGGTTTGCTGAATCAGATGGGGGTGGAAATAAGATACAAGCTGTTTGTTAATATGAGCTTAAAGAAAGACTTTCACAACTACAGCATTTTTGGGAAACTTTAGTCCACAGCAGTGTGACACACCAGCTTTGATAGAGAGGATGTGCCAACTTCATGCAAGAGCTGTTTCTAGTGACCTCTGTTGTACACTGAGTAAACTGCAAACAACTCACCTTGTGGCCCTGTGCAGTGAACCAGCTGGTTTAAAGAACTGGGAGGCAGAGCTGCATAACCAAGAAATTAAATATAGAAGACACAAAACCCAATCCATATCAGCTGATCACTACTTCACACACACACACACACACACACACACACACACACACACACACACACACACACACACATCATCCAAATAAAAGTAAAAACAGTGACCCTGGCAGCTTGTTTTAAGTTAATGAAAATGGTTTGATAATTGTTCTCATTAACAGATTAAACACTAAAATCTAAAGCCCTCTAGCGGCCCCTAGAGGTTGCAATATTCATTACACTATATTAGAGAGGTGGACAGAACAAAAAAGATTTTTTAGTTATTGTTAGACCCTTGGAGCAAGTAGAAGGCCTGCTGAATGAAGTAAAGGTCATTTCACCAGCAAAATAAACACAGTAAATGTTTCTAGTGAACTTCATAGTAATCTGCACAGATGAATATAGAATATATTTGGAAGACGTAGTCGGAGTTTGGCAATAAAGATTTGTTCCTTGGACTAGCTAGGATATATCCAGGCGGGGAAAGTCAACTACTGTAACACCCAACTGCCTCAGTGTAGTTGCTCAGTGGCCAACAGAGAACTGTGGTTTTAGCAAGGCTTTCTGAAATAGACAGGCAATATTACTAAAAAAATATTGGCTAATCTCTGGTGAACATGCATATTTACAAACCCTTTTTATGATAACCCAGCCATTACTGTAAAAGTCTTGTGTGCAAAGCTGACATTGGGGAGACGCCAGAGGAAGTGGAGTTTCCAAAATGCAACAGGTTCATCCTCTGGGGAAGCTCACTCAATTCCTTTGTGTTCTGCCCAGTAGATTTTGATACTTCTTGTGTACAAGTGGATGACGTTATTAGCATACATCTTCTGGGGACCATGAATATGTGCAGTAAATTTCATAGAATACATTAACCTTACTTTTTTTGTTAGGCCTTTATTAGACAAGTTGACCTTATTTGGGGAGCATGCATGAATCAATATTTACTCTTAAAGGCGCTGTGCTCGACATTCAGAAAAAGCAGTGGTCTGGGATTGCCTCCACACAGCTCTCACTAATCGTCCCCCAACTCGTCAAATACAGACGCTTTGTCACGACCCTCGGCGTCTGACACTGACACACAAGGCACACAACCGGACCGGCTATCAAAACAAAGAACAGAGAAGTTTGGATTACAACACACACAGAGGAAGTGTGACTTTATTCTGTGCTCAGGATGCCATTACTTCAATATAAGATATTTAAATATTACTGCTATATTAATATCCTGAATATTGAGTACAGCCCATTTAATTTCCACTAATTTTATCAATATTTGATTACTGCAAATTGCTTACTGAAAAAACCAAGTGCGGCACTGAAATTAAGTAATGTCATCTGACCTGTCATCACAGGTTATAGCATCAGTGAGGACATGAGCTAAGGAAAGTCAGAACTAGTAACATAATGTTGTGTAAAAATAAATATTTAATTATTTATCCTTTTTATGATCTTGTGACTCCTTATAGTTATCTTGAGACCCCTTGGGGAGTTCGGATCCATGGTTGGGAATAACTGCACTATGGCAACTTGTTTATTCTCTTGAAGTTAAAGTTAAAGTACAAATGGAATGGTTTTCTTGAACAGAAAGAACTGTCCGACTCACTTGATTAGTTACCGTCCCAGTGAGCCCTCGGGTATCGTGAAACATCTCAGCATGAGGCTTTTACATGCTGCTTCCTTCCAGAAAACAAACAAACGGAGGTCTCTATAAAGAAATAAAAAGTCTCTGCATCTACGCAACCTCAAGGATTGAAGTCAATGGCTGCTCCAGGCAATGCATTCATATAACTATATAGCTAATTTGAAACAAATTTACATCATAGTGTTGATTATTTAAACACAACTTGGAAAAAAAACAGGACTTTAACTTCTTAATTATTCTTGTTCACACTGCATTTCCCATGCACACAGTCGCCTTAAGTGCAAATAAAGCCTCCCATCTGTTTGTAATTACAACTACGTAATTTCAGTCGTTGAGGCTAATCATTTTGACTGCACATTCAATTAAAACTAGTGCAGCAATGGTGCAACTTTGAATATCTGTGTTAAACCTTTTGGGCTAAATACAGATGTGAGCAGAAAATGTAGCAGATTAACGTCAGGCTGCAAAAGTGAAACTGAAAACGTATAAAAGCTTGTGTAGGCCAACTGGCTCAATACCAAATCCTTTATAGCCCTTTTTCGATGAGCACATAAAATTAAACCACTGCTAGAAAGCCTTTCCTGCTAGCTAGTGTGATGTGTTTTATTTGCCTAATCCCCAAATTAAATGATGTTTGACGCAAGAAATTTTAAACCTCATGTCATCAGGCCTCTGCTCTCATCATGTCTTATTTCCCTGTGGTGCCCATGGAATAGGGCAAGCATGCTGCATGGCAGGCTACTCCAATAAAAGGAGTTGAGAAACGTCATGTAACATCACTTTACTGCGACTCTATGTAAGCTAACGACATTATGAACCCCGGGGCAATGGTGAAAGCTAATGATGGGAGGATGATGGCGATTCCAGTGGCTTGCCAGATGTTAAACATTTAAATGTGCATTGATCAGTGACAGGATAGCCCATAGAGATTTCTTCATTTGCCCAAAAAGAAAACAAGGTTTGACTATGTTCCTCTTCAGTTTAACAGGAACTGAACGAAGCATAATGATATGATTTAAATTAATTACATATGTAAAAACATGTAGACTCAATTAATTCAGTTAGCCTGCAACATGATTCCACTGACAAGGGGTAGATTAGATGGTGTAATTAACAGAAAATGCATCACTACATAACACACACACACACACACACACACACACACACACACACACACACACACACACACACACACACACACACACACACACACACACACACATACAGCAAACCCTAATAAAAAGTGATCAGCATTCTCAAACAGATGACAGTAAACTGGTGTCCTTGTATTAATACAGTTTACAGTAGTGCTGATTGGTTGATTAATCAATTCATTGATCAAATAGTAATTTAAAAAAAGTTTTGATAACTGATCATTTAGGTTGTCTTTCCAGCTTCTCAAACGTGGGGATTTGATACTTTTACAGTTGAGATTAAACATATTTGTGTTCTGGGCTGTTGGCGATCGGAAGCCTTGGTAATGTTACATTTTCTGGTATTCTGGCTGTATGGCATTTTTTTTTTAGACTTGATCAATCCAAAAATAACAGTACAATTACAATGACAGACATTTAATTACAGGGCACGCACACAACATGACCGAAGTCAAAGCAAGATCTTATTTGTTGCACTTAAGGTGGGGGGGGGGGGGGGCAGGAGTGCTTGTGCCAAGTGTGGACAAGTATAGAGTTTCTTTAGACATTGCTGAGTTTAAAACATACTGAAAAAGTAGTCTACAAGAACTCTTAGAATAAAGCTTCTAACAGTAACAGGATTAAAAATAAGTAGCCTAGTTACTTCTACTTTAAGCTTTACTAGTACGTTTTCAGTGGTCTCCTGCAGGATGAAATGCTACTCTGCGCCATCATGTGAGATGGAGCAGAGTATAACCAATGCCTGCTGTGGTCTGTTTATCTGTAGCTCCAATTCAGCAGCACTGATTTCTATCAGAGAGATTGCTGAATCCTCCAACAGTGATGTTGGCTGGTTCCACAGCTTGCGATCAGTGCTGAGTCACACACATAATGCTGCTCCTGCATCATGTAACATCTTGTATTCAATACTTTGGTGGAGTATTTCCTGTGCCAGGTGACATCCTGCTTTGAGGCCACACGATGACACATTTTCATATCATCCTTTGTCAACAATCAAACAACGCGGCTATTCATGACGACAGCTCCCCTGATATTTGAAAATAAATCAATAACATCATGTTTATCCGATCCCAACTGACTTCAGACCAGCCAGACTGATAACAGCAGCTCTAGTTACTGTCAAACTGATTTTCTCAGCTACACAAAAGATGACAACCAAGTGACAAGGCCTCGCCCAATAAACATGAAACAAGCAATTAACCCAACTATCACCCTATAATCATGAATCAACTGTGGAGCTAGCTGGTTCCTGCTTTGCTAGCAGTAGAGCCTTTTGGAGGGAAAACATGGAACATCTGGTGGAAGCAGACAGGGGCTGGCGCTACACGATGGGAGAACAAGTGCCTGAAAGCTTCATTATGTCCCAGCTGTTGGGCTTGCTGTTGCCCTCAGCAAAAACAACAGCGGCAAGATGATGTTCCAGGCAAATACGCTGCAGATTATTTGAAGCAAGACCTTTTTTGTGGTGTTTTGCAGGGAAACGTGAGCAGGAACTATTGGTAATTGTGAGGTGTTTTTTCAGTCTGAGTTGACCTGTGTGCATGACAGGGCTCAGCTTTCAAGGAACCAATACTAATGTGTAGCTCAACATAGACACTCAGATAAGGGGAATGTCTTTCTTTTCTTTTTCTTTCTTGGAGCTTAAGTTGGGTAAGGAGCCAATATTGTGGCCCTGTATGCCTATTGAACCATTGCTGGGCTAAACAAATAGTCCCAATTTAACTAAAGGAGCTCAAACTCCTTTTAAAACTTTTAATCTTAATTCTTACCCAGTCTCTTAATACAAAATATCTAGTGCAAGTTCCGCTGCTCATCATCAGGTCAAAAAATGTACTTGCCCAGTACTTTGGTTTATAACCAAAAATCTGCAACATGAATGACATTCCCATCAACCACCGCTGTAGCCTACTTTGTTTAGTGCGACGTAGCAAATGTTAGCATGCTAACATACTAAACTAAGATGGTGAACATGATAAACATCATACCTGCAAAACATCAGCATGTAAGCTTTGTGATTATGAGCATGTTAGCATGCTGAAATTAGCATTTAGCTTAAAAGCACCGCTATGTCTAAGAACAGTCTCACAGAGCCGCTATGGCTGTCGACTGTTTAGTCTAGTTTTGTTTTGCATGAAACATGATGATTGACAGGTTCTGGGTTCAGCTATCAAATATGCAGAGTGAACTTAAATCGTAAACTAGTTTTTGCTGAAAATCCCACCACGGCCGTAGCTAGAATTTCAGAAATAATGATCCAATTTCCTGCAAACTGTAAACTCCTCCTCTGCTTGTTACAACCCCTAAATTCCAAACAATGCTGAGGACTTCTCCTCTGTGTCCTTATACTGGTCCTGAATCCCACAATAATTCACCTTTAAAGGATATGCCAGTTAAAGTTAATTTACGAGTATCTGAAATTTACTGCTCACTACTTGAGCAAACTACTGCACGTTGATTATGTAGAAAATAATCAATGGATTCAGGCCAGGTGTTCAAAGTTCAAAGGTTTCCATGTAACCCTTCTCACCTTGTTTTCCATTTCTAACTTTTCTTATTTCCTCTTCTTTCCAGGCCGGTGCTGTACCGGCAGCAGCCGAGCCCACGCTCTCAGGTTGGACAGCTTGTTCAAGTCGAATGCTATTAGTTCTAGGTCAGCGCCTGGGCTTTCTCTACACCCCAACAACACCTTTTCACCAGGCAAGGATTCCAACCACCATTAATCAGAGTGGTGACAGCCCATGGATGTCAGTAAATATGTTTCCCTCTCTGCCTCTTTCTCCCACCACTTTCCTTTCCCACTCTCTCTCTCTCTCTCTCTTGCTCCTATGATTGTTCTTTGTCCCTGTTCTTTGGGGTTTAATGTTGACCTGATCTTGCTTTGATCTTTATTATATCAGGATTCAACAATGGAAGCATTCCACTACACATTGAAGTTGAATAGTTTAAGGGGGTTTTGGTAGGGAGAGAAACTGGGAACGAAAAAAAACAAAACTGCACCAAACAGCAGAAAACTGCTTCGAGGGAATTTTCTTTTACACTTTTGCCTGTTCCCTGCTACACCAAACATTCTCTTACAATCAGCTTGCATTTGAACATCTTATATGCATGTTTTTTTTGCACTGAACATAAGTGTTGGCCAGGTGCTTGTGAATGTTGTTGGGACAGAACGTCTGCTCAGTTGAGACAGTGCGACATGTTCCTCTCCTGCACGGGTGGTACAGCTGACAAGGGGGGATGAGTGTTGGCTAGCGTAGTGGCTGGTGTGTGTGTGTGTGTGTGTGTGTGTGTGTGTGTGTGTGTGTGTGTGTGTGAGTGGGCAGAAGGCCAATGGCAGCCAGTTGGAGAAGTGGGTGCCCATCTCCGTTGGCATACAGGGCTGGGTATCTGCTGCTGTCCAGAGACAGCTGTAATGTAGCCACCTGTGGCCGTGCAATCCGGTTGGTGGCTACTGAATGCTGATAATGCTGCAGTCTGCACTTTTCTCTGCCTGGCAGACGGAGCTGTGACCAACCAATGACAGGCATTCCTCATGAAAATAACTCAGGCCGGTGCCAGAGAAGTAAACAGAGAGCGGGAAAGAGCAGGAAGAGAGTGACGATTTGACGCAGGAGAGAGAGAGAGAGAGAGAGAGAAGGAGAGATAAAGAGAGAACGAGGCAGGATGACATGATGCAAATGGTGACCTTTGCAAAGATGGATATGTTTATCAACAAATGTTCTCGCTGTCAACACCTGCTCCAGAGTGACCTTCACGCGGAGACAGAGCTGACGGCACTCATCTGTTCATCTTTGTGCCCACTGGTCAACACGGAGTCCTATCAATTAAACAGACAACGTGAGCCATGTTTCCTTTCTGTCTCTGTCGTTGCAAAGAGCCCTTTCATTCCACTGCACAGTCATGTTCATTTAATCAGTATTAGCTGTAATCATGTGGACACAAACACTAACAGGCTAATGGTGATAATTCTTCACTTAATTCATGGGTTGGACAGATGAATCCAATCCAATCCAATCCACTTTATTTATATAGCACGATTTTAACAAACACAAGGTTTCCAAAGTGCTATGTATGACAAACACAATACAAGTATACACATAAGATCAACACTCCACCTGGTGTTAAAAGCCAAAGAAAAGAGGTGGGTTTTAAGAAGATTTTTAAAATTAGACAGAGAGGAGGCCTGTCTAATGTGCAGAGGCAGTCCATTCCAAAGTTTTGGAGCTGCAGGCAGATTTTTATTTTTAAAGGCCAGTTATTTCATTGATCCAGGATACTATGCATCCTGATAAAGTTCCCTTGGCCTTTGGAATTAAAATAGCCCCACATCATCACATACCATTCACCATACCTAGAGATTGGCATGGGGTACTTTCCATAAAATCATCTCTCAATGCAAATCAAACCAGCTATTAGGCTAACTGAAATAAAACCATGCCAATCTCTATTTATGGTGAAGGGTATGTGATGATGTATGATGTATGTGATGTCGTTGAGAAATCTCAGATTTGATTGTAGTTTTTGCAAGTTCAACATGGATTATAGGTCAAAAGTTGAATAAACGAGTACTTACAGTATGTCCTTTTGATTTCTTACAGGTTGAGTCGTTGCTGCCTATAACATGCTAGCATTCTGCTAATGAATGCTGATTGGTCAGTGAAGGACTGATTACGATCGGAGATCCCGCTTGATGGCATCCGAAGCAGAACCAGAATGTCAGAGTGAATATTTCGGCGTGGTCTTTAAAGCATTAGCAAACCTCTTTCTAGCACCATAGACCATAGACTGTATATAGAATGGACCAACAGACCTCGTTGCTCTGGACGGAGACCATTGAAGGATATTAGAAACACTTTTCCGGTGAGCGCCGAGCGTTACTGCGCAGCCTCCAACTGAGAGAGACGACGTAAATGTGCCGTGAGCAACCTGTCTGAAATTTGTAAGTCTTCTGGTAGCTGTGCCAAGAGAAATCTCAGTCATTCCCAATCTTGCAGAGACGGAGAGCGTAGGTATATGTAAGGAGATAACATAGGCACAGGCTAATTATTGCTAACTAAAATGCTTAACATTAGTAATTAAACTTAAACAGCTAATGTAAGTCAAAACTGCCTGCTAGCTTCTCCTGTACTGTATGGTAATTTGTCTATTATGCGACAGAATGTCGTGTGGTTATGACACAATCGTAGGCCTATTTTTACAAAGACGTCTGCTACGGAGCCATAACGTGAGGTACAAGGTAATGGAGCCTTTTATACATTGTCGTGTTTCTTTAGAAATAAGCAATGGACAAATAGAGTCTTTAAACGCTTCAGATGTAAAGTTATTCGCTGTCAAAGTGACGTCAAAATGAATGGCAGTCAATGGAATGCTAATGGCGGGTGATGGCTTATTAGCATCAAAATGGCTCCATAGTAGGTACACTTTGCGGAGGCTTCTCCTCGGACCGCAAAGACCCTATAGCGCCATTTTTATGCTACCAAGCCATCACCTCCCGTTAGCATCCCATTGACTGCCATTCATTTTCAGTAGATGCGAAATTCGACTCGGTGTCCCGGTTCTTCAAATGGGGTGCCAGCCAAGACAGAAAATGGTATATAGCAGGCACCTTTTTGCCACCTGGATCACCGCTTCGTGGCGCCAGCTTTTTGCGGAGACGAACAAATTTGTCCCGCAGGCTTTTCCACCGCTTCATACACTCCGTGATGTCCAGTCCAACATTTTGGGAAATTTCCCTCCATGAATTGTTTGCCATCCGGCAATCTTTGTAGTGCGCCGAAGGCGAGTTATAAAGATGGTCGTACTTTCTTACTTCTTCTATAAGACGCTCCTCAACTTGATCCATCGTTGTTTTTATGAAGCAAAACAATGGCGTTATAGAGGGTCGGGAAAACCGGAAAAGCTACACGCCGGAAATGATGTATTAATTGACCAATCACAGTCCTTGCGGTCTGCGTCGCCTTGACGTGTAGTTACATTTTTCGAGAGGTGCGTGTCAGGCTACGGCGTAGGGTCCTGCGTAGGTTTGTGTCTTCGCTTACCTACGTGCGTAGCTACGTACGTACCTACGGCGTAGATTTGACGCAGAAGTATAAAAAGGCCTTTAGAATTCCTCATGGGGGTGGCACGCACTATAGCTTTAGAGATGATCATTTTCACATTAAAGTGACTAATACAAGTGAATAATCTAACATTAAAACTAATAATAGTGTGACATCACCTCTTTAGTGTCCACTATTAAATAAATGTAAAATTACTAAATAAATAAGCGTTTGGAATCATTACCAACATGAAACTTCCTGTGTGGGGCCCATCAGTATTCTCTGCAGCCAGCAGATGGCAATGTTGAGCTAGAACAGTTCATTGGCATCAGTAAGAGTAACAAGCTGCTGCTATATCATCACAGTGACAGTGACACACACTCCACAAACCAACAATGGAGATAATATCTGAAAATAAAAACCAAGAATCTGTTGAATGAAATATGGTGTTATCGGTATGGGAGCATTTATGTTGAACTAAAAGCAATAAGCACTAAACAGACTTCAACCAAGTAATACAAGAAATATAGTATATAGTTCTATTCATAAGACAATGAAGGAAGTTATGGATTTTACCAGGAGACATTATGAGTGAAAATATCTAAAAGTTAGTAACAGAGCATAATGTACTTCACCCTCCTACTCTCCACCCATGTTAACATGGCTTGTGTCTGGATCTTGACTGTGTGTGGAATAAATAATCTGAGGCCATGATTTATAAATGATTTTCACTCAGACAGGTCCACTCTCCAGTTTCTAAAAAGCAACTGTCTGCTGTCTGATATCATCTACTGCATGATTGGGCTTTATTTTCCAAAATCATGGACAGGACCAATTAAGTTCTTCTTTTACTTTAGTGCATTAACCAAAACTATTTTATATTTACTCTCTTGAGGTATACTTGAGAAGCACATGACTTCAATAGTTGAAGTACATTAAACTGCAAGTCTTAGTAAGTATTTACAAAAAGCTTTAAACTTAAAGTTGTCTTATATAGATTAGATTAGATTCAACTGTATTGTCATTTAGCAGAGTACAGATACAGAGCTTGTTAATGTATGTTTCCAGAGCCTTATAGCCTAAAGTATGCCTAATATAGTAAATAAGTAATAAGTCAAACTGTATTCAAAAACAGAATTAAGTATATTATACTTTGGTATTATGCTGTATACCATATACCTTAAGATAATAACTTCAGTGCTGTCCTAATCCTTTGAGAAACACATCTGCCTCTTAGCTATTTGTATTGGACCAGCTCCAGATTGGATGTATGCACATGCACACATGCACAGTCTCAACCCCTGCGTTTGTTTAATTATTAAGTGTTTGTGTTGTCTGGAAGGAAGCTAAGGCAGGACTCTGCTCTAACACCAGGAGACTGTGGTGGAGGCATAATGTAAAGCTGACTGCGCAGAAGTTACTGCCTCAGCTTTTGACACCATGCACAGCAGTTTATAGTACAACATTATTAAAAGAAGGTCACAATGAGGACTCTTGCTTCTGCATTGACTGCTTTGAAATACATCCAGATATCACAAGAGTGAACCAGCAGAGGTTATAGTCCTTCCACCCTCTCTTCACAATTGATTTTCTCATGCACCCAAACAATTTGTCACCATAGTGACGTGGTTTCTGAAGTTAGCAGGTCCTCTTTACCTTAAGGGCATCAGAACAAAGCCTAGCATTCATAGTCAAAGCCATGTCGTGCCTCTGTGACAGCAGAAATGGTTATGGTCTGCATAGAAATTGTGACGAGCCAAGAGAGTGTATGCTTAGTGCCCGTAATTACAGCTTCTGTCTGCTTCTGAGGACAGCGCCAAATTATCCACCACAGACTAGGAAATCCCCGACATACAGAAGAAAGCAGACAAAGGGAGTCTAAAACCTGACGCGTCTCCAGAGAGGTCTGTAATAACAGCCTTTAAGTACATTTCATGCTAACAAAACTGTTAAAGGCATACTATGTAACTTTTCCCTCTTCGGTCCCCCTACAGGTGTCTCATTGGAATTACAGCCGCGCAAGCTGTAGTTCCAATGAGACAACCTTAGTATTTACAGTAACGTAGTTATAGGAAAAGTCCACTTCTAAGCAGATCTACTAACTACTCTCCCCCCAAACCGTTTTTTCCATTTGCATTCGCACTGGCCAAGTGGCCATAGGAACTATAGGATGGGTAAGGGAGTGACGCAAGCACGGCAACGGTCTTTATAGCGTTAAAATCAGAAAACAAATACACCAAAAAAAGTATCTATCTATGTCTGACGGCTGGCGAGGTGGAGTTTAACTCCGAAAAGACAGTTAACCACAGGTCCCCGTTAATCTTATGATGGACATGTGATGAACAAATGAACTGTCAACGGCGAAATAAAAGCCTCTTATTTACGAGAGTGGTCTGAGAGACCTCCAGCTCACAGCGAGGTGTCTGAGCATGACTGGCCGAGCGACGAGCTAGATTCCGGGGCAGGCGCTTGCTGGCTGTCGCCTCACTTCATGGAGCTCCTCAACTCCAAAAACTTTGAAGCAAATTGTCAATTCGGCATAAATTTTCGCAAGATATTATATATTCGAAATCTAAACATTTAATTTCTCGCCTAAAATGTTGTTAGAAGTGAATTTAGTGATGAATAAGATGGCGAAAATTGTTAAAATTGTCCCGTTGTTGGTCTGTCTGTACCGGAAACCCGACCCTCGTTGACCTAGGTTCCTATGCTGAAAAGGGAACAGCGAAAAGACCCTGCCCTGAAGTAGGAGCTGAAAGAGTTACAGGAACTGCGGTCAGAGGAACTTAAAAATCCCCAAATTGGTCCAGTCGGAACACGAGAAAAAAAACTGCAAAAATCACTCCGGTCGGAAAGCGGCTATTGTATGCCTTTAAGCTATACATTTATAAATAAGTTTGTGTGGCTTTCCAATCTCGAATTATTCCATATTTGATCTATTATACTCAAAAAAGTGAATCTGAGCGCAAGAATAACCTTGACCGTTACTGAAATACAGATGTGGTTTGACATTAAAGTGCTCATATTATGCTCATTTTCAGGTTCATAATTGTATTTAGAGGATGTACCAGAATAGGTTTATGTGGTTTAATTTTCAAAGAACACCATATATTTTCACTCAGTATGTTGAGCTCTCTGTTTTAGCTACAGAGTGAGGCCCCGCGCTTCTGTTCCATCTTCGTTGGGAGTGGCACATGCGCAGTAGTTAGGTAAGGACTACTAGCTAGTCAGAAGCAGAGTATGAGGGCATGCCACACTAGCAGCTAGGGGAGCATTATAACGTGTGTTACGCACGTTTGTCACGGAAGTAAAGGCTGTTTGTAGCAGTTTGTGAACAATGTTTTCTGTTGGAGATGGTAAGTCCCTTTGGGGTGGACTTTGGGCTTTTTCACTTTGTAAACCTATAATATGCACAAAAAGATATATAACACAATAAAGGAAAGGGAAAAAAAGCCAAAAAGCATAATATGAGCACTTTAAAGATTTATAATACCCAGCTTCAGTTTCCTTCTTACTCAGCTCCAATATCACCACAAGATATAGATTTTATTCATAGACCAACAATAACAAACAAAAATATAAAGCATCACATCAACTTTTTATAGGCAGAGAAAAATGAAGGGTATGATTTTATACAAGACATCTAAAAAGAGCAATTCAGAGCACAAATACATAAAGCACAACTAATAATGACGATTACGGTGAACAATTAAAACAAGGGGGGGAAAAGCACAAGCACGATAACTTGAAAAGTGTATAAAAATGACAAATTTGCTTGCAAAATATTACCTACTGGGTAATTACATTGACCATGGGCTTAAAGAGCAGGACTGCTGCTCTCGAGGGCACTAGAAGCTCTACAAAGAGCCGTATTGTCTCAGATTGGTAGATGCTACTGTCTCTGAAACAATCCCACAGAAGGTTTAAAAGTCATCATCATTTAATAGAGATCAAAAATCGACCAGCTTTGACAGTAAAATCGTATGGCTTTGCTGTTCTTTTGAGTCCCTAAAATGTTACAGATTAGCACCACTGGGCTGGCATTAACATCAAAAGCTAGGGTAATGTAAATAAGTACGGCAAAAGGATTCAAAATATTTTGTTCACCCACTGTGTCTTTGTCTAGTGTTCTAGAACCAGAAGGAAATCGATCCACTTCCACCACAGTGGGTGGCTGAAAGGAAACGGGACCAAAGATAAGACTATGCTTTTCTATTTCAGCAAAAAGTTTTTCTCAACATTTTCTTTTTTCATCTTTGAGCTTGTTTTTCCATGTTTCCAAAACCATTAACATTAACATTATAAAGGTTAACGGTCATATTATAAACATGTATGTACTACATGTACATGGACCTAAAAAAACATTTTGAGAAGCTACCTTCAATTACATGCTTTGATCTGTCTAAACATTTCCCTTTGTAAAAAGCTGTACTTTGTACTAAAACTGCCTCGTCTTGACAGGTAGAAAAAATACATGGTTTGTGTCCCCAGACCGGCTAGCAGTACTTCCTGTCGTGTCATGCAAAAACCCTTGGAGCAGACAACACGTTGTCACCTTACTGTCCAATAAAAATAATTGGTAGCAAAATAGACTAGTCGTAAGAGTCATGCATCTGTCCTTTTCGCTGGTTCCTGTACATAATTCAATTTTTACCGTCCTGAGTGTGCAAAAAGTCAATATCACTGATGGCTAAAAATAACACCAATGTTATGGACTGCTGAGAGAGAAAATTAAAAAAAGCAAAAAGGCATCTTCCTGCTCTCTTTACACAGCCTTCTGTTCTGCAGAGTATTCATATCGCACACAAGTATTCCAACTACATTTTGTGTGTTCAATTTATAATTTAACTAAAGGTTTGCAGACAGTATGTGAGATGTTTTCAAGTTATATGTAATAGCCTATCATATACTACCTACTACACAATACAATGCTGCAAAAGTATTTTGCAAATTGGCAAAGCTTCCTGAAATGAATGCAGGATATATTTCATATAACCTTATGACAAGAACTATTGCAGCTGTGAGCTACAACTGCCATTGAATGTACATTAACCAACATTGCTTTACTAGAATATTAACATTTTACAAAAGTGCATCATCCTCCTGATGACATTTGATGAATGCCACTGTCTTTAAGTACTCATATTCGGGTATTAAGAGATGTAACTCCTGTCTGTTTAATCTTAAGAATGATTTCTTTCTTGATCATTTCTTTGTCTGAAACTCAAATCTGTAGTTAAACAGTGTATTTGCCTTGTCAGACTGCATATGACAGCATGAAAACATAAACAAATGCTTGTACTAGGCTGACAGTATATTCCTTCACACAGTGTTTAGAAAGAGTTGTTGAACATTTCCATTATAGTATTCATTTTCAATCTGTCTCACTGGGTCACATTTATAAATGTCTTCATAACCCATCAAATGCCCACATACAGAAACAAAGTCAAGTGAAATGCATGGTCGTATACATGCTTTACAAAATTGTTATTAATGCTTTAAAAAAAAAAAAAAAAAAAATGGAGTTTGTTTTTTTAAATCCACTGTTCACTTCAGCATCTGTACAAAATAAATGTAAAAATCACGAAAAATGAAATTTAAACAAAAATGTAAGAACTAAGAATCTCTTAATTGAAAAACAAAAAACCTCCTGTCATTGCTACAGCCTTTCTGGCACTTCAATAATAATTCTGGACAAAATGTTGAGATCATGCTAACATGGTACTGCTTTAATGCACTTGTCCCCTTTTGCCACAAACAACATGTATATAAAAAGTGCTACTGACAGCTGGTGGGGAGGGAGGACTAGGTTACAGATTGAGGATTGGCTGAATGAGGGGGAGGCTCGTCATTTTTCTGTACTTGTGTAGCTGTTCTTGCCTGTATGCAGTCTGTGCGGTTTTTTTTTAGTCACTGACAGGAAGTGGGTGGATGAAGGGTTTCCCTAAGAGACGCTGGAGCATCGGATGCTCGGGGAGCCCATTTGTGTGAGCACCTTGTCGAGCCACTGCAGGGGGCCGTTCAGGTGCAGTTCGATCCAGCAGGGGGTGCTGGTGACCGTCTGTCGCCTGGGAGAGACACGAGGAGAGCAGAAACAGATGTTGAGTACACAGGGAAAGCAGGATGTGTGTGAGTAAACTTACAAAGTCAGTGTAAGGCAAGAAGCTGGTCTCAGAAAACCAAAAGACAAAAAAAAAAAAAACTAGACCAATGCTGATTTCTGAGTTACACCTTTAACACCTCGTAATGCCAGTTACATGGCGATAAGTTCAGCTGAATCAGAATAAATATGATAACCTAAGCTAAAACCTGCTAGCCTCTATGTCTCTCTAAATAAGAAGTTTTGTTTTGTTTTTCTTTACCTTTTTAATATATACCTCTGACAAACCTTAGAATGTACAAAGTGATGATAAGGATTCTCCACTTACACGTTCTTGAAAAAACAATAGTACTCTTTTTCTTTAGTTTTTAATTCTTGAAAAATAAATATTTTAGAAGAGGCAATATTAAACATTTATCCTCTTGATCTCTATGTCCTTTGGCACTTCCATGACTCCCCATGGCCTTCATACAAAATCCCTCTAGTTTATATGGTTTGTTTACATTTTACATCTATTTTTTTTTTGTGGATTAAAAAAGAACAGGTAAAAGAGACACAAGAGTTAAAATCAACAACCAAAAGTCGACATGGGAAAAGACAGAGCGGGCGACGTGTGGGTGGAGGCCTGGCTGGTCCAGTAACCTGAATCCTGTTTTTAACTGTCTCCACATGTCAGCATTTGGTCTGGACAGGACTGGTGAGCCGTTGCTCACAGCACAAAGGTTTCCCCCTTGAGGAAACCTCCTCCTGTGCAGAGCCAACTTTCAGCCAATTACTGGCTCCCCCTTTTATTCCGTCTCCTCCTTTCTTACTATCAGTGAGTCAGACTGTATGGAAAACAGGGAGGGGATGGGACAGGGAAAGTCTGACATCTCTTTTTGAAACCGCACATGTGTGTTTGTTTAAAAATAGTCTGCCGTACCAACTGGGGCCTGTTTCTATTGATGAGGGCTTGACGACGTCATACACCGGATTCCATACAACCGGAGAGTAAGCAGATGCCCGAGAGCGGGAGCAGCTGAGTTGTGGGATGTGATTCGCAGTCTGTTTGTTTCTACTGTCTGTGTTTACATAAGGGCTTGCTAAGGACTTGATCTTTGCACAACAGTGTTGCTGACAAGTTGGTTGTGGGTTTTATCATCTGATAAGCAGTTCAGCTCTGTCGCGGTTGGGGTTTACCATTTAGGATACGAGTGAGTGGTTGCCGTTAACCCAAAGCTGATCTGTGAGAGCAGCTTACCTGTACTCGGCTCCCCAGCCCTTGACGAAGCTCATGCGGATGGTGCACATCCTGGTGAGTTGGTACACAGCCTCAAAGCCCTGGTTGACTGACTGGGCCAGCAGGGCAGCAAACTCCTGGTTGTTGAAGATCTTCAGGTTACATCCTGGAGGGAACAGTCAACACAAAACTGGTCACAATCAATTTGGTTTTACCATATTTAGACATGTACATAAGATGGGGCCGCTTTTGGGGAGGTTTGGCTTTCAGGGGAACTTGTTGTATAAAGCCTTTAGTGGCTCCAGAGGGAGCTAAACCTGAAGCCTCAGGCGACATCACACTGCATTGTTGGTAATGGAGGCGCCTAGTTTTGACAAGAATGCATGGAATAACAAAAAAGATGATATCTCTGGCTGTCCATCGTGTGTCCGACAATGACATAGGAGAGCAACGCTAAATCAGTGGAGCATTCTATTAAAAGGGGTGGGGGGGGGCTGTGAATTAAAGATAAAAAACATAAGGATGGAGACAGCTGGTCTTAATGTTACTGTGCTTCAACAAAGTTTTTATTTTATTTTTTACCTTTTTTTGACACTCGCAATTTATTTAGCTTGATCTAAACCTGATCGGACATGAAAGGAATCTCCAGAGAATTGTAAAATCCTCTGAATTACACGTTTTCATACTTTAATAAAGTGATTTGATTTTCTTTGAGCGTAGATGATACTGCGTAGTGATCTTAATCAGGCGAACAAGAAATGCATTTCATTTCTCTGTGAATGTTACCCCTGTGCAGCCTTTATGTTAATCTGACAGCATGGCAAAGTTCGACCTAACAAGATTGCGATCGTGACCTTTACATTAAAGTGACTTCAAACATGAAACCTACATGTAAAACCGCCATCACATTTAAGTAAAGAGGTGCTTGTCTGAAAGGGGCATGGACGACTCAGACAACAAAGTTCAACAGTGCTTGTGTAAACATCTTTCTTTGGACAACAAACCTCTATTAAGACACTATAGCTAAGGAGGACATTCCTGGACTGGTGGTGGAGGTAAGAAGGGATGAACCCATTTATTGGCAGAACCATCGGCCTCTCGGCAAGTAATATGGCATTTACCAATGGCAGTGTCCAAAGTCTATGTGTTGTTTTTTTGCAGTCGGACTCGGACAACAGCCGTTAGCATGTGCTGCTACTGCAGCTGCTGATTCGGAGAAGATAGCCACTGACTGGACACTACGCTGGCGTGACATATCACGTGTAGGGTGCCTTGCCCACATGTTGTGGCCATGTGGGAGTATTACACCATTTTCGAAGAAAGACCAGCGACATAAATCGCCACCAGCATAACTCAGCCCTTGAGAACCACAGCATTTGAGAAAGGGAGAAAAGATAGTGTAATGAAGGGCTGAATGACTTTAAAACTGTTCTTACAAAAGGGGTAATACATAACAACAAAAACAACAACAACAAAACATCGTCATCGACCATATTGTATTATTTTTAAACATCAGTATCAGCCCAGAATTTCACAATGATGATACAGCCACAGGAAATCTGCTCTCAATCATCTATTTTAAAGAATTATCTTAACTTGGATTAATCCCAACGTGGTTACTAAAAGAGGTTCTCTGATGTCGTCAGTTTTGCCACAGACATTGAAAGGGCTCAAACTGGAGATTTTTGCCAGCAGAAAGTCACATAGTCCATAGTCGATTAGATTCATTCTAGTAATGGACCAGGTCCAGAAGTTTATTCCTGCCCCCCAAAACTACACTCACAACTTCATACTACATAACAAATGGGAAAAGGTGTCTCTGGCAGCTGGACACACACCTGGAGGGATCTTGCAGACTGTGGCAGGGTGCCAGCCGTAGCGTTGGTTACAGTTGGGGCTCTGGACAAAGATTGCGCTGTCGCTGAGACACTCGGCAAAAACTTCTCCTCCGATGTAATACAGCCGCACACCACGGCCTTGAAGACAAAACAGAGACAGAACAAACTCCTTAGATAAAACTCATGCCATCTTAAAAAAGAAAAAAAAAAAGAAAAAAAAGAGCATTAATCACAAATGTAGAGTGATGTCTTGTTTGGAATTGGTATTAAATAATCAATCATATGTGCAGAGCGGATCTAAATAGAGTCGTACCAATATGTCTGCGCGTTAACTCCACAGCTGCGTTGCGGTTGACGTTGGACAACAGGCCCAGGCAGAAACGCTCTGAGTTGGAGGGGTCCGTGAAGCCATCCACTGTCAACGAAGGCTGTGAGGCATGGAAGGTCTCTCCTACTCGCTGGTTCAACTCGTAGTAGGAAATAGAGCACCAGAAGGCTGGCTCGCAGTATGTCACTGGTTGAAGGTCTAACATAGAGAGATGGAGAAAGATATATATCTGATATATACATCTGTTGATGTAGGTATATATATATATATATATATATATATATATACCTACATCAAACAGACCAAGAGACTAGAGAATGGAGTACACTGTTCAAAGTAGGGTGGCTGTGAATAGACTGAAATGTGCAGATCAATAAGAAATTCAATGCTTGAAATAAAACAGGAGGATAGAAACAAATGGGTAACAGGAGACAGGAGTCAAGGTCAGTAGGATAAGAAAGAAGTGGGTACAAATCAGAGGAGTAATGGCAAGAAAACAATAGATAGGAGAGAAAATGGATAGAAACAGCAACTGAAGCAAGGAAGGGGCAAATGTGGGGAGAAAGGGGGCTGAGGTGAATGTAGAGGGGAAAAACACAACCTAAGAAAACATTAGGCTGAGCTTGTGTCACAAAATGTCAAACCCATACGCTGTTTCCAAGAAGCTTTAACCAAAATGTGGAAACTCAACCCTCACTGGTGGGACGCTGGAGCCAAAATGGTCAAATTACAGGCATATCCATGACCATTTTCAGTAACTTCAACTGGTTCTGGTAATTTGCGCTTTTCTCCTTCAACATAGCCACTCTCTAACAACTTCAACATTGTGTTCTTGCCTCTGAAGTCCAGAATAGAGCTGGACGACACTGCCAAATGAAACTGGTCTGATTTTGTTATTTCACCAGAGGCTTTACAGCCAAGCCCCCCTGGCGTTTTTCCGTCCTGATAGAATAAACGTAGGATATTGCCATTGAAGTTAGTGTGGGCTGAATGGTGTCTGTTCCAAGAGGGAAGACAAAGGATTCTTTCATCACCTGGTTTCCTTATACAAAAATGGAGTTACATCAAACAGGGAATTCCCACTGGGGAGATACACTACTGAAACAGTTGTCTGTAAGTGAAGGCAGACAGACAGAAAAGTACACAAACATATACACACACACACTCTCTTTACCTAAGTTGCTGTGTGTAGGTGACACAGGGTTAGGTGACAGGTTTGGGGAGCTTGTGTCCATGCTGTGGGTCATCTGGTGATCACTGGTCTCTCCATCCTCACTGAGGTAGCCTGGTGGTGGCGTTTCTGAGACACGCAAAACACACGCAAAACACACACACACACACACACACACACACACACACACACACACACACACACACACACACACACACACACACACACACACACACACACACACACACACACACACACACACACACACACACACACACACACACACACACACACACACACACACACACACACACACACACACACACACACACACAATCAAATATGTGGTAATGTTCCTTAAAATACATCTGGTGGTAATCTCTGCTGTATATGTATAGTAGCAGAAACACAACACAGGAAGACAAAAAGGAAAATAATAAACACTGGCAATCTACAAAGAATTACATTAGATACAATAAATATCAAATACAGCAAAATGTCAGTTTCACTATGTGTTTAAACCTGGTTGGGAGGAGTATGTTCAAAGCCATGTCCGATAACAGTTGTTCAGACAGCAAACATGTATCACTGTGGCAGTCTGAAAGGTGTGCTAGGCACTAAGAACTGCCTGACCCACGTATCATGTTAACAGCTTGACACTGTGGATAATCAGATTTGGTGTAAAAGATTCCTGGTGTAAAAGGAGTGTCAGTCATGTTAGGGAGCATGCTGGTACCTGGTATGTAGTTGCTCTGGGGCTCAATGCCCGCAGGGAAGTTGGTGTTTTCTGGGATTGAATGGCTGTAGTCATCCAGAGGTGGGAACTCACTGGGGATTTCTGTGTGTCTGGGCACCAGCACTGGTGGGAGTACTGTAACACACACACACACACACACACACACACACACACACACACACACACACACACACACACACACACACACACACACACACACACACACACACACACACACACACACACACACACACACACACACACACACACACACACACACACACACACACACACACACACACACACACACACACACACACACACACACACACACACACACACACACACACACACACACACACACACACACACACACGTTTCTTAGAACAAAAGCAATACTGAGTTCCATGTCTGGGCAATAAATAAATATAAAATAAATATGTAATGCAACACAATTCAATAACAAAACAATAAAAGGATACAATAAAATAATAAAATAGGACAAAGTTGTGTGCAATTAATCACAGGACAAATATTAGATAAACCATCTGGATAAAAACAAGTCTATTCAAGTGTATTGAGAAAAAAAAAACTGTCAAACTTCATCCTTTATATTCTTGGAAAAAAATATTAGAGAACCATGGTAAAATTGGAAGAAGAGATAAACCTGCTCAGAGCTCTCGTACCTGGCGTTTCTACTCTCTGATAGTGGTATGGGTTGACACACACTTCATCCTTCTTCGTGTGGAAGGCGTACTCACACAGCTCCACCGCCCGCAGCTCGTGGTGGGACTGCAGGTCGGGCCAGCGCCACAGACGGCAGTAGATGACGTGGGGCAAACCTTTCCTGTGGGAGACCTGCAGACGGCCATCCAGAGACCTGCAGGCAGAAGCAGAGAAGTTTGTCAATAACCTGCAAACTTTTGTCTGAAATATGGATCTATGTGTCTGCCTTTATTTATAGATGTGTGTATATATATATATATATATATATATATATATATATATATATATATATATATATATATATATATATATATATATATATATATATATATATATTCCCATCAAGGTTATGACAAATGTACCAGTTTGAATATGAGACTTGGACTAGTTATTGTCTGATCTGCCTTCCCCATCCCCTTTGCTTTGCCCAAAAAAAAACAATTTATTTTTCTCTATTTTAAGTTGTATTCGAAGGACTTTGACATATCTTGTTTTGACATATATTCTCAGGTGTTTGATACGGCACCTCTTTTTGATTAGTTGTTACAGCCTGTGGCTTTAGTATAAACATGTTTTGTTTCAAATTGGAAACTTGGCGAAGGTCCATGACCCAAAATGTAATAATGATAATAACAAACTCACTTGTAAGACAACCTTTTCTTTCACAGTCACAGACAATTGTGTCCTCCAAATCATATCACCAGATGTGACGTATTGTTGTTGTCTGGGCTCTGACACTACCTCCTACTGACGAGGGTCCCAGCTGTGTGCACGCTGGTTATGAGATGATGTCTAATAATAAACAACTGGCAATGAGATTTCAGTATGTATAACAAGACTTCATTCATTGTGTATAGCATCTACATTCATCTGGTATACAATACTGTGGGCAGGATGATGATTTAGGCTGCCAGATAGTAATGAGCAGTAGTTTGACGCTGCAGATTGTCATAATGGGGATGTAGCCTTTAATCTATGAGCACAATGACCCAAAAAACACACTTATCTTATCATCTTATGCAAGAGGCAACAACCACATATGCCTCTCCTAACTCTCTGTCTCACCCACCCTCTTACACACAAATACAGAGTAAGGGTCAAAGGCATAAGCTAAAGCCCTTTAGAAGGACAAATGCCAGTCCCCAAATATTAACAAGGCTGTGTACTGTTCTACTACTGAAAGCTCAGTCGTGCCCCATCTGGGTCAGCCATTGTACATCCAGCAAGCAGAGAATTGTGTTTTAATTTTTCATGGCAAAGGCTTTTATTCACTGCCTCTGTACTTTAAAATGGGATGGGCTGGGGAGTGTGTGTGTGTGTGTGTTGGGGGGAGGGTGTCTTCAATTTATAAATGGTATCTGAGTACGTTATGTGCACACAAGCATACATGAGCATACAAAGAAGAGGCATACTATCGTCTGAAAAGTGAGAGCCCTCATCTGATTGACAACACAAACCTTAGATGATAAGGATACGATATAATATGATGCAAGTCAAGTGACACAGTGAGAGGCTGAGGGGAGAGTCCCTTTATAGACATCTCATGACTGAAAAGCTGTAATTAAGTTGCCAGTTTTTCACAATTTGTAAATAATAAAAAAAAGAAAAGCCATTTCTTGGGGTTTTACACCTTAGTGGTCCAGTAGTCACCATAGGAAAAGTGGAAGTTAACAGCAGAGCTGTCCTCAACCATGAAATGGTATTATGGCCAATCAATAACACATAAAACAGCTGTTTTTATTTCTTCATAAGTTGAAGAAAAAAAACACTCTTTGTACAATCTGTTTTGTTAAGGATGTATTGTACTGAAGCTTTTTCTTAGTAAAAAGTCTTTTTTCAGAGTGAGCCACGGCAACATTATGCAGGTTATTACAGTGCTGACACATCAAAAACAACAACATAATAATATTAATAATACATCTATTATAGCATGGCCAGGAACATGTAATATGGCTAGGGATGTTACACAATAACACAGTGTCTGATCAAAGACCTCGCAGACTTCAGGCTTTTAAATCATGGACAAACAACAGGGCTCGTCCCATTACACTGCTTCTGATTTTAGTGTTCAACAAGAGAGAGAGATATGGCTGGGCTCACGAGTACAATCTGGATACTGTCACACAGTAGACAAATAAACAGAAACGCCCCGGGTTATTATGCAATCAAGTACAACAACCTGCAATAAATAATTGTTCATTATTAATTGTTCCAATATTGTTCATTAACAATATTGTTAAAGCTGTATTAGTAGTAGCTTTCAACAATTTGTTAAATGTATTTCAGTTATCGTTTATGAGAGTCTACTTATGACCACTGTTCCTCTTTTCTATTGCAGTTTTTCCGTGTTTGGCATGTATAGTTATGGTTTACTGGTGCTGTTTCCCTTTACCACATTGCATACTTTTTTTTAGGTTTGTGACTGATGCAATAGCAAATAAGGCCTTTCAGTACCTCTGTAAGTTATCTCAAAATTCACTTAAAGATGTTGTCAGACCTGCTTTACAGCTAACTGGTATTCAATGTATTGACTCAATTTGCAACCTTGTTTTACAAGGGTTGGACAAAATAACATAAACATACAGACATAAGACAGTTAGTAGCTTTGAAGCAACTAAATCACAGTTTCATAAACAGAGGCAGCTGCAAAAGTGAATCATGGGATATTGTCCAAAAGGAGGACACAAGACAAATGCATAAAAAAAAAATATATATATATATAAAAAAAAAAATGCATTTGCGAAGAGGAACAATGATCACATGCAGACACGCATAACACTGACTGACTAAATGTTTACTTAATAACAGCACAAACTGAACAAATAACCAGAAAGTTGGAACACTACATCTCTGAAGGAATCTACAAAAATAATGCATTATAATCCTCAAAGAGGTAACATGCAGGGTTATTGTGGTTATCGGTGTTCCCTTACTGTTTTGGAACAGAAAAACTACCACTGTAGATGTGTTAAATGGTCAGACAGGGCTGATCTGATGTCAGTGGGCTGTGTGTTAGGTCCCTGCTGCTGAGTGAGTTTGGTAGGGGCTAGACTCTGCATGGGCTGAGACAGACATGCTCAAATTGCATTGGCATTACTGGCTATTTGGTGTACTAACGAAACGTAGAGCATATGGAAAGAAATGGAATAAGCAACAGCAACGGTGCACATGAAACACATAGACAGGTCCAAACACACACAATACCCTCCTAAAACTGAATGACTCACTTTATTGAAGAAATTTATGACAGTACATTGATTGAGACTTTAATGGGGGAAAATAGTAAAAACCACTCCTGCACCACCATCAAGCCTCAGCTTGTTGTTTAGAGGAAGAGCCAGCAGCACTGTCTAAACAGGCAAACTCAGACAGCTATGTAGCAAGGGGGAGGCAGAAGACGGGAGAACTATGACACCAAATTCCCTGCTGGGTGGACATGGGTGGGATCTGAAGGGTTCCAAAAAAATCCAGGCAAGCAGTTTTTAGCCTTCAACTCCTCCCTACAGCACCAGAAACTGTGTAATACAGATCACCATAGACTGATTTTGTTTACAAAGACATAACTCACGCTGAAAAATAAGATAGATATCGATGACAACGGAATTGCTTTACACGGCGTTTCTTAACATATATTAAGGGTGTCACGATTTTGATTTGAAATCGACCGAAATTAAGTCACAATCTCGAATTTCGAATAAAAAAATGGAATCATTGATGCTGCCACGCCCCCCATGTCACGCCCGGTCGGCTTGACAAGCGGGAAAAAACACACGTGTTGAAGTGCTGCGAGTCAGTCGACCTCCTATAACTTAGCTACAGACAGTCAAAAGTTAGCATGGCAACTGCAGATGCAGGAGACCCATCGACAGAACTTGAACCCCCTCCTTTTTCACTGAAGTCGCCGGTGTGGAAGTATTTTGGATTTCCTGTGAGTGTACCATATTCTGTGTGTTTACCATTGCACATTAGCCTAGCAGCTAGCGAGTTTCCTTCTGCTTACAGCTTAATCCCGACAAAACCGCACTATTGAATTTCAGCCTGCATGCACGTTTTGTAGCCTAAACAGAGTAGCTTATATTGGTTATATTAGAGAGAGCAACAAGTTAGGGGACTGCCGAGTTGCCCTCTGTGCTCTCTGACTGCTCAGCTGCTAAGACTGCTGTGCTGGCTCGATGGTGTTTTAAGCCCCCAACCAAGCCTTCATAGCAGCGCTGAGCGACCGTCGTCTTCAAGGCACCTAACCCTAACCATTGCCTAATCCTAACAAACTTTTTTTTCTTTTAACTTTATGGACAAATTGTCAAATTTCCAATTGACTGAAGATGTAAGTTATTGTTACATTATGTTGTTAATTAATGTTTTAAATTTGACCATGTAGTGTGGTACATTGCAAACAAAGGTCATATATTATATTGTATAAAAGTCTAGTCTAAAAATGGCATAGCAACATGTGCTTTAAAAAAAATAAATGTAAAAATCAAGAATCAAATCGAACCGTGACCTTAGAATCTAAACTGTAATCGAACCGAGGATTTGGAGAATTGTGACACCCCTAACATATATATTTTTTTCAATACTGACTTTGTGTAAAATTGTTTTTCTGTGTGCATCAAATTTGGATTTAAAAAAAAAAAACAGTACCTCAAGACCACAAAATTAATCGTGTATAATTTGAGGAGAAGGCCGACTTCAGCATGTGTTGCTGGATAACTGTTTTCAGAGTATATGCAGCAGTGTACTGTATTTTACTTTGTACATTACGATGGTTTTAGACAACAATTTGCACAGTTTTATGTGATACATCACAATGATTTGAAATTGAAATTAGAAAGCTATTACTAGGTCGGCAACTACTCAATATTTTTCATCATCAATTAACATGCCAATTTTTTTCTCAATTAATTGATGAATTGTTCGGTCTATAAAATGTCAGAAAATGATTAAAAAGAAATTCCCATTAAAATTTCTTCTTTGTCACACAAGACAAATAAAAGCAGCAAATTCACTACCGAGAGGCAAGAACAAGGAAATGTTGTGAAAAATAAGTTTAAAGAGTAAATCTATTCATTATCAAAATAATTGGCAGTTATTTTTCGACAGACTAATGGACTCACTAATATTTTCAGCACTAGTCAATGCAATCATTTTCGTTTTAACATTCACTGCAGCGGTGAAAAAGATGACTTGATAACCCAAAGAATAAAAAATATCCAAACCACCCTTCACTTTTCTGACCTGCAATTTTATTTCCTGTAGAGACAACATGTAAGGCTAGTTAAAACATGCCTGTGTCATCTTTAGGTCATCTTGATTTCCTTTCTGATTGAGAACAGGAGACAAGGTGCCGATGTTTCTCTGTCAAGGGACAGAGTGAAATTGATGCCAAAAAAAGAAAAAGGCACAAATTGGTATAGATTTTTTGCCACAGGGGAAATTGTGTAAACATCATTGGGTTTTATGACCCGAAGCTGAGGCTGAACCTGACCTTTACGCCCGACCAGCTCTGTTTGTGTGAATGGTACACACACTCACACACACACACACACACACACACACACACACACACACACACACACACACACACACACACACACACACACACACACACACACACACACACACACACACACACACACACACACACACACACACACACAAGTTAAAAAATAACTGTACTTGAAAGGGATTCATATTTAGTAATAATCTGTGTAAATGCATAATGTGTGTAAGCGTGCATGTATGTGCTTAGCTGTCTCAAAACAGACTCAGACAGAGCAGATTGAGCTTTACTGAGGTGGGGGGAGGGGGGGGGGGAGGCAAAACAAACACTGAGGCATGCCCAGTTACGCTCAGAGACACAAACATACACACTGTGTGTGTGTTCAGGCTGGCCAGAGCAGTTCTCTCTCTCTCTCTCTCTCTCTCGCTCTCTCTCTCTCTCTCTCAAATCTTTTCAAACTCAAATGAAAGTCTAACATCACTAAAAACATGCCAGCAAACACTGAGGACCTAAAGGCCTTTTAGCATCTACTTTATTTTTTGTTGTCTTCCAGTATTGGTCATTACACTACTAAACTCCCATGTTTAATCAAAAAATTAAAATAAATGATTTTGGACTTTTGAAGTGCCTGCGAGTGTATGTAAACATTGTGACCCCTAGTCCACAATCTGTCCTATGATAGCATAGAGGGGGGAGGACAAAGTGGATGATGGATAAAGAAAGGATGGTGCTGCCGGACAAAAGGGCTGGCAGACTGTCTCAACAGCTCAGGGCAGCTCAGAGACTCTTTGACTGGGCCCCTAACCCCCCCGATTCCATCTCCTCCGTCTGTCCCACTATCCTGACCGCCCTGCCTCCGTCCCAGTACTGAGTGAGGGTAGGAGTGTGGGGGTGTAGGGCTGAAATAGCCTTTGTGCCTTTCATAAAGTCTGTGGCCAGTCTGTCCAGCCATGGCCAACAGAGCTGCAGTCTAATGACATTTACCAGAGGGCTGATGTCCACCAATAACAACATGTGAAGAGATAAATCATCAATAATTCTGGAGAAGGGGTTGCAATAAAGTTGGGGTTTTGAAACCTGACACACAGCCTGATGGTGAATTCATGTTTTCCTTATACTGCCTCATGTGCTTCTACTGCGTCTATCCCCTTGTGTCATACATTAGTTAATGCATTTCCAACCAACATTGGACCTGTTCTTGTAATACTGTCACAGGTTAATCCCTTGTTGCCACCATTCAAAGAATATGCAACCGTAGAGTTAATCACATTACGTACAATCATAAAATAGTTCCAGTTTCAGTTATCCCTCTCTGCAAGCTCTCTTTCTCCCCCACTTGAGTTGAGAGATGTTTGGGGTGTGCACAAAAATCGATTCACATTCGAATCGCGATTCAAAATCGATTCATAGAATTCCAAAAAAAATAGATTCATTTTTTTAAATTGTATGTCTACTGCAATCACACGGGAAAAGTTACTACATTTACATACTGTGAATCTCGATATCGAATCGTGACATTTTCTGAACACCCTATTGGATGTAGAGAGGTGGTTAACTTGTTATTTAAACAACAATAAGTGAATCAAAGTCCCTACTGGAAACACCTGTTCAGCAAAGCTAGGCAGCATCCGCATTCAGCGTTGGTCAGGAGGAGGAGGAGGACTGTGAAGCCAGACGTGCACTGACCCTTCAGTTCTGTCACTGACGTGGGTGTAACCCATGCCACTGTGTTGGTCTGAATTACCATGTGTTCGGACCAAAAACAGATATACAATAAACAATGCAAGGGGATGCGTTGGTGGGGGATCTGTTGTTCCAGATACCGATGAGACAATTAAGTAATCCAGGAAGGCCAGTTTTGAGAAACCGATCCATGAGTTTTTAATCCTTTTAGACGCCAAAACCTTGCACAATGATTCATAATAGTATGAGAAATTATTTTTAAAAGTTATTATTACAACAATCGTTTACATTTACAATACATAATTTTTTTTGGGCTAATCCAGGTGACTAAATATCTGAAAAGATACAGAAATCCTGTAAATCAAATATTCCTATGAAAAGGTTTTTTCTTGTACTAATACAACCAGAAAACAATAACCAACTTGTGGTTGGTAGCGATTTGTCTTTGTGACATTAAGACTAAAAAGTAGAGTTAAAACAATTCGTCAATTAGTCGATCAGCGACTGGCAGAAAATCACTTGCCAACTATTTTGATAATTGATGAATCATTTCAGTAATTTTAGGAGCAAAAACTCAAAGTTTTCTGGTTCCAGATTCTCAAATACGAGGATTTGCCGCTTTGTTTGTTTTTCGTCATAATGAACTGAATATCTTTGAGGTTTTAGACAAAAATAAGACATTTTATAGATCAAACGATTAATCAAGAAAACAATAATTTTTTAATCAATCATCACAATAATCGAAAATAATAATTTGTTGCAGTCCTAGAAAGAAGTCCTTGTTCTTTGCTACGGAGGGACACATGGTAACAAGTTACAGTTCACTTTCATCTTCACATGGACATTTTCACAAATATCAAAACTGATTTCAACTTTTTTTCTCATTTTATTTTTTGGTTTACACCAAAATGTCTTCACTGTGGGCCAGCAGCAGTCAACTTGATCATAAAAGAAAAATGCTCAAAGTGCACACATCTTTGCTTGTGAGTACATTCCATCAGAGGTGCAACTCACACAGATGAATGTATTACACACACACACACACACACACACACACACACACACACACACACACACACACACACACACACACACACACACACACACACACACACACACACACACACTCTCTGGAAAAGCCATCAGACTTCTCTTTTTCTTACAAAAGAAGGGGAGGGAGGGTGAAGGAAGAGAACCAAGAATAGCGTGTGAGAGAAAAGCAAGTCTGACTGTGGCCCACAGGTGATATCATAGGGCTAGAGTGTGCTGGGACCAGTGAAGGACGTGAAATAAGAAACCAGCAGACAGATGACCGGCAAGACAAATAACATAGTCTGGACTCCAAAAAATGGGGACACGATAGAGGACTGGGAACCATTAGTTTTACTGCTTATATTCAATGAGCTGAGCAGCCTGTCTCTCTCTTTCTGCATTAAAATGATGAATGACTGAAATTGTTCCAGATGCAAGTCATCAATACATTTTTCGCCAAAGTGTAGTTATTTTTTTCTACAGTAGAGCAGTGTAGGCAAGTCTACTAGTCCAGTGAAATTGAGGTTTGCTCATTATTTTTAACACACCGATACCATCCTCCACCTGGATACGATATCCCACAAAGTGTAATTTCTACGATCAAAAAACACTAAGTTTGCAGTGTGTTTGAGCATTGAGAGTGATTTCCAAAACGGCATTCTTTTAAGGTTGTTTGCTCAGTGACTTTGGCCAACACGTTAACCGCGTCAGTCCCACAGCTTACATCAGTGGTTGATTGTTGATTGATTATTTTCTGAGCTGATGGTCAGAGATCTGAAATACAGGCCAAAATAATTAAGCTATGTGAGCTCAGATGTGGCTAGAGGTTAAAAAAAGGCTATGGCAAGTGCTTACTGTCCAATGTACAGAAAATAAAACAAAAATGAGAACATCTCATACTGAGAATACTCAATACTGAGAGAAAAGTACACTGCTGTTGACAGATCAGCAAAAGTTTCCATTCTTAACAAATAACTTTCTATGGACAAGCATAAACGTTTCTCTCAATTGCTACACTCTACAGTAGAGGGTATTTGTCATCCATTTATCCATCCATCCGTTTCTTCACTGCTCATCTTTACAGCACTGTGGGGGCCTGGAGTCTATCCTAACATGCACTGGGAGGGAGGTAGAGTACACCCACGACAATTACTCGGTATCGTTTGAAATTTCTCAATTTTGATTTTCAATTTGTGCGATATTGAGTTGAATATACATTTTTAAAAATTGGTCCACAAAAGCTTTTTTTTTTTCATTTAAAAAAAGAAGCCGAAGTTCTTAAATGTTAAATGTTGTCTAAACATAGGCCGAATACAAGGACTAGCCTTTAAAGGGCAACATTTGGATTTAAATAGGATAAATAATTAGGAACTATCTGATGAAAGAATACGTAAACAAGATTACGAATGTAATTGTGAACTGATAGCTACAGGGCTAACACACATTGACAAACACATTCAAACCTTTTTGAGTCTCCAATTCATCACATGTTTCTGGACAGTGGGAGGATTCCAGCAGTCCAGGCAAAATAAGGCATATTTACTGTGAAGGCTCTGACACACCAACCCGACGGCCGACCTTCGGCAGAAAAGGCAGGTGGACTGACTGCCTCCCCGAGTTGGTCAAAAAAGTGCCTCGGAACACACCGAAGCGACACTGACTTGAGCGTACGTTCTGCGTAATACGTCTCCATAACAGCATGGCGCTAATCTGTATTGTCGCCCAAAAAATGAAAACCGGCAGCTGATTGGACGAACACATCACGTGGGTCTGGCTCCTCCCGGATTTTACAACGGAGAATAATGGCGGCTTGTTCAAAATACGATCTCATATTTTACGAAGACAGTTCACCGAAACGTGTTTCTGAAAACATTTTAAGCGAGAAGTAGGCCATGCAGCTGCTGAATCTGTCTTCATTTCAGATCGACAAAGGTCAGTTTAAAAGATTTTCGTCAGATTTTGAGAGGCGTTAGGCTCATCCCACTCGTCATTTCCGGGTTGGCGCTCCACCAATCAGATTGGCCATTTAGCCCGTCTGCCCGCCTTCCGATTGAACATGTCAAATCGGCCCAAATAAAGGCCGACAGCTCCTCAGACACACCGAATAGACTCGAGTCACTGACTGTCCGACGGCCGATCATCGGGTTGGTGTGTCAGGGCCTTAAATATCACTAAAGCTTCACAACCTAGAAGTTAGGACGTGTGAATATATATATATATATATATATATATAGATAGATATAGAGGTAGGAAGATTCTGGGCCGTGAAAGTCATTAATCCCTTCATTACACTATAGTTGAATTAGTACAAATGTGATCATACAAATTTATGAAACAACATATAATATATCCTTTCACATGAAAAATAACTGCTTCAAAAGCCCTTTTAGGCTGCTATACAAATTAAGCTTAGCGTTTGCAGGACACAGAAGTCATACACCCGCTGATTGAATTATCATTCCTATCAGACACACACCAATCACAGACATTCTCACATCAAGGCGGTCCTTTTAAATGTGACTCCTTCCTCACTGATCCCTGCTACACTGACGCTGCTTCCTAATTCCTAGTCCTAACATGACTCAAATTTTAAAATGGTTTTCAATGTCTTTCTTTTGGCTCACTCTTTTTTTTTTTTTTTTTACCCAGGGGGGGTTTGTGCATGGTGCTCCCTGTTTCAGCTTAGCATGCTGCTTGGCTGGTCAAGGGCGCATTAAAAAGAGCTGAGCCATCAGCGCCAAGCATAACTGTGTTTCCATTTGTTGCAATTAATACTTAAATCTATGACGAGAGCTCCTGGCGGAACTATCGTTACCTACTCAATCACAATCATTTTTCTGTATCTTGTTATCACAGGGTACACTGCAACAGTGAAATACTCCACAAATCATGAGAGATAAGGTCCTTGAGGTCAAGATCTTCATTTAGGTCCACGGTCCCTTGTGTTGCTGTATTGGGTGTCCTTGACAGTAAAGTGCCTGCAGCTAGAGCTCTTAGCGAGACTTCCGTTTCTGGTTCTTCTACTTTGGTGGCGCTCTCATCTTAAGAGCAGATTGAGGAAGAAGGATGAATGTTTAGGACAACCTAACAGAATAAATGATCAACAACAGATGCTTTTTTTAATTTTTTTTTACAACCAGAGTCCCACTATGTCCTTTTTAGTGAGTCTTGGACCACAATGGTATATTTAGTGATGTGTGCTGTTTAACTTTAACAACATCCAATGACTTTTCTCAACCTTCTCCTCCATTAATACCTCCCTTTCTGTATTTTAAGACATTCACTTGTACTCGTGGCTTAAAAGTAATCCCCCCCCCCTCTCCTTTTAAACCCCTGCTCCTTCGCGTCAAGTTGTTTTTCCACACATATCCAGCTTTAGTCCGGCATCCCGTAGCAGCAGCAGTAGTGGTGTTAGGGGCCAGTGGAGCACAAAGACAGGCTTGTTGTCTGGTGAACGTGTCTGTGTGCGTGTGTTTGTGTTTGTGTGTGTGTGTGTGTGTGTGTGTGTTTCTGCACTGTGCACGTGTACTTCCCCGCAGATAGTGAGAAGGCCAAGTCAAGGCAGAGCTGTCTCTCTAACCCCCTCCACTCCCAGAGTAAGCCGAAAACCAAAGCCAGCCAACGCCCTCCTCAAGGCCCCGGCAGGCAGAAAGAGCATTCTCTGAGCTGACTAACCGCACACACACACACGCAGAATCAACCACACACACACACACAGGCTGTCAAAATTGCTCAAAAATGACGTTCGGATATTCCCTCTAAAAAAACACATAATATTCGAACTATTCAAACATCTGGTTGCGCATGCACATTTTGTCAATGACACGCATTTTGTCAATGACGCGCATTACGTCAATAACAGGACAAATTAATACAAAGAGACATAACTACTTGTATAGGTAGGTCTATTTAAGTTTAAACATATTTGACAATGTATTACCTACACAAAAACAAGTAAATCAAATGATGGCCAAGACCGCAGACCTCACGCTCACTCACTCGAGCACTTTCTCTCTCTCGCCCTCACGCTCTCTGCGCAATGTGCGGCTGTGCGCATAACGGTTTAAAATGAACAACAATAAACACATTTTGAGTGCTGATCAAGAGTTTTGTGCAAGCAATTTAAGGTTGCGACTACTGTCCCAAATATAGCAGGCTTCATTCAGTGATTGAAACAAATATTATTAAAATTAATTGAAGTTTCACAGTAGCCTATATAGAACCGACATTGAACGCTCCGAGCGAGCTGTGCTGTGGTAAACATGGAGCTTTTCCTTGACATGAAACGGTAAATAATCAAACCAATGGAAGCAGTGCA